>RJWH01001236.1:129147-322144 GCA_004363575.1 Solenodon paradoxus | reverse complement strand
CACTTTCTGCATCTGGACTTCTATATACTTAGTATAATTTTTTTAATTCAAATTTTGAGGATGAAGTCACAAGTTTTGTTGTGAAACAAAGCAAACTTTAACAAATATGTTTGGTGTGGAAGGCTCTAAACCATGCCTCAAAGAATTTAAAGCTTAATAGAGTACATGCTATGGTTAAAAAAAAAAAAAAAAAAAAAAAATCACATTTAACAGCAAGGTTCCAATTTTATTTTTTAAAAAAGCTCAAGTAACAGAGTTTATAGTTTATCTTTTTAATATAAGATTTTATGGTATATTCATGTTGCTCCAAGTGTACTGCAAAATAAACAGGACTCTAAACAGTTCTTTGTGTCTAATCTTCCTCTAGTTTGTTTGAGGTCCACTCCTAGTAGCCCTGCAGGCAATGAAATGCCATATTTCTGGAATATACTGCAGTGCTTTCAGCTCTGCTCTGCCTACACAAAAACAAAACAAATCCATAATAGGGGCCTCTGGGATTGGACTGAAACGCCTCCCACAGGATTGGTTGTTCTATGAGTCAATCAAATAATTCCTGGCAAAGAGCCAGGCAAATAGAAACCAGACATTGAAAGAAAGTAACCTACAACTCTATCAGAGAATCTTTTTAAAAAAATGTTTTGTATTTAATCTTCACCCTCTTATGTCTCCGTTTCTACTGAAAATAAAGGAACATTATGCTACCACAAACAGGACATTACTGACAATTTTTTTCTCTAAAAAAGATTTTTGTCATTCATTCACAGCAATGGATAAGCAACTATAGTCTTGTAAGACAACATATGATGGGTAGAGAAATACAGGCTACCAGGGAAACATTAAAAGCTTAAATGAAACAACTAGATATAATTTTTTAGAAATTAATATCTCTGCTTCCGTTTAGATCAGTAATTTCTTATTTTTTTACTACTTTGACATGCAGTTACAATTTATAAGCATTTTGAAAGGCAAACTATTGAGAAGTGACAGCCATTAGCTAAAGACAACTACTCCCCCAAAACAGTACTTGCAAAAAACCCTAGAAGCATTTAATACACACCTCAAACATAGGGTCAATTTTAAGAGTTAACAACACATTATGTGCTTTTATTTTTCAAAATCAGTATAAGCATAAAGATCCTAAAATCACAGTATCACCACAACCGAAATCCTTCCACGGGTTTTAAGTCGCCGGATGATTACATTTTAAGCCTTTCTAAATAAATAAGCCTACACTCTACGCCAACTTCCAGCCTTCTGAGGTCAATTCGGAGAACTGACACTCCCAGGAAGAGGCAACTGATGGGACGAGTCTTTCAAAGCAAAACTGTTAAGAGATGCTATGGAAACACTCATTTTTGCCACCTCCGGTTTCCTTTGCGTGGTCCAAGTAGCAATGTGCCTTCAATTTATCTTTTGATCAAATCCTGGCGCTAGGTTTCAAACGTTTTCTCTGGCTGTCACCAAACTGAAGCCGCAAAGGGAGAGGACACGTCCCAGGGATCCTTGTGGGGTGGAAATGAAGCTGGGGGCGGTTGCAGGAAGACGGGCAATCCTAGCTGCCCCAATGCCACTTGGTTTGCCCGGACCTTCCACTCTGAAAAGAGCTATCAGCCCGAGAAGAGTCTCCAGGTCCATTAATCTACCCTTTGATAGAGCTCTCGGTGCCGGGGACCCACGCTGTGCTAGTGCTATAAAAGCCCTGAACTGCCTGAAAAAAAGAGGCGGGAGCCAAGGGAACTTACCCAGTTTTTTCCACATGGCGAGGTGACAAGCGAGAAAGCCTTTGCGGATGGCAGCACAAACCTTCGCCGGCTCGGACGAAGTGAATCCCTTCTGCTTCTTTATGAAACCCCATAAGTGCTCCCGGGCAAACTGTGCCGCCTCCCTCCCGCCGTGCCCGTCGCACACGGCGAAAAATGCCACGGAGGAACGGCGACGGCAGCAGCGGCCGGGAGCCGGAGAGGCCCCGGCGCCCAGGGCAGGGTCGTGAGCTTCTCGGGCTGCCACTGCTTGGCCTTTCCCCGAGACTCCGCTGCCAGGAAGACTCGGCGGTGACGACTGCGGAGGCGACAGCTGAGAGAGAGACCGCCGCAACGAGGGCTTTTCTTCAGCCGTCGGCTCGGGCTCCACCACGATCTGAGTAACGTCCTCCATGTACTTCCTCCCGCCTTGGTCGGAGAAGACGCTCACTCCCAGAGAGTAGAGCCCCGCCATAGCCGGCTGGCCGGGATCCCGCCGGCCCCACGCAGCCCGCCGAATCCGGCGGCAGAAAACAAACTCGGCGCTAGCTGGCCAACTATTGTTTATCTGCGACGCCGCGAGACGGGGAAGGGGGGAAGTCCCAAAGCGGGGGCGCGCGATGTCGGGACTTGTCCGCGAGAGCTGGGCCGGAGAGCCAGGGCGAGAGGAGCCGAGCAGCTGCGCCTGCGCAATACGCTTCCCTCGCCTGCCCGCGCCCACCACACAAATCAGATGTTCTCCCCAGCTGTCGTCACTCCACTCTCTAGGACCGACCAATCCTGAGTCGGGTTGGAGCCGACCCGCCCTTCGCCCCCAATCCTGGCTCCTCCTTGCAACGGCCGCGCTCCAGCCTCCCAGCGCAGTGGCTGGGCCCGCGCCCAAGCAGGTTCGCGTTCTTCTCGCCCTGAGTGTGGTCCTGCTTTTCCGCGGATCCTGAGCGCGTACGGGGCAACTTGGTCTGTCACCTCCTGGCTCAGTGCCCAGGATCGTAATGCAACGTACCGCCGGTGGCATCCCGCTACTCGCCTGCGAGGAAAGCTCGGGCCTCGCACAAGTGTGGAGAATAAGGGGAAAAGACGTTACATTCCTAAGTGAAATGGCGGGAAACCTCACTTTGGAAGGTCGTTTGTGAACAAACTAAAAAAATGTGACGCTCTTGAACTGGATTTGGGTGAGATGTGCCCGATTAGGAGTTGAAGAGGCAGTTCAGTTTGTCATTAAGGGAATTTGGGAAATTTCCATCAGATGCACAGTTTCGTTTCAGGTTAACTAGATATCGCGGTTTAAAGGGGTTATATTTTAACTAATCCTTAACAGACCTTATCAGTTTTTGTTAAACGTAGCACTTTTTCCGACGATCCCGGGGACAGTATTTTACGCCTTCGGAGAGATCACTTCAAATTATTGCTTGAAAATAAGCTTATAAAAACTGCCAGGCGCTCCCGTGTTCTATTTGGTTATCATCGCCCACCCGCTTCCCTTTTCGGCCCTGTAGGTTGCAGTCTAAGCGCTAAAACCTTGCACGGATTTCCACAGAATTAGGCTAAAACCTCAGAATGGGCAGGTCAGAGTGAGTAGTAGAAGTTTTTGAATCAATTAGAAGTTCGCTTTTTCCGTTTTATGGGAAAGGAAATAGTTCAAAAAATTGACACAAGAAATACAAATAAAAATATAAAAAGAAAATCAGAACAGATCAGTTTAAAAATGTGGCACGCCCTTGGTGGGGTAGTGTTTTGGTCAGCTGCTTTACCGCACGTCCTTTGTGGCCCAGTGGCTAAGGTTCGGATCCTGTAAAGTCCAAGGACCGGGGTGTGACACTCGTGGAGTAGGGAGGTGTTAAAAATTAGATCAATATGCATTAGACCATATTGTTTGAGAGTGTAAAAATACTTGGGGAAAAATCCTGACTTCTTTTGAAAGATCATAATCCTGTTACCAAAACCTAAAGTTATAACTTTAGAAGGAAATTTACAGGTCATATTTTTATAACGAGAGGTACAAAAATCCTAAATATTAGCAGTTCCATTCTGGTAGCCTCCATACCACAAGACCTGCAAGAACAGTGTGTGTAGCTCTGTATTAATTTATCTTAAACAGCTTCTATAACTGACTTCTCCATTAACAAAATAGTAATTCCTTTACGCTTTATAAATCCTTTTCACTCAATCACAGCTATTAACTTCTAGGTCATTCATCATTAGCCTGATTAGCATCTCTATGCTATCAGCTACTTCTGTTAATCTGATTCAATAGTCCACTCTTCACCAACCATCCTAACCATTTCATTCCACATTTTAGAAATCGATAGCTATTATCAGCAATTTCCCCTTTAATCTTCACCTATTCTGCAATGTTTTCATTAGCTTCCTATTCAAGTGAAAACCTGTTTATCATCTGGCAAAATTACCTCCCCAGCAACTTTTTGAATATAGGAGATTAGTTTTCCCCTCCCAGGTAATCTTACCTTCAAACCTGCTTCTCCTGTTTCTTCCAGATCATTTCCTTCCTCCTTAAAAAATCCAGACTCTTAAAAGTTAATACCAACTGTTACTACGCCAAGATGCCTGTTACCTGGTCCCTGGTACATCTCCTTCATTTGTTCATGGCACACTAATTTTCCCCCACTGTTTGTCATTTCTCAACCAATTTATTTGTCAAAATATTACCCATATTTTCCATCCAATAACCTGTCTTCTCAGTTCCTGATGTTCCTCTTCATGGTGAAATGACTGTTGTTATTATTAAAGCTAATCCTTCCATTTGTGTTCTAGATCCCTGCTCAAGAACTGTGCTCTACCAGTGATCATTTCATACTCCTACCTCATCAATTTCTCTTTTCTGCTGAATTTTTCCATTTGTGTATCAATGTGTTCTGGTTTCTATTTTAACAACAAACTACCTTGACCCCATATACTACCCTATTTATCTGCTTCCCCTCACAAGAAAAATGTTTAAAAACTAAAATGAACAGTGGTGGAGGGATATTAGAAATCTGGTGATGGGCGTGTGTGTTATATAGTGAATATTGAGATGTGCAGACATCTCAGTCAAATGTGTTATAAGATCAGTGTCACCTCAATTTGTTTTTAAAAAGCGAAAAATCAAATTCAGTATTAAGTAATATCCTGTGCTAGTCAATTGTTGGTTATCGTTTGAATTTTTTTGAAACTATGGAGTTCATAAAATTATTCATATCAATTTAGCAAATAAAACAGCTTTTTAAAAAAAGCAGGAAGGGAGAGGAGGAAGAAGCATTCTATTTTATTTTTATTTAGTTCACACTGGTTGTTAGTCCCGGTGCTGGGACTCAAACCCAAGCACTGCTTTAGAGGCAGTTGACTAAGCCACTACTCCATCAAGGTGCACCAAAACATTTATTCTTTTCTGTCTCTATACACTATTCCTACAGAACACTATCTAGGACCATAGGTCTAAAACCTATCTGCTGATGACTCCATTTATATCTCTAGTCCTGAATTCTATGCTGAATCCCAAAATACTTCTGCAGCTGCACACTTGACATTTCCACATAGATGTATAATGGACATGTTATCTTAACATGACCCAAGCACTTAATTTCTTTTCCATATTTCCTGTCCTTCAGTCTCACCCGTCTCACCATCCACCATCCTGTTCAAGCCAAAAAACAGGAATTTTCTTCTTCTTTCAATAGCATAGAGTATAGTGTGTTCAAAAAGGGATTTATACACATGCATACACACACACACACACACACACACACACAAAGGAGTATATGATGGATTTGAAACAATTGAGCAAAGAACTGTATAGCCACTAATGTTAGGAATATTAATTATAAAAATGTTAGAAATATTAACTAATGGTTATTCCTTTGTTAAAACAACTTAGTATCCTTGAGAGGGGAAAAAATGAAGTCCTTAACTCAGAACAGCTTTAAAATAAAATGGCAAGTGAATTAAATAGCTAAATTAAGAAAAAGTAAAAAGTGCAAGAAGAAACCATGAGACATTTCTTACTGATCACATTGGCAAATGCTTTTAAGTTTGATACTGTGCAGGGGCTGGGAAAAGTGTGGAGACAAGCAACTCTCACTATTAGTGGAAATGTAATTTGATATTTCTATTTCAGTCCATATCAACTAAAATTTAAAGTGAATATATCCTTTGACCTAGAAATTCCACTACTAGGAATGTCCGTATGGGTGTCTTTGTAAAATGTATGTATACAGTAGCATTGATTATACTGGTAAGTTAATTTTTTTAATACTAAAAGAAAATATGGAACAAAATATTTAAAAACACGCACAAAAATTTGAACTTTTCTTATATTTCTTATATTTCTAATGGTTTTATGCATCCTTTTCACTTATTAAATAGGACTAAAATTTCATAATTCCTTCTGTTTTTATGGTTAAAACATGTGGGTTTTTTGTTTTGTTTTTTTAAGGAAGGGTGCATGCGCGAATGAAAACGAGCAGAGGCAGAAACAGAGGAGGACTTTATTTTATTTATTTGTTCATCTTGTTTGTTCACCGAGGCTCCTGGATGTCAACTGGGATCCTTGGGATGTGTGTGGCCTGAACCAGCTGCCTCAACCAAACCACACTACCACCAGCATACAACTAAAATGTTTTACATTCAAGTTTACCTGGAATAATTTTGAAATGCGTTGAATTTTAATTTATTTCAAGTAAGTATTTGGCTCAGAGACTGGGATCCTGGCATGTGGGCCATGTGAAGCCCAAGGACCTGACTTGGTAACTTGGAGCTGGAATGAAAAAAACAAAAATAAAATAAAGATGTTTCTTCCTTCTCCCCTCCTTCGTTCCCTGTATCTCTCTTCTTTTCTTTCCTTTAAATCCTTCTTTCACCTCTCCCTTCCTCTCTTTAAAAACAAAAAAAAAAGGCAAGTTTGCACACCCTGGTGGTTTAGCAAATAAATCAGCCAGACTTAGTCCACAAATATTCCCAAGGGAATATATGGGAATGGGGGAAGAGGAGGAGGAACAACCAAGATGAACAGCTAAATAAAAATAAAACTTCTTGCACCTCTCACTTTCTGCCTGCCTGCCTGCCAGCCTTCTTTCTTGCTACACCTTTCCTTTTTTAAAAAAGTTGTTTCCCAATATCTTTTGAGAAATGATCCATTTTTATTTTTGAGTTAGTGATACTCCTATTATTAGAAAGTTTTTGTATACCATAGGATGTTTAAGGTTAATTATTTTTTAAATATGTTATTGAGATAACATAAGTTTCAGGTATATAGCGTTATAATTAAACATCTGTATACAGTACATCATGATCACACTTGATCTCCTTTACCCAGCTCACCTACACCCATGAGTTAATTATTCTTTTCAATTGATTTGTTGATTTGAGTCATATCTTCCTTTTAATTATTGAACTAAAAATCATCAGACATACTCTATAAGAATTAATTGTAGAAGCAAAGTAAAAATCTAATTAATTTGCTATTACTTATTCCCATAGCTAGAAAATATCAGTAATACCTACTAAATCCATTGTTCATCTATTAGAGCCACCCAATGCATTTAGACTGTGAGATAATGTCTCAAGAGGTTAAATTCTGTAACCCTGCCTTTGCTCTATGAGCCTGTTGTTTTTTCGACTCAGTATTTAACAAAATAATCAGTCAATTATGACTACCACTGTCACATTCATTGTGCACAAATGTAAATTGGTAGGAGACACAAAATTAGAATCACTGCTGCCAAAGTCCCAAAGGTGTCAAACCTGTATGTGTTCTTAATTAGCCATGGAAATTCAATCTGTCATGGTTTCTACAGATAACTAGTTTCCAAGTCATTAATGTGGAAAGAATATTCATACCTTTTCTCTTCAGATAGCTCTACTAATACATTTAGGTTTTGTTTTTGTAAAAAGATCTGGCCTACTCTTTATTGCTTTTCCTTGATGAAAATTTACATTTTTTTCTACCATTCTGAAAAGTTAAAAATTCTTTGTTTAAATAATTTAGAAAAAACATTGTTTCTTTTAAAAAAAACTTGGGAGGGGAGGGAGAAGCACTTTTAGGGAAGGAAGAAAACAGAGGAAACATACATACATGCATTTATTTAGAAGGAAGCAGTCAGGAATGAAGGCAAATAGGCAGGCAAGCGGGCAGGAAGAGCAGTGTCCATCCATCCATTTATTTCTGCATATTGACAGTCGTCTTCCTCCTCTATCCCTCCCCCAACTCACCCTTCCAACAGGGCTTCTATGTGGACTTTTCATCCAGAACCGCAGCCTTAACTACTGAGCCATCAAGTCCCACCATGATGGGTTTTAGTTTTTTGTTTTGTTTTTTTAAAGAAAAGGTACAGGCAGGAATGAAGGAAAGCAGGCAAGCCAGCAGAAAGAGAGGAGAAAAACTTCTAAGTTTTATTTTCTCTTAGTTGTAAAGGATCCTGGTCGCCACCCCTCCCCTAGCCCAGGAGGAAAGCCCAAGTCATTGGGCTACATGTGGACATTGCTTAGGCTGAAGGCGGCTGACCAAACCACTGCTCCAGCAGGCCATGCCATGATGTTTCTTTTGGAGAAGATTTTAAGCCCCACATCGTGTTTCCTTCAGAATTAGTGACAAAATAAGACAAATTTAAACATTGCCTTTGTTTTTAGGTGCCAACAAAAAAAAACATTGTTATGAGGTGTAATAGGAGCAGATACTTTTAGAACATTAGTTGCCTCTTCTCTGCTGAGCTGCAAGTGGTAACAATGTTTTTTTCACATATCCTTCTTTGTCATTTCAGTCTGGGACTTAAGAACTGCTTTTCAAAGGTGAGCTATTGCTCTTGTGACTCAGATGGCTAAATGTAAAACCCAGGAATCCGGGTTTGTGACCCAGGGGCTGGTGGGGGGCGGGGGATGGTTCCCACAACAAACAAATAGCTTAAAATGCTTAAATGCTTCTTCCTGCTCTCCCTCTCTTAAGAGAAAAAGGTGGCCTATTAAATTATTTAAAATGGAGAAAGTTCCACATACATCTCAAGGACCCAGCCCCACTGCCAACCCAGGGCAGGAGGAACAGCCAGGATGAACAACTAAATAAAAATGTGTGTCCTGGTAGACAAGTGGTCTAGTATGCCCTGGGTGCAGTTCATATTCATCCCAAGGTCCCAGGTTTAAGACCCGAGGCTGCGGGGAGCAGCCAGTGTGAACGACTGAAAATGAGTAAAGTGCTTCTTCCTCCTCACTCTTCCTGTCTGCCTCTCTCTGTCTGCCTTCATTCTGCCTGCACCTTTCCTTTAAATAAATAAAATGCTTCTTCCTCTTCTCTCTGCCTGCTTGCCTGACTACTTGCCTCATTCCTGCCTGTGCTTTTCCTTTAAAATAAATAAATATGGTGTGTCATGGTGGAGTAGCAGTTGATCAGCCACCTCCAAAGGAACACAGTCCATGTACATCCCAATGAGCTTGTTCCTCCTCTCTCTGCCTGCCTGCCTACCTACCTGCCTTTACTTCTACCTGTACCTTTTCTTTAAAATAAAGTGGAGAAACTTAAAACACTTCAAATTTCACCTTCAAACTGGTTAACATGGCACAAGTTTCTTAGTACCTACCTCAAATTGTGAAAAACGAATTGATTATGAAAATATCTAGGATCACACCTGCATACAATAAACATTTAATAAATATTAGCTCTTAACATTGTTATTAATTATTTATTTCTGTTAAGCTTTATGATTAAGTTTTTCTGTAGCTTTTGTTTTTTCTTTTTCAAAGGAAAGGTACACGCAGGAATGGAGGTGAGTAGGCAGGCAGGCAGGAAGAGAGAGGAGGAAGAAGCACTTTATTTAGGTGTTCACACTGGTTGTTTACCCCCAAACCAGGACTCAAACCCATGGGTATGTGACTTACTCCTTTGGAGGCAATTGACCTAAACAGTGCTCCACCAGGCTGCACCTAGTTTTATTTTTCCACCTTACTCTTCTAAAATCTTACCTCTATCCTCTTTACCTTTCTGAATCATCCACTTCTTACCACCTAATTACTAAATTTGATTTCATTTCTCTTGTTCATTGAACTTCCTGCTTACCTTATAGCTTCTGTCACACATATACATGTATTTTAAACATTATATTTTGTTTGGAGTTCAGCATCCTTCCTTTTTCCATAAACCACATCAATAGTATATTACACTGTGGAATACTTCAGGGTTATATGACTTCCCCAATCCATCATCAGTCTTTTACAGTAGTCTCACCCATACCTAAATCACAACAGAGTTGTTTGTTTTGTTTTTTACGAAAGGTGCAGGCAGATATGAAGGTGGGTAGGCAGACAGACAAGAGGAGAGGAGGAAGAAGCCCTTTATTTTATTTAGTTGTTTATCTTGGTTGTGTGTCTCCCCCTCTTCCCCTGTATTTTTAACCATAATACACTGGTTTCAGTTTTTCTCATAGTCCTAATCCTATTCCAAACCAACAACAAATTCATACTTCAAACTTTCAAAATGCTTTGTGTTTGGGGGGAAATAAATATCACTTCATTGGGATGCTATGAAAGCCAGTCCTTGGGATGGATGTGGATTGTGCCGGCCAGAGGCTTCATACCCAACCACTTCTCCACCAGGACGCACCTCACCACAGTTTTTTTTTTTTAATTGATTCGCCTTTGTTAAGTATTTCTAAACCATTCAATTTGATTTTCATAGAACTTTCTATCCACTCATTTCAGCATGTTATGCAACATTTAAATGTATCATTTAAGAAGAACAACTGGAATAAAACAGGTCTGTGAAGGAGCACTGACTCAATATGTGGGAGCAGTAGTGCCCGTACATGCCAGAGAATTGAAATCTAGCCCCAAAAGTTCATCATGCATCATGCATCATGCATTCAGTGTCTTTAGAGGCAATGGAGAGCAATGATGAATGGGGCCAATCCTTTAAGTGGTGATTAGTGTGAAGTGCTTCTGTTGTGTTTATTCTTGGCAAGGCCTTAAGAAAATTGAGATGAAAGTCAAAGAAATAAAAAATGGCTGAGACTGTCTTTGTAATGAGAATAGTATAGCTTACTCTGCCCCTGCCTATATACAAAAATGTTTAATCAAATATGCGACTCTCTAGTAGATATTTTCGCTTTTTCTTGTCCAACATCCATTCACCATGACTTTTGCAAAATGATAAGAGATTTTCTTCTGGAAGAATTACTCCCTCTTCCACTCTCAGATCCTAGGTCTGAGACTCAAGGGCCGGGAAGGAGTTAGGCAAGTCAACATACTTCATCTCTATGGCATTACCGATGATACATGAATGAACTCATCGCCGAAATAGAAGCTATGAGATATGAAGAGATAATTTGCTGGGGCTTCTGGGAGAGAAAAGCTTCTCTCTGAGTTACTGTAAGAGATACTTATCTCAGGAAGGGAACTAGCCTGAGAGGAAACTACCACTTAGTGGAAGATCTGGGAGCTAGTTCCCAGTGACATTTGAACTTAGAATGTAAGTCATGACCATCCCTGGACCTACCAACAGCTTTTTTAGTTTCTCTTTCTAATGAAATTCCTTTGCCTTGGATTTTTCTTCACATGTAACAAAATATCTTCATGGATAAGTCTTTTCCTCCTAACCAGGGAACTGGGAATGGCCTGACTGGTTTGGTGGGAAACCACCCTCCACTCTTAACTGTTGCAGTCTTGTCTGTTCTAAGATTTTTGCTTCTTTGTGTTCTTTAATGTATCCTAAACTTTGCTTATGTACTAATTCAAATTGTAGTTTTTGTATACTGAGACTATTGATTTCTTTGTAGCCAGAAATTATTTTTATATGTTTCTTGGTTTTCCACTCCCAAAATTTCCTTTTACTTCATGATTCTTCCCTCACAAACCACTTTGAGTTTCTACTTCAGAAGAGTGGTGTTAGAGGGGGGGAAACATTAAATATTCCGGTTTTTTCTTTCAAAATCTTTGGTATACAAAAATAGTTCTTCAGAGCTGGTTTTTCATGAAATGAAGATAGTTTTTACAAACTTATAAGGAGACATATGCAAGGCGTTCATTATTTCACTATTTACAGAAGCAAAAGGTGAAAACATCAGTAGTGGACTATATAAGAAAATATACTTTCATATGACTGCGATAGCAGTGAGAAGAAATGTTCTCTTAGATATAGTTACGACACATTGGCTGATTAAATCATCACCCATTCCTAAGTCCTTTCTCTGTCACATTTTTTTTTTTTTTTTTTTTTGAAGAGAAGAAGGAAGGGAGAGGAGGAAGAAGCATTTTTTTTTTCCCCAAGGAAGGAAGAGGAGAAGGAAGCACTTTTATTTGCTTACTTATTTTTGGTTCCCCCACACAATCCCCCAGATGGAGAACCTGAGTCATTGAGCGCCACATGGTCCGTGCCCTAGCTACCTGCTTAGTGCCTGAGCCACCAGGATGTGCCCATTTGTTACTTCTTATAAAGAATGAAAAGCCTGAATACTCACTTTCCCGAATTCTGTTGCACTTAGGACAATAATGATTCATGAGTTATAAATGGAAGTTTGTTGGAAGATTCTGGAAGCAAATGCAGTACACTACCATTTCCTCTACATACAACCATGAGGAAACACCAAGAGAAGCACAGAGATTCTGGTCTTGACACTACTGAGCCATTGGAAAAACTGCCAGTGACTTTTCACCTCCAGGGTACTTGTTGTATAAGAGGAAAAAAATCCGTGTTTGCTTAGTCACTCTTGGTTGGAAATTAAATTTTGCTCAATGGAAACATATCTAATTGGTACACTCTGAAAATTAATACATCTCAAAATTAATCAGATCATAAATTAAATGAAAGCAAATGTGCTTGGTACTAAGGTGCAGGCTTCATGAAAGCCACAGACTTGGATTTGAGACTTGGGCTGGGGGCAGCCAAAAAATAAATAAATAAATTGATATGACAATTGCATATTATTTATGTAAATTTAAATACAGCCAAGATAATACTCTATATTACTAAAGTAATATAATTTAGGTAATATATAGAAAATATGAAGCAATTTAATGTGTCAAAAATCTAAAAATTTTCCCGGAAAAATATAAATAAAGTGTATGGCAATGATTGCCTTTGGAGAGAAAGGATGACTAATGGGACTCGAGTGCAGCGTGAGAGGTAAAGGGATATCAAATTTATGTGTGATATTTTATTTCCTTTATTTAAAATAGAACAAAAATATGATTTCTAAAAGCATCAATATTCAATCCTTGGTAACGAAGACAGAGGTGTTCATTTTATTCTCTATATTTGTGTTAAAAATTATTCAAAGAAAAAAGCAAATGCTTCTACAGGCTGTGTGGTTAAAGAGCTTAGCTACTGGTGTGTTCAGAAGATTATCCTATCCTTGACCTTCTCTGCAAGCTAAGCCAGGGGGAGTCATTGGAATACTTCCAGATGGTTTGAGGATCAGAAGCAACAGGGCCTCACTCTCTTGGGTAAACCTGGGAAGGCAGGTACCATCCTCTAAGATCCCACAGTGTCGAATATGGTGAGGCATCAGAAGAGTAGAAATGACTACTTTGGGGACTTGAGAAGATACATCCAAGGAGCCTCATGGTCTCCACAGGACCCAGAGTGTCATGAAAAGCAGCAGAAAAAGCAATCTACAAATCCAGAGCAAATCAATGACGACCTACCCATTTGTCCAATTCACCACCCAGGTTAAGTAAAGCTCTACCTATGGGGGGCCCTAAATGGAGTGAGCTCATCTAAATTATTTGAAATAATATTCAGTTTATTAAGATTACATTTCTTTAACTTGGTAAAATGGGCATATTAAGTATAAACTTATAGAAAATAAGTTTTACATTTCTTACAGGTCTAAGTTGTATACTCACTACTTCTGGCTGTCTTTGATTTTCTCTGGACATGTTTGCAGAAATATTAGGTGAGACTATATGATACATTATAGGTTCTTAGTTTTTTTCTTTTGTTCTCTTGTTGTTTTTGTTTGTTTGTTTCCCCTGGTTCCACCACCTTGGGCCTTGAACCTTTTGTCTGCACTTTAGCCACCTCGGCTACAAGGGTGCACCATCTTTGTTCTCTCTTTTAATCTTTAGCACTCTCTGCTTTAATTTTTTGCATTTCCTTAGTAGATAAGTGTCTGATGCAATTGGAAAGAAATTTTCTTTTGTAAAGGAAAGTTGAAGGCAGGCATGAAGGCGAGTAGAGGCAGGCAGGAAGGAAGAGAAAGGAGGAAGACCACTATTCATTTTATTCATTTGTTCATTTTGGTTGTTCACACCCACCCCAGGAGGTGCACCCAGGACTTCAGGATGTATGTAGACTGACTAAACCACTACTCCACCAGGGCACATCTGGAAAGGAATTTTTAAAGCCCATCTTGGAAATTAGTATCTGAAAACAGAAGGTTGACAAATTGTCCATCACTTTGATGAACTCACTATAATGGTCTTCTTGCTTTGTGGGCACAGTTTGCACATAGAGGAAAACTAGGTACTATTTCCTACACAGATATCCTTCCCTTGTACTTTGTCTTCCTGGAGAGTCTTGAAGGTAGTTGTTGTGGGTTTTCTGGTTTTTCCAGGTTCTGAGTGATATTTATAGAGAAGATTTAAGTGAAACTGAGGGTGCAAAGGAGTGGAAGGAGTGAAAATCTTAATACAAAACTATATTCTACTTAGAGTAGCGTGATAATTTGCTGAACATGAATTCTGTAGTAGCAATAAAGGTTTATCTTTCATACTCTCAGCAAGAGGTATAGAAACATGAATGTTCTTTGATTATTCATTTGAAATTGTGGGCAAGGCAATCCATTTATATGACTAGTAGGCAGTAGATTTAGAGGTTTTTGGGGAGGTTAGGTGGGGGTTTTCTGTTTTCATTTTTTTAATGTTATTCCTTAGTATGATATTTCTGGCCCAATTTAGAGTAGAGTAACCTCCTGTCAGGAATAAGGTGAGAAACACTTAAAAACACATAATGTGGGTACAACACAAAGACTATAGGGAAAGTTTATAGGAGAGTCAGCAGAGTGTATAGAGTCCTCCAAGCTCTCATTATCCATAGAGACGCAAACTCAATTCAGGTACAGGTGGATATTCTAGAAGTAATGCAGCAGGGGGAAGAAAAAAAAAAAAAAAAAAACAAGCAAAACTCGCCCCCATGTTATTCTATAGAAGAGAAGTTTGCAAGACTAGGAATCTGCCAGACCCCTCATGACAAGTGTGAGTGGGCAAAAGGGATTTGTTATACAAATAAAAGAGTATCTTATGGACCCAGAGGGCAGGAAGAGCCCAGTCAGGTATAAGAACCTTGAACAGGGACTTGTCAGGAAACAAGTTCTTTTTTTTCTTTCGAGGAGCATGAAAGTCCTCAACTATGCCTTTTTTGGAAAAATGGCTCTTTTCTTGCTCATCAGCACACATTCATTCAGCAAATATTTGCAGAGTACTTACCAGGGACTAGCAGTGCTCCAGGCATTGGTGATAGACAAGGACTCAAACACAAAAACATTTATATCCAAAACATTCATCTGAGCCCCTCAAGGCTGTGTATGTTTTTAGTTCCAAGGACCCATAATTTCAAGACTTCCTGTTCTAGTTCTCAAAGCACAGTTCTGTCATAGGAGAAAGAAGAGATCTTAAGACTCCAAAGGAAATTGATGTCAGGTTGGGCAAGTCAGCCTCCTGATCTAATATCAGCAGAGGGCGCCATTGAACCTCTAGTGTAGTGATGGAGGGTTTCTGGAGCCCAACTAGAACTGTGACTTCTGTTCCAGGTGCCCTCGGTTGTGTAGAAAGCTGTTTCTGGAATTCCAGGTTGAGACCTGGGACCTGGGAGTTGTAATAATAGTAAGAGGGCTGGTTTCCATGCAAAATATGGAGAAAGAATACAAGTATCCAATGTGAAAACAAATAGAAAACCGGACAGTGTGAATAAAATATCAGTCTGAAGGGGAGACTAAGAGGCAAAAAACAGGCACAAGGAATGAGACAAGGGAAGAAGGTTTGGAAGGTGTATTAGTCAAGACTAACTCCAGAGGAAGGACAGACATGAGGACCTGTTCTAGTGAGTCAGTGATGTCATCAGAAACTATATCTTTCTTCGTCCAGAGTTATAGGATGGCTACAATCACTATACCCCCAATCCCATATGAAAAAGAATAGTGTAAGCCAGTTCGGCAATAAGAGGCAGAGACAAAGGAGCCAGATGGGTTCTAAGCGAGACTCCATTGTCCCAAGTACAGACCGGAAAGCTACTTTTAGAGAAGAGGGTAGAGCAATCTGTCAGATATGGTGGGAGAAAGGTTCTTAAAGGGAAGTCTCTGGCAAGCAATACAGTGGGGGCATGGAGGGTTAGGGAATCCTATTAAGGCCACCTGGCGTGCTGTTGATAGCAGGGTAGGGAGTTGGGATATCTTAACAGGAGAGTCTGTCCTTGGCTTTGAGAAATGGGAGGGGTTGAATAACATCTGGTCTTATTCTGTTCTGTTCTTCATGATTGGCTGAAAAGTGATGACTTTCAGTTTTTTGTTTTCTTTTGTCTCCTGTCTCAAATAGCTTCCTATACATCTTTCTCAAGTGAAGAACTTTCCTAGAAGCCTTCTTTCTTTGTGCTTTCCAGAACTACATCACATTGAATTATTGAATTAAAGTCAGTTGTTTTCAACAACAGGCAAGATTTTCTCAGGAGACATTTGGCAATGTCTGGACATTTTTGGTGGTCACCATTGTGGGGGCAGTGCTAATCACATCTGGTGGGTATGCCAGGGATGTTACTAGACAACCGCAATAGCTAAGTATTATCCAGCCCAAGATGTGAAGAGTTCTGAGAATGGGAAACCCTGTTTCAAACCAAACAGACCTAACCTGAAGCATCCAACCATGTGAAAGGAGTAAACACCAGGGAAAGACTGATCAAGAAGGGTCAGAATGGTAGGAGAAGATGGGAAATGTCCTGTTCAAAAGCCAAAGGAGGAAAATTTTAAGAGGCAAATATAGTCAGGAGTATTAAATTCTATCTAGAGGTAAAGTAAGTTTTTGACTGAAAATCATCCATTAGATTTATTGGCAACAGATTACTTGTTACCTTTGCCCAAGAAGTTTCAGTAAGGTAGTAGGGATAGGCTGACCATATCTCAAAATGGGACAAAACAAGATGGGGCTTTTTGCCTCTTCAACAAACTGGGCCCGGGGCAACTCAACTTCCCCTGTTGCCCTGTGTTATAAATGGCCCTGGTTTATTGAATATGGGACAAAATTGATGGTTGGGAAGTATGAAAACAAACAGTACTGTCCCATTTAAAACAGGCTATATGGTTAGCCTAAGTAGGGACCAAAGTTAGGCTGATAAAGATTGAGGCGTGAATGAGAAGTGATGATAAAGAGACCCTGGTATTATAGGCAGGTCATTCAAGGAGCTTGTGTGTGGAAGGAAAGAAATAGCTAACAGGTCAAGGGAGTAAATGGGTTTTTAAATATTGAAGAGACAAAATCATTTATAAAATGCTGACAGGAAAAATCCCAAAGAGAATGAAAGGTAAAATAGAAAAATGAGGAAGATCCTTGAGAATGCAATCTGGAGCAGTGCTTCTCAAACTTTAATAAGCACGTGAATCACCTGGAAATCTTGGAGTCTCCTGTGTGCTTCTATTAAATGCCTATTCTAATTCAGTAGGTCTGGGGTGGGGCCTGAGTACACCTCTAACAAGCTTCCAGATGATGTCCATGCATCTGGTCCAAGGAACCCATGTTACATAGTAAGGATTTAGAGCAGTGGCTCAAACCTTAACATAAAGAACCACCTGGTGGGCCTATTAAAACAAATTGCTGGTTCCCATTCCCAGAGTTTCTGATTCAGTAAACTTGGGATGGGGCACAACAATTTTAATTTCTAACAAGATCCTGGGTGCTGCTGCTGGTCCAGGGATGACACTCTGAAAACCATTGATTTAGCGTACATGTGGAAAAAAATCACCTTAGATCAGAGATAGCTTTACCACTGAGAAGACAAGATGAAACTATTGCAGATAAGTTTGTAGGTTTGCAGAGAGGTAGGATGCTGAAGAGTTTATTGCCCATTGACTCATATTTTCTCTGTAAAGAGTGAAATCAACAGCTGAGCAGGGGAAGGATGCTGGAATAAGGAACTATACCTATCAAATGAAGGCTCATTGCCCTTGAATTAGCTTTTCTCATAGCGCCATACAAAACATCAATTGACTTTGTTGCTTATTAAAGGAATGTTTAGCAATTAATGTATCCTGACAAGTTAACCAGGGAGTTAGGTGGCACAGGGGAAGAATTATTAATATTTTCCTTTGGCTGGTAACAAGAAACACCTGTTTTGGAAATTTCCAAACCTGAATCTTGTTGACTCTGTGCTATGATGCAGAGATTTAGGAATTCTGTTGGGAAAAGGCAGAATGGCATAGAATTTATGAGTGGGGGGGCATGAATTCTATAAAGAGTTTTATTTTAGAATCTTACTAATGGTTGGAGGATTCCAGATACTAACTGAAAGATTGCATTTAGTTTCAGCAATTTCAGAGCCATGGCTATCCAATTCACTGTTACAGAAAGCAAGTTTGGTATGCCCGGTGGAATAGCAGTTAGGTCAGCTGCCTCTGAGATGGAACCCAAGGCTACACAACCCCAAGTTCAAGTGTCAGGTCCGGGAGGAAACAGCAGTATGAACAACTAAAATTAAAATAAAGTGCTTTTTCCAATTCTCTCTTCCTGCCTGCCTCTCTAATTGCCTTCATTCCTACCTATACCTTTCCAGAGGAAAAAAAAAAAGCAAGTTTGAGACAAGTTCTGGTGACTCAGGCAGCTGAGATACTGGCATATAGACCATGTAAAACCCAAGGGCCAAGGTGAAGGAATAAAGTAAACAACTAAGTAAAGATACTTCTTTCCTTTCTTCCTTCTCTCCTTCTTAAATATGGCTCCATACTCTCCCTTCCTTCCTTTCTTAAAAGTAAAAATATTAAAGAAAGAGAACAAGCTCCCCAAGGAGCTCAAGACTTTCCTATAATGGCCATTGGAGACCTAAATCACTGTTATTTCACTTCACTTAGTTAGAAACACACATGTGAAAGGATCAGGGTGCTGACACATTAAGTGACCATCGTCAGAACACTTAGATGACTTTAGTTCCATTGTCTATTATTAGTATTATTATTATTATCATTATCATTATCATTATTTCTACTGCTACTACTCCTCCTATTTCTAAAATGACCTACTCCTTTATAGTTGACCTCATTTCCGGTGATAATAGGCCAACTCTAGTATTCACACAACAGCACAATTTCAATAAGGAAAAAAACTTTTTTTTTAACCAGGTTAGTACTTACCAGAACACTTACACAGTTTTCTTTTCTTTCTTTCTTTCTTTTTTTTTTTTTAAGAGTGGAAGGAAGTTGCATCTTTATTTATTTTGGTTTTTCACCCTGTCCTCAAGTCACAAACCAGGGTCCTTAGGCTTTATACATGGCCCACAAGCTAGCATCTCAGCTGTCTGACCCAAGTGGTTATTTGTGTCACTTCTGACATTCAAATGTAAAACTCCTTGTTGTCAGAGAGGGAGAAAGGGACTAGTCTATGCTGTTGGGCTAGTTACTAACTTCCCATCATTGCCTACCATTTGAACCTTTAGTCCATACACTTTCCCAAAAATCTTGCTACCACAATAGCTGACAACATGATAACATAAGTTTTAACGACAAATATTTCCCTCTTAATGTTTACATCGTGATTAATTTGGACTGACACAAAAGGATAAAGTCATAAAAGACCATTTTGGGTTGCATAGTGAATGACCCCAAGTGGAGGGGTTTTGTTAACCCCCTGGACCCACTCTGTTATTCCCAGTGACTTAAAACTGGCTGTTACAATGGAAGCCATACTAGCTATCCACCAGGGGGCACTTTCAAAATAGAATATATAAAATTATGTTGCAAGATTCACTCTTGCCAAATTGGAGAATGATCCAAAATTATAAAGTTGACATCCAGTTTCAGAGCGGATGTGCCCTTTCTGAAGAAACTGGGCCATTTAAGGACACTTGTTAGTAGAAAAGAAAAATACCACATATTGCCAGGATGTAAGAGATTTCTGTTGAAGTCCACAGTGAATGTAGAGACTGGGCTGGCATCTGGGCTCCTGGTTTTAGTGCATGATGGACTCGGCACTGATTTTTTTTTTTTGAAGGAAAGTTACAGACAGGAATGAAGAGGAGTAGGCAGGCAAACAGGAAGAAAGAGGAGGAGGAAGCATTTTATTTAATTTTATTTAGTTGTTCACACTGGTTGGTCCCCCGGACTGTTGCTGGAACTCAGGGGCACAAGGCCGGCACTCCTTCGGAGGTGATTGACCTAACTGCTATTCCACTAGGGCGCACTGATCCTGATTTTTCTTAGGACTGTTTGTAGGTTCTGTTTGGTAGGAGTACTTGAGCTTACCTCTTCTATCTTAGACACTAGGTCTAATATTTTGATCCAGAAAAAGAATTTGCTGACTCCTCATGCATCTAGAGTGGACAAGAAACTACTAAACTGAACTTTTTACTTCTTTCTAGCAAATCAACAAGAAAACAGATACCTAGGTCACCCTCTTAGGCAAATCACAATGGTGATTTGTGGGATCCTCAAGTACTGATGTTTCTGTCATCATTTCTAAGCAGAGGGAAAGGATATGACCAAGTTAGGTCAATCATAACACCTCACCCACAGGTTTGGTCACCAGCAGTCACAGACAGATACAGATTGTATTTCCTAGGAGTTGCAATTTTGAGTGGAGGCACATAGAGACAGTTTGGAAGGTTGGGTGACATCGACATGGCAATATCCTAAAAAGAAGTTCTGTGAGGCACCTGGGCAACCCTGGTATCCCTTCTTTCCAGTCGAGGCAGAGTAATTAGGCAAGAAGAAGAACTAAAAGATGTCCACATTAGAAAGGAAGAATAAAACTACGCCTATTTGCAGATGATATATTACATATAAAACAGCCTAAAGAATCCACAAAAAATGGATGTGCCCTTGGGGCTCAGGCAGCAGGGTCGTGGACAGTGTAAAAACCAAGGGCCCAGGTTCACAACCACTGTGGGGGAGGACCAAAGTAAACAACTAACAAAATAAAAATGTTTTTTTTTATTCTTTCCTTCCTCTACAAAAAAAGTAAAGAACCCACAAAAAAACCTAGAGCTAATCATTTTAGTGAAAATGAATGACACTAAATCAATACATAAAAATTGCTTGTATTACTATATATTGTTTATGAAAATATGAAAAGAAAATTAAGGAAAAAATTCCATTTTCAATAGAATAAAAAAGGCCAAAATACTTGGAAGTGAATTTAAGCAGGAAGACGCAATACAGAAAACATTACTGAATGAAATTAAAGATCTAGGTGCATCCTGGTGGAGTAGCAATTAGATCTGCTGACTCCACCCAAGAACACAGTTCACATACATCCCAAAGAACCAGGCCAGGGGGAACATCCAAGGGGTACAACTAAATAAAAATTAAATACAAATTAATAAAATCCTTCTTCTTCCTCTCTCTTCCTGCCTACCTGCCTGCCTGCCTACTTACCTTCATTTCTGCCTGAAACTATCCTTTAAACAAGAAAAAAAAAATTTAAGTAAGTAAACGGAAATATATCCCATAGAATTATTATATGATTCAGAAATTCTCCTGGTTATACAGCCACAAGAATTGAAAACAGGGACTCAAATAGGTATTTGTACACCCATGTTCACAGCAGTATTATTCACAATAACAAAAAATTGAAGCAACCCAAGTGTCTATCAATAGATGAATGAATAAACAGTATGGCATATACATGTAATGCAATGTTTATAAAAAGGAATGGAATTCTGATACATGTTACAACATGTATGAACCTTAAAAATATTACACTAAGTGTAATAAGTCAAACACAAAGGACAAGTAGTGTATGATTCCACATAAGAGGTCTACAGTAGCCAAAATCATAGAAACCGAAAGTAGAGTAGAAGTTACCAGGGGCTGGGAGGAGACTGGAAAGCTATTATTGCTTCATAGGCACAGGGTTTGTTTGGAGTGATGAAAAAAATTTGGAAATAATTGTGTGATTGCACAATACTGTAGTTAGAATAATACCACTGAATTATACACTTAAAAATGGTTAAAATGGCAAAAGAGAGTAATGTTTTCCCAATATTTGTGAGCTGCTTCAGCATCCAATTCTTTTTTTTCCCCTTAACATGTAGCAGTCATTTTCTATGGTTAAAACCAAAGGAATTTAACTGATAACACTGCCATTGCTTTCCATCTTTACTGATCAGGAATCCTGAGAAGTCATTAGATAAACCCTTATATTTGTGAATTTCACAGTTTTGAAATGTCTATTCAACAACAGAAGATGGAACAATCCATGGGAACTGGGTGACTCTTTTGGCCTTTGGATTTATAAAATTTCATTTAAAGAGAATCTGCATTTGTAATCTTCCATTTTAGGGATTAGGTTGAAAGAAGTGGAGGAAGATCTTCTGACAGAAAGAAGAGTGACAACAGGAAAAAAATCAACAAAGAAATAAACATTAGTATTTATATAGAATTGGCAGAGGGTGGATTAGGAGTTATCAGGATGTGAAGGAGGAGAGGAATCTGGTATTTTACAAATTAAAAGGACACATGGGGAAAAAAGCTTTGCTCAGATATTAACTATTTCAGAGAGAAATTCGGGACCCTGAAAGATTTAACAGAGTGGGAATCAAATAGTGATCTCAGATATAGGGCAAGAAGTAGATGGATCTCCTTCAGAGAAAACCTGTCAGGAAACCCTCAAAAGCAAATCCTGAAAGCAGTAAATAAAGAGCAAAGCTGGTATTAACATGAAGTAAGTCCAACATCAAGTGTTTGCCAATTTACGGAAAACGATTCAATTATATTATAGTCTATTTTTAAAATACAAGATATTTAGGTTTATTTCTACGTGGTTCTTCTTCCCTTTGGAGTTTAAAGTCCCTTTGGTAGGGTAGAAAGGCAGTTGCCAGAATGAGGAGAGGGAATCATATTCTCAGTCTCTACCTGTCTGGTTGTGACTCCTGTCTGCTGACTCATTTTATCTACTTTCATAATATACTTTACTTTAAAATACAGATACCATTTCTGAGCTTACAAATAAAAATGTTCCTGATGTCCCTACCTTCTACCCTCTTTTCCCAAAGCTATGGGAAATTCAAAACTGATTCTTGGCTATGAAAAAATCACTTATGGAAAAAGCAAGCAATTTTTTTTTATCATTTGGAGGGTAAAGAAATAAACATGAATGTTTGAAAAGTTATAGCCGAAATCACATGCAAAAATATGCTACAGCAACATGCTTAGGAAGTATATGAACTGGGCTTAAGGGGTGTCAGTGAAGACGAGGGAAGCCATAAGCATTGAGATCCATGAAACAGGAGCCAAGCAACTACAAGTGACAGCACCACAAACGGTCATGTGTGAGATGGGGGTAGATTCCGGGTGGACAGTGGAAGGCTGGTAGTTCCTGGCAGCTCCACCAAGGAGGTGCTGGATTAAGAGGAAGTTTGCAGCTCATTGATTTCACTCCTCTCAGAAGATCCCCACCAGCTGAAAGTGTAGACTACGAAAATAATTGTAAGTGCCTGTATTAATTTCCTAAGGCTACTTCAGCAAATCACCACAAATTGAGTGCTTGGGCATCAAAAACATTTCTCTCAAAGTTCTGGAAGTTAAAATCGAAAATCAAATAGTCGACAAGGCCATACTCTCTGAAGGGCAGGATTCCTGTCTCTGCCTGGCTTCTGGTGATTGTTGGCAATCCTTGGTTTGTTGCTGCACAATTCCAATCTCTGGCTCTGTTGTTATATGATTTCTCCCTGTGTGTCTGTCCCTGTTTCCTCTTCTTATTATGACAGCCGTGATGGATTAAAGCCCACTCTGATCCAGTATGATTGACTTGATTACATCTGTAAAGTTTTCAAATAAGATCACATTCTGAGCTACTGGAGGATAAGACTTTGACATATTCTTTTAAAAATGTATTTATTTTATTTTTTAAAGGAAAGGTGCAGACAGGAATGAAGGCAAGTAGGCAGGCAGGAAGAGAGAGGTGGAAGAAGCACACTATTCATTTTTTATTTAGTTGTTCACATTGTCCATTACTTACACACACACACACACACACACACACACACACACACACACACACACCTCATCTGCCCCAGGTCTTGAATCTGGGACCTTGAGATGCATGTGGGACTACACCCAGATCATTAGACCACCAGAATATGTCTGGTATTAATCTTTTGAACAGTGGTGTGAAGTGGTGTCTCATTGAGGTTTAATATGCATCTCCTGGATGACAAATGATGTTGAGCAAATTTTCATGTGCTTATTGGCTACTTGTTTAACATTTTTGAGGCATATCTGTTCAAATCTTTTGCTCATTCAAAGTATTTGTTATTCCTTATTGAATGGAAAGATGACTTTATATATTCTAAATACAAATATTTTTTCAGATACATAAACTGTGGATGTTTTCTCCCAGTCTGTATTCATTTTCTTTATTATGTCTTTCAAAGACATAAAATTCTAATTTTTTTCTTCGTGATCCCAGATCCTTGGGATATATGTGGATTTCACTCAGCTGGAGGCAGTGGACCACCATGCCAAAAGTTTCAAATTTTGGTAAAATCCTATCTACCTTTTATTCTTTTGTGGTTAATCTTGTTGTATCCTAAGAACTCTTTGGTTACTTCAATATCATGAAGATTTTATCATTTTCTTTTTAAAAGTTGTCCTAGCTTTTTGAACAATGAATAGGTGGGAGAGAAACTTTCAGCCACAGAAAGACTGCACATGATGGAGAAAAATCATCTGCAAACTAGGAAATACAGTTCTCATATCCGTGGAACTGCAAATGGCCTCAGCAACAGCCACTGGGGCATATACAGAGCAAAGGACTTGCAGGTATAATGGATATATACTTTGCTGGGGGATATGTCTTTTACAAATATATAAAATCATATCCATGAAAAATAGCAGAGGACACATCCTAAGACTCTCTCTTTGGCATAGTGGTGACAGGAATACAAGAACCAACGATGAAATGGAAATTCAAAGGGTTTAAATATATGGGATGAGAACTAAAGGAAAATAGGAAAATATATAGTGAACTATTTATCACTATTTTTTGGCTATCCAACATCAGTCTTCCTCCTTTGAGGGTTAGCTATTACTTTGTGATTGGTCCACAGAAATAACATAATACTGGAGAATCAGACTTGGAAGATAAATAGAGGTCAAGACAACTCAGGTCTAAGAAGCAAGAATCATAGCTTTTATCAAGAAGTGTTACACTGCCACTCTTGTGAATAAATTCTGACCATTACTTCCTCTTTTCATCACTCTTGAAATTCATATTCCTGGGTATGAAAATTTGGTCTTATGTTTTGGTTTCTGGAAATGGGAAAAGTAAAGGGAGAATTTGCCTCTTTGGTTTCTGTAGTGGAGGGTGAACAATGGAAGGGGTTGGAGGATAGATGGAAAGAGAGAAAAAAAGAGTCTGGGTCTTATGAAGGAGGCAGCTGTCCTAACCACTATACCACCATTGCTAGTGTGGGTCTTATGAACAAACATTCTAAATTTCTTCTCTCTCCCCTTTCTCACGTCTATTCTCTTGCCCCAACAATGCCAATTCTGCTATACATTCAATGATTGCCCACTAGATTATCTGTTTAGACTGCTGTTAGATTATGGGAAATGACCATCTCTTAGAAAATTAAGTTTTGTAAACAGAGGAATTATTCTGAAGTGTTTTCTTCTAGAATTCAAAGAAAGCACAGAATTGAGTTCAGACATCCTGAGAAGAGCTGAAGGAACCACATGGGTCTAGTAGAAGATGACTAGAACTGTAGCTGTCACAGAGAGAGCCCTGACATTGAATGAGAAGCTAGCATTGAATGAGACCCCCTCCAGCTAGAGAAATGAATAAGGGAAATTAGAAAAGGAGACATTTAGATATTTTAATACTTCTTTGGGAGTAAGAGAGGAGAGAGTAATTCAGTTTTTCTTAAAATAGGAGGAAAGATCATCCTGTTAATTTCAAATGTTATGATTTTCAAAACTAGCTGGCACAGTATCATTTCAGTGATGTCATCTAAGAAACTAGATTTGAAAATATAACTGAGCAGGAAATAAAGGTAACTTCTCCCAGACTATTTAATGTAGCTGTTGAATAAAAAGTGAATGTTCTGCCCTGAACCTTTTCAGAGACATCAGAGGCCAGCATCAAAGAGGCATTCACAAGAAGCTGGACTGTGTCTTATTTGCTCCAGACCAGTGTCTGGAAGGCTGGCCCAAAATGTTTGAGCAGGATTTGTCTGATATTACCTTGATCTCCTCCTCTGGAACATCCTAAGTATACACTGTATTCCAGGAAAAACTGATGCAAGTGGTCAATACAAGACAAATCCTGAAAAACTTGCCTATTTCAAGTCTGAAAAGACTCTAGGAAACACTTTTTAAAAATACATGAAACTTCAAACTACTTCCACAGTCAAAAAACACCCTAAATGAAAATCAACTCCAGATGACAAACCAGGAAAAATATTTTGTACCAATTGATAAAGGGTTAGTCAGAAATTAAAAAAGAGTTAGTATATATATATATTTTTTTTTCGATGTAAAAAGGAGAAAAGCAGCTCATAAAAATAATTAACAAATTACTAGCAACATGAAGGCTTTTCCATTTCAATAATTTAAAAGTACAGATGAACTTAGCTAATGAGAATATGTTTCACCAGTTAGAGAGACAGAAATGTTGAAGACCAATACTACCTAGTGCATTTCCAGGTTGTGAAAATTAAGCAATCATGTTCTCTTACTGAAAGTGCAAATCGGTATAGCCTTCTTACAGGTTTATATGAAAATGCCCATCAACTTCTACAATGTGTATTTCTTTTAAAGCATCAGTTTCTCTACCAGAAATAAATCTTGCAGATCCTAATACACACAAAATAAAAAAAAGATATGGGCAAGTTCATTCTTAGCAGCGTTATAAGAATTAAAAACCCATGCTTAATGTAAGTGTCCAACCAATAGGAAAACGGTTAAATAAATTAGTAAGCATCTATCCAACGGAAGACTGGAGCCATTGAAAAGAAGGAGATCAATGTCTTTTTCCTACTTCAATGTTCAGCTCCATAAATTATCACAAAGCAATTGCACCCATTAACAATCCATATGCTCCCTCATGCACCTTCCTAATCATGAACATCCTCTCTAGAAGCAGCCACTCCCTGATTTCATTCACTTTGCCTTTTTGCTTCATATAAGTGTAATCAAGGTGTCCCTGATGGCCTAGCGGATAAGTCCACCTGGGCGTACCAAGTACATCCCAGGGGTCCGGGTTCACAGCCCGGGGCTCAGGGCAGCAACTAAAGTGAGCAACTAAATAAAAATAGAAACAATGCTTCATCCACATCTCTCTTCCTGACTGTGTACTCACCTTCATTCCTGCCTACGTTCTTCCTTAAAAAGAAAAAAAAAAAACCAGAATGTAATCATATAGTGTGTTGTATTTTTCTTGAAGTATTTATGCATTTACTTCAAAGAAGGAAGCACGCAGGAATGAAGGCTAGTAGGCAGGCGGGCAGAAGCCTCCATCCAGCCATTTATTTGTTCCTGTTGGTTGTCTCCCCGCAACGCCTCGCCTTCACTCTATGTGGACTGTACCATCTGGAGCTGCCGACTTGGGTGCGCCAGTATATTTTCTTTAGCACCTGGTTTCTTTGTGTATGTATGTCACAAGAAGGACCTGGTATGTTTATGATGTTTGGACTTTAAGAGGAAATTAGGTTTCTGTTTTGATGAAAGCTAGTATGAATAAAATAGTCTTAGAGCAGTGGTTCAGATTCATTAAGCCCAGCTTTAGTATTTGTACAGAACTTGAATAACTTTCAAAATTCATGCAGTAGTTTTATTTTACTGCGGAACAAATTACTTCCAAATTTGGTGCCTCCAAACAGCAAATATTTTGGACTGCCCTGGTGACTCCGGTCCTGGTGATTCAGGCTGTAAGCCTGCAGCTGGGGTGTGGACCGTGTAAAACCCAAGGGATTGGGGTGGAGGGCAAGGGAGAACAATCAAAACTAAATAAAAGAAATGAGAGCGATTTTTCCTTCTTTTTCTTAAGAATGCTTCTTCCTCCTTTCCCTTTCTCTCCTAAAAAAACAACAGGCCTGCCCTAGTGGAGCAGTGGTTGAGTCTCCCACCAGCATTGTCCACGTACATCCCAAGGACTGGAGTTCCTGTTTTGGGGTGTGTGGTGCAGGGGTGAGAAAGGACACCCAGGATGAACAACTATGTAAAATGCTTCTTCCTCTTCTTTCTTCCTGCCTGCACTTTTCCTTCAAAAGAAACAAACAACAAAAGTAAGTATTTATTATTTAAGAGTTTCTTCTGTGTTTTCACAGCGTAGAAGTGCTCCTCCTCCCTTTGCCAGTGAATGATTCAGGAGAGAAAGCAGGACAAAGCCATAATATCTTAATATACCTTAGTCTCAGAATGGGCATGCCATCACTACTGCAGTATTCCACTGATCTCACAGACCAATTCTGGTACATGGTAAGAGGAGACTATATGAGAGACCTACTTAAGAAAATAACACTATCTTCCTTTAATCTCACATTCTGATTACATCACTAATTCTCCAAGACCAGCTAGGTGTCCTATAATTCAGTTCGCTTCTGATACAAGACTGCCCCACTTCAGATATCAGTCAAAAGTCCAAGGTTGTCACATATGCTTCTGATGACTGACTAATTATAAACCAGGGTTCCAATGATCCCCTCTTCAGGTTTGATCATTTGCTAGAACAGCTTATGGAACTCAGGGAAATATTTCTATTTACTGACATATTCTGTAATAAGGGATGTAATAAAGGATACAGAACAATCAGATGAAGAGATACATGGGATGAGCTCCTCCTCCTCTTCACCCTCCTCTCCCTCCTCCTCCTCCCACAGCCTTGAGTCTCAAATCTGGGTCCTTGGGATGTATAGGGACTACATCCCACGGCCTTATCTGCTAGGCCATCAGAACTCACCTGAAGGCTTTGTCTTGTAGGCATGATGATTATTAACTCAATCTCCAGCCCTTCTCCCCTGCTCAGATGGGGAATGGGGCTGAAAGTTCCAAGCTTCTAATCAAGGCTTGGTCTTTCTGGTGACCAATCCTCATACTGAAGCTAAAGAGGCATCTGATTAGAACAAAAGATGCTCCTATCACCAAGGAAAAGCTAAAGAATTTAAGAGCCCAGTGTCAAGAATCAAGGTCAAATATTAAAACAAAAGATGCTCCCAGCACCTTTATTGCTTAGAAAATTACAAAGGTTTTAAGAGCTATGTCTTGGGATAAAGACCAAAACAAATATCACAATATCACAGGAGTAAATATCAGGAAATAGAGATCCTTGGAGATAGTATTTTGATTGCTTCTGGGCCAGGGTGGAAAGGAAACTTACAACTGTATATGAAAAACTTTGTACTTGAATTTTTTTTTATCATATTGAATATGTTACCTATTTAACATAATCAAAGGAAAACTTTTTCTATCAGGTCTCCATGATTCAGATGAATAGGTCTCACATGTAGCATGTATCAGAACCTCCTGAAGGCTTGTTCAAACACAGATTTCTGGACTCCTACCCTCAGAGTTTTGCTGGGCCCCACCGTTGGAGTTTCTGATTCAGTAGGATTGGGATGGGGACTGAGAATTTGCATTTCCAACAATTTGTTAAGTGACACTGAAATTGCTGGACCAGGAATTACACTTTGAGAACCACTGATCTAGACCTTCCCTGTCTTATACTGTAGCCACAACCTACATGTGACTATCAAGCATTTCAAATGGTCTAAATTGAGATGTGCTATGAGAGTAAAATGCTGGATTTTAAAGACTTAGAGCAAATAAAATAATGTAAAATACCTCCTTAGTAATTTCTTATATTGATTCCATGTTGAAACGATAAAATTTTAGATAAAGTGAGTTAAAAATATATTATTAAGGCGCACCCTGGTGAAATAGTGGTTAGATCTGTCACCTCCAGTGAGCAAAATCCACATATATCCAAAAACCCAGTTTCATGGGGTTGGGGGGGAGCAGTGGGGTGCAGGTGAATGCCAGGATAAACAAATAAACAAATAAAAAGAAAAGGAAATTCTTCTCGCTTCTTACTTTTCTTTTTTCCCACCTGCTTGCCTTCTCTCCTTCATTCTTGCCTGTACCTTTCCTTTAAAAAGTAAGGTATTTCTATTTTCTGTTCTCAAATGGTTTAAATTAACTTAATATAATTTCAATTTATTTATTCATTCATTTATTCAAACAGATTTATTATCCGTTCTGTGTTGAGCACTACTGATCTATTATAGACATGGTTCTTAGAGTTGACAGTCTAGTCCAATAAGCAAGGGAATTTGAAATATTCTCACATCATTGTTACTGCAGTTGCATGAGTGAGGATCAGACCCATGCGGATTGTTTGAGATTAGAAATCATTTTTCTTTCAAGATAGTTCACTAAGTCTATACACAAACAGTTGCTCCAAAATGGTGTTCCTATTAAGAAGTTTGAAGCATTTATTTGCTTACCCTTCAACAAAATATTTTCCCAAAAGGCAAGCAATTTTCATTTTCTTAGGTGATTCTTTTGGAATTTACCTTCATCTCTCTAAAATAACATGCTTTGCTGCTTATTTTTCAGATTCAAGCATTATCTATTGTCATCCTTTCATGAACAGTGAGGATTTAACTCTTTTTCCATCTCTTACTATGTCCCAATATGCACCCTACCCACTTCCTAATCTTTCTCACATATTTGAATTATAATAATGCAACATATAACATTTGCTTTATTATGACTAATGCTATTCTTACTAAAGTAAGTATTTTACTCTGAGCATTTTTCCTTTCACATTTTGCCTTTCGTGGGATTATTATCCTGTTTTTTTCCCCCCATTTGGTGCATTCAAAAACAATTCAAAAACTGGTATGCAGATCTTAATAATCTATCAATTCGATCTTTTAGAAATCTCTTCCAGAGCCTCTTCATCCCTCCTGTTTGTGCTGGCGCCTCTCTAGGCCTGTACCAGTCTTATGGGCCTTTACTGTTATCCCTCCAGGCTTACTTTAACTCTGTTTTGACTGAACTCTCAATTTTGTGTCATATATATTTCTCCTTCTCAGTTTCTTCCTTCCTTTTGACAGAATCCATTCCCTACTATTGTTTTCATAATTGAAGTAAAACATTGGTTTATACACTTATATAGGGCTTCAGTTGTATAGCATTATAATTTGACCTCTGTATGTACTACATTTTGATCACCACCAAAAATCTAGTTTCTATATTCCACCATATAATTGACATCTTTTACTCAGTTTACCTCCTCTCCTTTCTCCTTTCCTTCTGGTAACCACTATTTTATTCTTTCGGTCTAAGAGTTTGTATTTTTGTTTATTTTGTTTATTATATTTCTTTATTTTTCACATATGAGTGAAATCATATGGTATTTCTCTCTTTTCATCTGACTTATTCCACTTAGCATAATACCCTCAAGGTCCATACTTGTCATTGTGTATCTACTAGCTTTTTAAAAAAGGGTACATGAGGTGAAACTTTTTTAGATGCCTGAAAATAGTTTTACTCTACTTTCACACTTAATTGACAATTTTATTTTAAAGGAAAGGTTCAAGCAGGAATGAAGGTGAGCAGAGACAGGCAGGCAGGAAAAGAGAAGAGAAAGGAGGAGTATTTATTTTATATAGTTGTTCTTCCTGGATGCCCACCCCCACACCTCCTTACTTTTGACCCCAAGGCACAAACCTGGGTCCTTGGAATGTATGTAAACTGTGCTGGCCAAAGGCAGCTGACCAAACCTCTACTCCTCTAGGGCACACCTTCATTGATAATTGGAGTGGAGAATTTAAAGTTGGAAATAATTTTCTCTCAAAGAAATTTCCAGAGACCATACACTAATAAATATTTTCTCAATAGTGTTGTTATTGAGAAGTGTGATTTCATATTGTGTGTGTGTGAGTGTGTGTGTTTTCTTAACCCCACTAGAAGGATTTATTCTTTGTTGGTGATATTCTAAAATTTCACAGTGATAAACCTTTGTGGCGGTCTATTTTCATCTATTTTGATAGTCACTTAGTACATCCTCCTAATCTGGAAACTCATGTCCCGTGGTTTGGGAAAATAATCCATAATTATTTTTTATTATTTTCTCTCTCTTTTTCTCTAATTCCCCTTCATTTTTGTTTGTTTGGTTTTTTTTAATTATTTTTTTAAGAGAGGAGGAAAGAGAGAAGAGGAAGAAGCATTTAAGGGAGGGAGGAAGGAAGAAAAGGAAGAAACATCCTTATTTACTTAATTGCTAATTTTTTTGTTTGTTTTCTCATCCCAGTCCCAGGTCCTTGGGCTGTATGTGGTTTTCATACCAGCATCCCAGATGCCTAGTCACAGGGCACACCTCCCCCTTTTTTCTTTTTAACTCCTGGTATTTGAAATACCATTTCCCTTAGCCTACACCTCTATTTTATTCTCTCCTTTTCCACCCTTATTTTAGTTTTTCTTCAACTTCTTAAATTTCCTTGATTTTGACTTTCAAAACTACTTTGGAAAAAAGTTTTTTTAAAGCAAAGGTGAAGGCAGGAATGAAGGCAAATAGGCAAGCAGGCAGAGATAGGAAAAGGCAGCATCTTTATTTTATTTGTATTTAGTTGTTCACACTGGTTTGTTCCCCACCCAGACCCAGAATATGTGATTTGCTTCTTTGGAGGCAATTGACCCAACTGAGGCTCCACCAGGGTGTGCCACTATTAAAAAAATATATATTTTTAAGGAAAAGTACAGGGAGGGATGAAGGCGAGTAGGCAGGCAGTTCACAATGATTAATTGTTCACACTGAGTGTTCCAGCCAACCTCCCCCACCTCCCACCCAAAACCTGGAACTCCAACCCAAGGGTTTGTGGCCTACTCTCCTTCAGAGGCGATTTAACTAACCGTTACTTCACCAGGGCATGCCTAATTCTTGTTTTATAAATGAAATCTCTCTGAAGACATGAGAAATCATTTTTTGTTTGTTTTCTTCTCCCTTGTCATACAGTTTCCTCCAAGTTGCTTTTTCTTTTTTCTTTTGTTACTACTTTTTTTATTAGCTACTTTCAACTAATATCTGCTGATGCTTGGCTGAGTGCTCATATTTAATATCAAGCTGCCTCCGCATTTTATTCGTAAGTGGGGCTTATTCCCTGTAGGATTTACTATATGGCGATCTGAGTTAGCTGTTTTGCTGATAAATCCTCGATATAACTTTTTTTATTTCTTGTGGGCTGATCAGATTCTCTAGAAGTTTCCCCTGCATGGATGACACAGACCTGGCTGTTCATATTCTGGAGAATGAGTCAGCCAAAAGGCTAACAGATGGGAAAACATCTTAACATTACGCAAATTTTTACTTAGTATACCTGTTTTTGTATGGAACATCTACCTTCAACTAATCTTGGCATCCCTGGACCAGAGACACTATGTTTTACCCTTGATAAAGAAGAGATGGGGAGAGGAGGGATGGAGGGAGACTGGGTAAAGGGTATTAATTGTAAATGAAGGGGAAAAAAACCCAGAAATATTGGTAAACGTACTACGCTATATGCAGATATAAATTTGCTATTATGTTTACCTCAAAACATGTTAATGTCAAAATGCAATATCCCTTCAAAAAAAAAAAAAGAAGAAATATGAATAAAAATGAAAATTAAGAAAAAAAGAATAGGCTTCTATTTTTCTAACAGGATGGAGAAAACAATGATTTGTTAGTATGTGGTTACATGGGCACCTGGGAGCCAAACATTTCTTAATCAGATTTCAGTCAGTTTTTCTTTCTTTTTTTTTTTGCCATTTTATAGCTTTATTTGACAATCAGTGCTTAGTTCTCATCCTCATTGATGTAGATTTTTCAAAGTGGTGACAGGTACTAGGTAACTAATGTATAAAGTTTGTTTGGTGAATCTTCATCCTCCTTCAGTTTTCCAGGCAACCATACAAAGATACAGCATTATCCATTATTCGGTATACAGTATTATCCTTATTCCACTGACCCAGTGAGCTCTGTTGAGCCTGACATCAATGCACATATCTGGAGTCCCCAATGCCTTCGTGGCAAATTTTCCAATCTCTTGAGTGCCCAAGGGGCACGCTTTTTGAAGTTGTTCCATGGGCATGCTTGTGAGTATTGATGGTGTATTCTGTACTCACTACCTCATTGCTGGCAGAAGAGCCCTTCTTCTCACCACTCTTTTTTGCAAGAAGCATTCTGTTGGGCCTTAATGGGAAAGAAAATGTGGAGTGTTGTGAGAGAGGTAAAGCAGGGTACAGTCTTCCTGGTTTTAATTCTCCCTTTTCTCTCCAATTCCAGAGGTACCCGGTGTCACCAATCCCTAAATCTTTTATAAATTCTCTGATATAAATAGGATTGATTATTCTATTCACTGCTGGCTTAAAAGTGTGCTTTCTTAGGTCTACTGGGGCATGCCCAGGGACCCCAGTTGGTATGGGGAGACAAAGGAAAATAAAAGTCTTTCTTCCTCCTCTTCTATCCTCCCTTCCCTAAAAACGCTTCTTTCTCCTCTCCCTTCCTTCCTCTATTTTTTTTTTTTTTAAATGTTCTGCCTACCAGCCAAATCACATCAGTGAAATCCCTAAGTCTCCATTCACCGCCCTTGCTTTTCTGCTCTGGGAGGGGCTTAGCTCGTAGATCTGTTTCATGTTCACTTATTACACTGGGGTAAAAGCCCACCAGCCTTGGAGTGGTAGACTTAGTTCAGGTAAAACCAAACAGTGCACAGTGCAGTGACTGACAAAAGCTCTAAGGGAGTGCAAGTCATCTATCAACAGAGATTTTGTTCCCTGGAAGGAGTTATAGTGATAAAATGACACAAAATGAAAAGTAAATGCCATAAAAATTCAAAAAAGAAAAAGGTGGAGCATACGTAAGAAAGAATGATGAGTAAAGAAACCAGCAAAGTTTATAGTTAAGAATAAATAGTTGTTGATAAAATACTGTTGAAATTTAATGCAGTTCCTCAAGAGTTTCTTAAAATAGAAGAGACCAAAAAAAGGAAAAATTAACAACGATCTTGAAGTAAATCACAATAAAAATAGAAGTGGGGTATAAAATAGAGAATAAAATTTTGCTAAAAGTATCCTTTATAGGGGAGCAAAATGATCATGTTACTTGAAGGTCAGAAAAACGTATGAGTTCATATTATATTTATTTTAAAAAGTATGGATAATCAAGAGTAAAAGATAAAAATAATTTAAATAGAAATTGCAAGCCTAAATGTTCATAGAGTCCAGGGAGGTAATATAGAAGTTGGCATGCTTATTTTTTTTTCTAAATTAAAATACGGCAGCTCCAGCTACCATAACATAATAATACCATATCCTGGTTGACTTAAACAATGGAAATTTATTTCCTTATAGTTCTCGAGGCTGGAAGACTGAGTTTAGGGTACCAACATAATCCAGATCTGGTGAGAACTCCATTCCTGATTTACAGGAAACCACATTTTTCCTGACTCCTCATATGTCAGAGAGAGGGAATTTTCTTTTCAAAAGGGAGCTAATTTCATCATGAGAGCTCCACCTTTCCACCTTTATCTAAACCTAATTATCCCTCAAGATTCCATATCCAAATACCTTTTTATTAGGAGTTAGCAATTCAACATAAAATTCGGGATGTGCAGAATAGGACATAATTCTTTCCATAGCAATGGTCCTCCTGAGTCTTTAATAAAAAATGACAGCACCACAGAAACAGAGAAATAGCCCACCATAAGAAAACAATAGTGCTAACAAAGATTATAAATATAAGTTAAATATCATTCCAGTGAATTTTAAAAAAGAAAAAATAAAGTGGTGGGGAACCAGAACTCACACATCTCCTTAGGTGGTTATCATCATTCAATTTCAAACTGTTGCCATACGAGATTAGAAGCCCCATCTTTATACCTGATCATTCAAGAGTGGACAGATAATTGAATTTGTACATGGAATGTTCCAATTGTTCATTGTTGGCCTCCTAAATTTAAATACCCTATGAGGCCAAATACCAAGCCTCCCCAACCTTATCTAATGATTGAATATAATTTATCAATTTGCAACCTCTGATACAGGATTTCAAAATTACTGAAAAATAAGAAAGCAAAATACATAGAATAGACTTCCAGTCAAGATGGCGACCTAATAGGAGTGACACTCACATCCTCTTGACAGAGCTACTTGGAGTTCACCTATTTTCTAGATATAAACACTAAACAAAAGCAGGCACAGAGGCTATAGAGAGGCAGCAGCAATCGCAATCACAAAGGGTAAGTGAAAATGTCAAAGTTCAGAGATACACCACAAATTTGGATTTGGGATTCAGGTCACAGCCAAGACGGTGAGCTAGGGGAAGAATCAGCCTTCCAAGGACAAGACGGTGAACTAAGGGAAGAATCAGCCTTCCAAGGAATCACAAAAGCAGCAGAGAGCATGCCCAGTGGGACTGGGACATGCAGCTGGTGGGGGAGGGTCTTGACACAAGGCAGAAGAAAGATCTGTGCCCCAGTGGTTTAAACCAGAGATCCAGAAAGAAAATTACATTGGGCATCTGCCATAACTGGAAGGCAGCGAGGGAATTCCCCCAACCCCATCACCACCACTATATGCTGCTGAGCCACAGGACCTGCCAAAGGGAAATCCTACCTTCATGCTTAAAGGGAGAGTCTTCTAGAGGAAGAAACCATCAACACTCCCCAGTGGTGCCACCCTGTGGGTGGAGGTGAAACTGCAACATGATTCCTGATTGTGGGTCAACAGCAAGGTGGTTATTACAGTTCAGAGCTGGAAAACTGGGGGAAGGTTCCGCATCCCCCACACTAATTGCAACCACATAGGCTGAACTCTTGGAGAGCAACAGAAAGTTCAAAGAATTTCAACAAATCCAATCAGTGGCGATGCTACAAAACTCAAGAAATCCCGGTGTTCAAACCAAGATACACATTTACTTGGTACAAGTTGATACTGTACACAAGCCATCGCTGCAGGGAAATCTAATCCACAGAAGCATAAACAGAATGCCAAACAGAGCAAAAACAGAGAAACACTAGAAATGATGATACCAAGAAAAAACAACAAAAACCCCAGGGCAAAATCTGAATACAACAATCATGTGCAAACTATTTGAGGATGAATTCAGGGCAACAGCAATAAACATACCCATAGAAACAAAGAAAACAATAAAGGAAGAAAAAGAGAAAAACAAAACAGAGAGAGAAGAAATGCAGCAAGATATCAAAGCAATGAAGTATACGATAGCTGAACTAAAGAACTCAATAGAGGGACTCAGTAATAGGATGGATGAAGTCTCCAATATAATCAGTGAGCTAGACAATAGTGCAGAGAAATGAGCTCAAGCAAAGTAGCAAAGAGATAAAAGAATGCAAAGACATGAAGTCAGCATTCAACACCTATGGGATAACATCAGAAGTAACAACATTCACATTATAGGGGTCCCAGATGGAGAAGAGAGAGACAAGGGGGAAGAAACTGTATTTGAAGAAATAATAGCTAAGAATTTCCCTAAATTAAAGAATAAAGCAAGCCTCCAGACCTAGGAAGCAGAAAGAGTTGTAAACAAAAGAAACCTAAGCAGACCTACATCAAACACATTGTCATCAAAATGTCAAAAATACAAGATAAAGAAAGAATCTTAAAAGCAACCAGAGAAAAATGAGTAACATATAAATGAGTTCCCATATGATTTTCAGCAGATTTCTCAACTGAAACTCTACAGGCCAGAAGGGTATGGCATGTTGTATTCAAAGTGATGAGAAAAAAAATGAATTTTCAACCTGGGAACTAAACCCTGTGATATTATCATTCAGCACTGAAGGAATGACAAAAATCTTTTCCGAAAAGCAGAAGGTTTTTATCACCACAATACCAGTTCTACAAAAATACTAAAGGATGCTATATAAAGTATAAAGAAATTCCACTTAAAAACAGTGAGACAGCAAATATAAAAAGTGGGCAGGATGAGAATAGAATAAAAATGTAGATGGTTAGAATGAGTATAAGACTACTTGCTTTCTAATAAAAATAGAAAATAAATGTAGAATTTTTAATGCTAACTCAGGTTAACCTCAAACTACATCTTCAAGGAAAAAGCATAAAAGAAAACAAAAAGGGAAAACAATCGAAGCACAACTACACCTATCCCACCTAAGATGAAAAAGAGAAGAACAAAGGCATTGTCTGGAACACACATAGAAGACAAATTACAAAATGAAAATAAACAGCTGCATATCAATAATCACCTTAACATTAATGGACTGAACTCAGCAGTCAAATGACACAGAGTAGCTGAATGGATTATACAATATAATCCAAACTTCTGCAGCATTCAGGAAACTTACCTTCTTTCAAAAGATAAACAAAGACTCAAAGTCAATGGTTGGAAACCATCTTATAGTTAAATGGTAACCACAAAGAAAGCAGGAACAGCTATACTTATATTGGATAAAACAGACTTCTAACTAAAAAACATAATGAAGGAGATGTATATTACATAATGATGAAGGGTCAATCCATCAAGAAGACATAATATTTATCAACCTATATGCATCAAATGAAGGAGCATCAAACTATATTAAGCAAGTATTATTAGAACTGACAGGAGACATTGACAGCAACACATTAACAGTAAGAGACTTTAACACCCCACTTATAACAATGGACACATCAACCAGTCAGAACATTAACAGGGAAACAGCAGCTTTAAATGATCATTTGGAAACAGTTAGGGCTAATAGACAATATACCAAACACTTCATTCAATGACTACAGAGTTCACTTACTTCTCAAGTGTGCATGGAACATTTTCAAGAATAGATCATATGTTAGGACACAAAACATGTCACTACAAATTTATAAAGATTGATACATCTTCTCTGACCACAGTGGCTTAAAATGGGACATCAACCACAAAAAGAAAGCTGGAAGACCCCAAACTAATTGCAGACTAAACATATGGTCTGAATGACTCTTAGGTAAAAGAGAAAATTAAAGAGGAACTTAAAAAATGCTTAGAGACAAATGAGAATGAAGACATGAGCTACCAGAATCTATAGGATGCAGTAAAAGCAGTACTAAGAGGAAAGTTCATTACAATCCAGGCCTACTTCAAAAAACAAGAAAAACCACAAATAAACAATCTAACTCTACACTTAAAACAACAAGAAAAAGAACAACTAAAGACAAAAGTCATCAGAAGAAAGGAAGTAATCACAATTTGAGCAGAAATAAATGAAATAGAAAACAAAGTAACAATTCAGAAAATCATTGAAAAAGTTGGTCCTTTCAAAAAATAAATAAAGTTAACAAACCATTTGCTAGATTCACAAAGAAAAAAAGGGAGAAAACTCATAACTAGAATTAGAAATGAAAGGGAAGAAACTGCAACAGATACCACAGAAATACAAAGCATCCTAAGAGACCACTATGAACAGCTCCATACCAACAAAGTAAACAACCTTGAGGACATGGACAGATTTCTATAAAAATACAGTCTACAAACACTGAAGCTGGAAGAGTTGCAAATCCTTAAAAGAACAATCATAAGCACAGAAACTGAAGAAGTAATTAAAAGTCTCCCTAAAAATAAAAGCCCAGGACCAGATGTCTTTTCGAATGTGTTTTACCAAACTTTAAGAGAATTAATACCTTTTCTTCTCAAACTCTTCAAAAATATTCAAGAAATGGAAATGCTCCCAAATATTATCTATGAATCTAGCATCACAAGGATATTAAAAGCTGATAGAAACATCACCAAGAAAAACAAATCCAACAATCCATCAGAAAGATCATCCAGGGACTGTAAAGACTGTTCAACATATGTAAATCTATTAAAGTAACATACCATATCAACAAGAGCAAGGAGAAAAACTACGCGATCATATCAATAGATGCAAAGGAAATGTGTGAAATGTGGATAGAAGGTACATATTTCAACATAATAAAGGCTGTATACAACAAACCCACAGTCAACATCATAGTCAATGGTGAAAAATTGAAAGCATTTCCTCCAAGGCTGTCCACTCTCACCACTGCTATTTAATATCATACTGGAAGTCTTAGCCAGAAAAATTAGGCAAGAAAAAGGAATAAAAGGAATCCAAATTAGAAAGAAAGAAGAAAAACTATCATATTTTGCAGATGACACTATTGAAAACCCTAAAACTCTGCCATAAACTTCTAGAACTCATCAACGGATACACTAAAATGACAGGCTACAGAACCAATGCACAAAAACCCAACTCACTTTTATACACAAATGACAAGCTAGAAGAAAATGATATCAAGAAAATCACACCATGTAAAGTAGGAGTAAATAGAATCAAATATCTTGGAATATACTTAACAAAGAAGGTGAAAGACCTGCACAATGAAAACTACAAGTCCTTCTTAAAAGAAATAGAGGAGAATGCAAAGAGAAGGTAAGACAGCCTGTGTTCATGATTGGGAAGAATCTACATCATTAAAATGGTTATCTTACCTAAAGCAATATACAGATTTAATGCAATCCCCATTAAAACCCCACAGATTTATTTCCAGGAAATAAAATAAAAAATCTTAAAATTTGTATGGAACAACAAAAGACCCCAAATAGCCAAAGCAATTATGAGAAAAAAGAGTGAATCTGGAGGATTACACTCCCAGACATTGAGGTCTACTATCAAGCAATAGTGATCAAAATGGAATTGTTCTGAATTAATAACAGAGGCACATCCTGGGCCAGGGAGAACAACCAAGATATTAAACTAAAAATAATAGTAATAAATAAATAAAAGGCTTCTTTCTCCTCTCTCTTCTGCCTGTTGCTTGCCTGTCTTCATTACTGCCTGCATCTTTCCTTTAAAAAAACAAAAAAGATAACAATATGGCTACCAGTTACAATCTGAATATAGGTTTTCATGACTATGAGCAGTAGAAGAGAGTTGCTAACCTAATTGTTAAGGAAGGAGAAGGAAGGAAGGAAGAAAGGGAGGGAGGGTGGGAGGGAGGGAAGCTGTCCCTTTGGTCTAATTGGGACAGTTTAGTAACACGACTATTCCTAAACCAAGAACTTCACTTGGGGAATGCCGCATACTGATTGGCTGCAGTCTGCATTCCTAAACAATCTTGTGTTAGTTATAGATTTCCATTTCCCTAAAACTCAGTGACTAAAACAACACATATTCTCCCTCAAGTTTCCTGTGGTCAGGAGCAGCTTGGTTGAGCAGTTCTGGTTCAGGATTTCTCCTGAAGATACAATCAAGATGTCAGCTGGATGACCCGCCCTGGTGGAATTGCAGTTAGGTCAATTGAAGTAACAAGTCACATACCCCTGAGTTTAGTCCCGGGTCCAGGGGAAAACAACCAGTGTGAACAATTGAAAAAAAAAAAAAAAATTAAAGAGGCTTCTTTCTGCCTGCCTGCCTGCCAACTCACCTTCATTCCTGCCTGCATCTTTAAAAACAAACAAACAAACAAAATAAATAAATATGTCAGCTGGAGCAGCTGGTCTCTGAAAACTTGACTAAGGCAGGAGAATCCACTTTCAAGTGACTGGCTGATGTCCCAGTTTCTCTCTACAAGGTCCTCTCCACAAGATTCTCCTCAAAACTTGGTGGTTGACTTCTTCCAGAATGAATGACTCAAGAAGGAGAGCACTGAGTGGAAGCTGTGTCTTTATGAGTCACATAGCTTCATTTCCAACATACTCCTTTTGTTAAGTGTGAGTCACAGTAGAAAGAACTCTTTCCCAACAGTTTCAAACAAAGTTCTGGAATTGGCTCCTATTAGCCTGGCCTGGGTCATCACCACTCTGGTCAAACCTGAGTCGTATATTCTTGGAGCTGAACAGTGCAGTCAGTACCACCTGAAGCACATGAGCTGAAAGTGGGTACAGAAAGTTCTCCAAAGGGAAATAGGATGTTCCTACTGGAAAAGTAGATTAAAGAGAAATAGATACTGGACAATTAAAAATAAAAGATGTCCACTATTGTGCCTCTGTATAATTTGAAGTCTTTAAAGGAATTGTATATTTTATGAAAAAAAATAATTTAAACCCTCTCCCACAATTTAAGACGTTATCAGTGGTTATCTTTGCATGTGGGATTACATTAAATTTTTTCCTACAGTTTTTTTATATTCCCAATTTCCTTTCCTGGGTGAGTACTGTATTCCTTTTATAATCAGAAAATAATCATTATTTTATAAAAGGTAAAAATAACCACTAAGAATGGAAATAAGATGTAAAACATAAAATACAACTGATTTTTAAAATATAAATGCCCTCGTGGGTCAGGCGTTAAGTCTGCAGCTCCAGTGTAATCCACATGAAATCCAAGGACCCAAGTTTGCAACCCAGGCTGAAGAAGACCAACCAGAAATAAACAACTAACTAAATAATAAATAAATAAATGCTCTTTCTCCTCTCTTTTCCTTCCATCCTGCCTGTCTTTTTGCTTTCATTCCTCCCTGCTTCCTTAAAAAAAAAACAAAAACCTAACTATCTAGTCAAAGTCAGGGTCAAGCAAGAATATATGAGTGGAAATGCAAACCAGGAAGGCTAGAGAAAAATCAAATATACCGTTTATTAAGATAAGGCTATATAGGTACAGCCTGGTGGAGCCGCAGTTAGGTCAGTCGCCTCCAAAAGAGCAAGCCACCTCCCGTGGGTTTGAGTTCAAGAGGAAGCAACCATTGTAAACAACTAAATAAAAAAAAAAAAACAAAAGTGCTTCTTCCTCCTCTCTCTTCCTGCCTGCCTGCCTGCCTTCATTTCTGCCTGCGCCTTTCCTTGGAAAAAAAACAAGTATATATATATATATATATATAGTTTTCCAAAGGCAAATTGCAGCCTCGTGCTGTATTGACCATACAAATGAAACTGAATTGTTGAGAATAAAATCGAAATCACATCTTTACAAGATTATTTTTCTGTGAACAAAGCATATCTCTCAATAAAAACCTCTTTCATATCTCATTGTTATGAAACTTTTCTCAGATAGGTGTGTCACATTTCTTATTGACTTTATTTTTTTCGTATTTTATTTCACTTATTTATCTTTTGCTTTCAAAACTTTCCTTCTATTATATTTCTTAACATGCTTCCTAAATAGGAAAGTCACTGGCACTAGAGACAGAAATGTAAATTATTAGAGTATAAAATACTTTAAAATTTCATCTAAAAATGATTGTATCTTTACATATAGTTTTATCTGCAGGAAGGAAGAGCATCTGGAGTTGTAAAGAAGCAGGAAATTATAAAAGACTGTTTTCTTTCTCTTATAACTTACTTCAAAGGCAATGACAGTTTAAAGCAATATATATATAATTTTAAAATATATGGAGGGGTTTATAGTACATGTAGAAGGAAAAGATATAACAGAAATCATTAAAAGTATAGGTAGAGAGATCATTTATTTGTAAATCTGTATTTTCTGTAAAGTTATTTCATTGTGAAGCAGGACATTTGTAAATAGGGTTGGATGGTTATGTAGAAAACAGAAGTGTTAAAGGGAAGCTACAGTATTGACTATATAAACTTTGCTAAGGTAAGAATGCATAGTGTTAGCTTTAGAGAAAACACTGAAAAATAATAAAAGAGGTTAACCTAGAAGTCACTAGGAAATAAAAAATATTAGAACATTATTTCATTTATATCAAATTCTGAAACAGACAAAACTAATCAATAGTATAAGAAATCACAAAAATGGTTGCCTGGTGGAGTAGTTGGAGAGATTGATTGCAAAGAGGCACCAGGGCATTTTGGGGGAGATGAAAATGTATATCCTGATGGGTGTGGTAGTTACATACATGGATACATTTGACAAAAGTTATAAACTGGTGCATTTCAAATATGTAACTTTGACTGGCACACCCTATGGCTCAGGTGGCTAAGGTGGCAGTCATGTAAAGCCCATGTATGTCCCCAATTTCAAGACCCAAAGCCAGGGGTTAAAAAAAAAAAAGTAAAGAAAAAGCATTTTTATTTTGTATAAGTTATACTTGAATAACATTGATTTTTAAAATGCATTATATCTTTGACCTGGTAAATAGGCTTGGTGACTTCAGCTATGGTATACATCTGCAGTTTTTGCTTGCCATATATCCCTGACCTCATCTTTTTATAACATCACTTGCCTTGTTTTTCTTAGGTAGCTATCCCTCTTCTACTGGATGTAGTCCTGGGGAATAAACAATTACATTGTCTAATCCTCCATTGACCAAAGGTAGACATGTGACTCAAGCTAGCCAATCAGACTCTGTATCCCTGGAATTTGCATCTTGAGTCATCTGGCCCAAGGATCAAAAACAGTTGGTGCTGTTTTATTCTGTAGTGATGCCAGTGATCAGTATTTGTGAGATGCTCAGTGTTCTCTTAAGCCTTTGTTGCCTTTGGCCATGGTCCATGCTCATCACTGATGTGCTTTCTTCACTTTGGATTTCATTGTTTCTTAAAAAATAAAGAGACATTTCTCTGTCTTCTCTCTCAGAGACACTCTCCTATATTGGAATTGTCAGCCCCTGTTGATGGTCAGCTATGAGAGACTATCTAATGCTCCGGGACACACAGAAATCATTCTGTTGTTTGGAGAAAATCTTGGGCTGCTCAAAGTCCTTTCTAGATTCTGGTTACCCACAGAAAATTTTAAAAGAGTCATTCTACTACTCCCATAACATACTGGAGGCCCCTGTGATATTTAAGGACCATTTACCTGGGTGTATCACCCACTGTGAATTTTTTTTTTTTTAAGAGGAAGGAAAACAAGGGAGAGAGGGAGAAAGAAGAAAAGAAAGGAGAGGAGGAAGGAGCATTTTTATTTAGTTAGCTGTTTATTTTTCCCCACCCTGGCCCTGGGTCATGAACCCAGGTCCTGGGGCTTTGTATAACCCACATCCCATCTTTCTCAGCTACCAGACCTGCTTGAGTCACAAGGATGCACCCCCACAGTGAGCTCTTACTGCCTTTCTTGACTCTACTCAAGAAAGTAGCCTTCAAATCTTTTATTTCCCATGACTGCTTTAGGATCCTTGCAGGGATGTGGGGGTGGTGAGGAGACAAGCTATAGGGTTCATCCTCCATAATCAGGTTCCTTTACTTTCTCCATTGGGTTTGAAAACCCTTCTTCCTTTCTTCTTTCCAGGGAGACTGGCTAGTATAAGGGATAGGGAACCTATTCATCTAGTCGTTCCCAAATATCCCGGTATTGTCTCTGCGTATGAGTTATTTCTGTTTCCCTGCAGAGCCTACACTTTTGAAATGCAAAAGCAAAGAAAAGGCTCCTTGTTTCCCTCTTCTGTGTTCTCTCACTTAAAACAAATGAGCATGGAATCATTCTATTGCTGCCTCCTTAGGGGGAAGGGTTGCTGTTCATATTTTAAAACTGACATCTTACCAGCAAACAGGCTGTGTGATCATCCTTAACTTTTATCTATTTGAACATGTGAGGAAACACCGATGAATTAAGTTGGAATTTGCATGTTTTTAAATGTATTAAACATTTTTTTCCAATATAACTTTAGTGTCTTCAACTATGTGTTTAATATACTTTCTTTATTGGTGTAGTTTCTCATTCTAGTGTAATTTTTTGTGAGACACAAAAATATTTTAATATCATTTTTCGACCATTAGGGATATTAAAAATGGAAAAGGACAAATTTTAGTGACGATGTAGAGAAACTGGAACACTTGTGCATTGATAGTAGAAATATAAAATGGTGCAACTGCTGTGGAAAACAGCTTGGCAGTTCCTAAAAATAAAACATAGATTTTCCATATGATCCAGCAATTCTCTTCCTAGGAATATATTTAAAACAGGAATTCAAACAGATTTTTGTATGTTTATGTTCATGGTAGCATTATGCATAATTGCCAAAAAGTGAAAACAATCTAAATGTCCATAGACAGATGAATGGGTAAACTAAGTTGGCATATACATGCAATGAAGTATTATCCATCCTTAAAAAAGGAATAAAATTCTGATACATGCTACAACTTCAATAAACACTCAAAAACATTGTGCTATATGAAACAAATCAGACACAAAAAGACAAATGCTGTATGATTCCATTTACATGAGGTAACTAGAATGAATAGGTGATATACTTAATGTCAATGCATTATACATTTAAGAATGGTTAAAATAGTAAATTTTATGTTATACATATTTTATCACAATGTTTTAAGAAAGGGAAAATATTTAAAGTATGTATTTTGGAAAGTTAAGAGTTTAAAAGAATATTTTGCGGCACTTCCTGGTAGCTCAGTGGTTAGGTCTGTGGCTCTGGATGGCGTAGTCCATGGACAGCCCTACATCTGGATTTGCATGGAGGTGGGAATGGCAGGTGGAGCAACCAGGGAGAACAACCAACATGAACAGCTAAGAGAATAGATAAACATTTTCTCCTCTCTCTTCCTGTCTGTCTGCATGCCCTCTTCCTCTAAATAAAAAATAAATAAATAAACAAATCTTCAAATATATATATATATATATATATATATATATATAGTGATGCAGCAAATCATGTGTGTATTTTGAATGCTCACCCTATGTCTCTACTAGGCTTAATATCTGAAATAACGGTGTTTCCTAGTTCTCAAGATGCTTATGGGCCAGTTGGGAAATAAGGCATCCACATATGATAAATTACAGCACAAGATACCATTATGAGAGATGTTACAGAAAATATTATAATGTGATCTCTTATCTCTTTATTTTTTCTTAAATTACACATTCTATCTCTTTTGATATGTTTTATCTTCAACTACTATCAACAGTTATCCAGTTTGTTTTTTTGCCAAGTCAGCCTATGTATTTTATCTAATGTATCTGCATCATCCTAAAACAATCTAAAACTAGAGCCAAATTCCTCAGTATGACAGTAAGTTCAGTAAATGGTCTCACCATATATTTTGTCTTTTAAGTTAAAAATCTGTTTCGTGTATGTATTTTAACTATAGTGTTTGATGAGGAGTTGAAGGTGAGTGGGTTCCTCTTACACAGGATAAACATATGTCTCACTATCAGAAGACTCAGGGATTATTATTCTGTACTATGTCACCTTGCATATAGTTTACCTGTTCCTATTTTCTATATCATTGAAAAAGTCATAATTTCACTATCACAAATAAAGAATTTTGTTTCACAATAATTTATTTTATCCATTTTTAAGCATTTTATTTTAAAATTATTTAGTTACTCATGTTGGTTATTCCCCCCAGACCTGGGATGCGAACCCAGGTCTTTGAGATATACAAGGACTGTGCTCCTCTGGAGGCAGGTGACCTAACCACTACTACAACAGGGCATTTATTTTATGTATTTTTATGCTCTGTTAGAAATTTTAACAGAAACTAGAACTCTAGTGTCAAGCTGAAAATAAACACAATTATTCAATTAAATCTCTTTCAAATGTTAATTTCCTATGAACTTCATTACAACTCAAAACACTTTGAGAATTGATCTATATTGGAACTATTATAATGTTACTACATCCAAAATCAACTCATTCTCTCCTTCTCTGTACTCCCATAATATCTTGTGGAAACCCTACCACAATACTGTTATTATTGATTAATGTGTCTGTCTTTCCAAAAATAACCCTGAACCCTTTATTCTATACATTGAATCAGGATTAGCAGCACAAATACAAAACTTCTCAAAGCACCTATCCTTACTCTCTACTTATGCTTTACTAGGGTCAATAGGGAGACTGTGCGTGCAAGACAAGTTCCATTTGGGTTTCCTTAAAACAGGCAAATGATAGTGTCTATTTCTCATTGTTTCTTGGTGCCAAAGATGGGATGCTATGTATGTTAATGAAGAGTAGAGAGCAAGAATTGGGGGAACATCTTAGTAGGAGCAGTCTGAGTTAATTTTGAAGACACAATGCCACATAGAGTAAGCAGAATGAATTTAAAGAGCCAGACAAGATGGGCTGTAACTATGACTATGTCTAGGGAACTCAAGATCTTTGAAGACATTGGTGATGACCCCAAGGAATGAGAATTGGCCAGATTTCCCATCTGCATTGTTTCCCTAAGGGATGATAACCTGTTGGCAAGTCTTGCTCTATTCTTTGCTGGTTGCAAGTTATAGGGTCCAGTTATTTTGCTTAATATGATGTGTGTTGCCATAGCTGTGCGCTGAAGATCCTATTTATAAAGTCCACATAACTGTTGGTTAGTGGTTGATGGGCTATTGAATATGTGAATTTGGACTAGAAGGGCTCAGAACTAGATTTCAAATCTAAGACAAAAGTTAGTGTTTACATTCTGATACTCTATGGTTAAGCAGTTGACTCCTATAAATAATACAGCAGAGCCAGTGTCAGGAAGTTGTTCAGTACAAGATAGGAATTGTATCATTTTCTTTATTTTATACACAGTTTATTTCTAACCAAAGAAGTATAAAAAGCCTGTGAAATTCATTTAAAATTCAACTACAAATTTTAGAAAGTATTTAATTTACTCTTCTGAAAGCAAAGTATTTAAAAGCAACAAAACATTTATTTTGATTGCAGGAGATGTTTTTATCAACTGGATGACTTATTTTTACGTGAAATATTTAGTTCACATGAATCACAAACCTATAACCACACCAGGTGAATTTAGTATCAGAATTTAAATAGGTTGTGAATTGATAGTTCACTAGGCTCAATGAGTTCATTAGACTCAGTCCAAAGAACAAATAACTGTAATTTTAAAGGTGATTTAAATGTATTTCTTCCCCTAATCTTTGCTCCGTCCTGTTGTGCCTTATGTCAGTGTTTGTCTTTCTGCAAGCTGAGTATTGTCTCTCTATTTGCATAAAAGTCTCGCAAGTTCTGGTCTAGCATTGTATGTATTACTAGTCAAGAAAGTTTATTGATACTTGCATATAGCTGATTGTATTTTAAAGATAATACTAGAAACTGTTCCCGCAGACATCTACCCTCTAAGTACACTTTAATTCTCTCAGGGAAACTGGATGATTCATGAATCACTAAGTTTTGCTTCACACACTTACCTGAACTCTTGCACAGAATTTTCGGTTTTGTGTAGAATATCTTCCCTTGACATTCAAAAGGAATCTCAAATTAAATATCCCACATTGAACTCATTTCCAAAACCCATTCCTTCTATCGTGTTCTCTTTATTTATAATGGTATTACCATCTTTCTAGGTAGGTGAGAAATGACAGCCATTTCCACAACCTATTTTCTCAGGTCCCATATCCACTCTGTTGCCAAATTGTATACTATTTGAATCCATGTGGTCTCTAGTTTCACTTATTTAGTAAATCAAAATTTTGTGAGCTATATATTTTCATGTAATAGGTTTAGAATATGAGACAATATTTGCCACTTCAAGAAACTCACACCTATAAGGAGAAATCATTATATCGAATAATTCTTAGTTACCATAAGTAAGCATAGGGTGCTGAGACTGGGAAGAAGGCATGGAGGGCTTTTTGGAGAAAGTGACATCTAAGCTACATCTGGAAGAATGAAAAGGAATAGCCAGGTTAAAAAAAAAAAAAGTAGAAGAAAATCTTTTAGGAGGCAGATAAAGCAATATGTGCAAATGTTTGGAGGTTTGACAGAGCAAGGACTTTTCAAGAAAGCCTAAGAGTGATTTGGGGTACATGTTGAGGAGGCCTGAGATAGAAAGCAGAGGTACATGTATAAAGGTACATGTACAAGGAAATTTGGATTCTCAAAGAATCCTTTTCCTTTTCTCTTATACATGATTATCTCTCTTGTCAGCATCATTGCAAAAAAAAAAAAAAAAAGAAAAGAAAAGACAAGACATCTTCTGACTGCTCTTCTTTCCTTTCCTTAGATTACAGTGAATTGTATCATTTTCATGAATGAATGCATGTTTAGTAATATGTAGTCCTGAAGGGAATAGGTTCAATATGGAGGCTAAGAGAGTGGGTTCCTGGGAACTTGAAGGGATTGGAATGCAGTGTTCCAGTGATCTATGGTGGCAGAGCAAACCATCTTAATCTTAGTGATGAGCAACCATTTTATTATGCTTCTGTGGGTCAGGAACTGAGAGCACAGAAGAGACTCTTGTCTCCCATGATGCCTGGGCCCCCGCTTGGGAAACTAGAGTGGTTGAAAGTGACTCATATATCTTAGAGCTGGATACTAACTGAGATGACTCAAAGGCTGCACTCAGTTGGGACTGTTGACCAGAGTGTTTATAAGTAGCTTCCTATGTGGCTTGAGCTTTCTCAAAGCATTATAACCTCAGGGTAGTTCATCTTTTTACATGGTAGCTCAGGAATCCAAAATGAGTATTCCACAGAATAAGGTGGAGTCTTCATAGCCTTTTCTGACCTAGTATCACATCTGCTGTCCATTTGTCAAAGCAGACATGATCCACTCAGATTCAACAGGAAATTACTTAGAATTCACATTTCTCCCTAGGGAGAAATAATTTTAAATTATCATAATGTATATATTAGCTTCTTAGGATTCTCAGGATTCTTTTTGGACCAAATTTATGTTTCATATAACTCTGTGTGGTGCCAGGCCTTCTGCCAAATGCAAGACTACCAGAGGTCAAGATTTCAAGAGGATTTAAGGGATTATAGGCATAATTTTTTGATAAACATTACCTTTGTCCACCAAAACGTATAAGTGATAGTTTATCAGACCTCTTTGGTATTCTACCCTTCTGCAGCTGGGAGTGCACGATTCTAGATCTTCTGACTGGCATGGTCAAAGAGGATTGCTGTCTTCACATAAATCTGATCCTTTTACTTCCCTGCTTACAATAATGTAAGTGTTCACTATCATTTCCAAGATAAAATCCAAGGCCATTAGTATCATATATAAGCCCTTGTATGATCTGGCCCTGGTCACAGAAAATTCAGATGCTATGCTAAAGTTCAAAATATGAAAAACAGTATTATATAATATTGAATTCAAACCTAATGGCTGCTGTGAATTGTTAATTTCCTAGGCTAAAAGGAGAACCTTTATTCCCTCCATTGAGGGCAGTCCACAACAAAAAGGACTAGTTTCCACTAACCAGTTACACTCATCCAGTTCTTAAGGACTAAAGACTGCAGATGGATTCTAATTCTGGAGTCAATGCTTTCTTATGACTCTTGGTCCTTTCTACAGATGCCAGTTCATTGGTCAAACTTCTCCAGCCCTCGTGATAAATTGTTTCTCAGGGGACCTGTCCTGCTGGGTTCTGTTTGTCTGCTTTTGGTCAGTGTCTCTCAGTCCAACACATACATTTTAATAACTTTTTATCTCAAAGCCATCAAGAAGGCACCAAAAAGCCCTTTGTCTCACAGAAATGCCTCTATCCATGTTTTTGGATGTTTAACACTAGCCCAGCACCATATAAGGTCCATATAGCAATCAATATGCATGTCTGACACAACTTAACCTGTTGAGAACTAAGACCAGGTCCTGATTCAGCCAAAATATCTTAGACCATTTACATTCAATTTCAGGGGATTCATGGATTCCTTGAAGAAGAGTTGCTGGATAAAATACAGAGACTGAGTTAAATTTGAATTTCAAATGAACGATTATTTATCTTTTAGTTAAGTACATCCCATGCAGTATTTGTATAGAAATATACAGATACTTATGCATTTTTATGGAAAAGAGATTTAAATAGCCTCAGAAAATTTGTGCCTAGGAACACTGATACAACAGTTCTGTTCTGTTTTCATTTTTTTGTTTTTAGCCAAATAATTTGTTGAAGAGACCAATTCACTTTGAGTGGCTTGGAATGGGTGGGTAAATTATAGCATGTAATGTACTTATATTAAAAACCTAGACCTGTAGAGTCAAGATGGTGACCTCGTAGTAGTGACACTCAGATCCTCCCCACAGAGCAACTAGGAATTCAGCTATTCTTCAGAAACAAAAACTGAGAAAAAGTAGGCACAGAGGCTACAGAGAAGCAACAATTGCAACCACCAAGGGTAGGTGAAAATGGAAGGATTCAGGGCTACACCACAGATTCAAGATTCAGGTCATTGTGGAGAGGGTAGAACCGTAGAAAAATGAGCCTTCCCGGAGTCACAAAAGCAACAGACAGCCTAACCAGTGGAAGCAGGACACAGTCAGGGGAGAGTGTCTTGGCACAGAGCATAAGAACCAGTGCCCCACTCCCATCCCCTCCCATCATATTGACTTGAGTCACAGGATTTGCCCATCAGAAATCCTGCACCCAGGCTTAAAGAAAGAAGACAGTCTCCTAAAAGGGAGAAATCTTCAAGGTTACTAACTAGTGTCACCTCATGGGTGGAGGCAGAAAGGCAGACTGATTGTCAATTGTGGGCCAACAAAGTGGTTGTTACCACTCAGAAATGGGATGCTGGGGGAAAGTTCTACATCCCCCACACAAATTCCAATCCCATAAACGGAACTATTGGGCCCCAACACAGGGTCCACCTAAGAACGTCAACAAGTCTAACCAGTGATAACACCACAAAACTCAAGAACTGACAGTGTTAAAACAAAGATCCAGGCTTCTCTTGTGCAAGTTGATACCCTACACAACGCCATCACTGCAGGGAAACTGAACCCACAGAAACATAAACAGAATGCCAAACAGAGCAAAACCAGGTAAATACATGTGAAATGATGGGTCTAATAACAAACCCAGGGGAAAATCTGAATACAACAGACATATGCAAACTACTTGAGGGTGAATTTAGAGCAACAGTGATAAACATATTCATGGAAAACAATAGAGAAAGAAAAAGAGAACAACAAAACAGGGAGAAGAAATGTGGCAAGATATCAAAGAAATTAAATATACGATAGACTGAACGTGCAAGAATTGGAAAACCCGACAGAACAATCATGAGCAAAGAAATTGAAGAGCCACTTACAAAAGAATGAAACTAGACCACTCACTAACACCATTCACAAAAATTAACTCAAAATGGACTAGAGACTTGGACATAAGATGAGAAACCATAAAATTCTTGGAAGACAACATGGGAAAGACTTTCCATGACATCAGCTTTAGGGAGGCCTTTGGGAACTCAACTCCAGCATCATGGGAAACAAAAAGAAAAACAACTGGGACTACATACATCAAACCAAAAAGCTTCTTCACAGAAAAAGAAAACACCAAAACCAAAAGGCAACCTGTAACTGGGAGAAAATATTTGCATTTCATATTTTTGACTAGGTCTCAATATCTAAAGTATACAAAGAACTCATTAAACGGAATAACAGAAAAATAGTCAATCCAATCAAAAAGCGGCAGGAGGATTTAGAGCGATAGTTTTCCAAAGAGGATATACAGATGGCCAACAGGCACATAAAATGATGTTCAGGGAAATGGAAATCAAAACAACAGTGAGATAACACCTTACACCGGAGAGACTGGCTATTATCCAAAAGTCTGCAAACAACAAATGTTAGTGAGGATGTGGAGAAAAGGGAGCACTTTTACACTATTGATGGGAGTACAAATTGGTGCAGCCCCTATGGAAAATAATATGGAGAGTCCTCAAGAAGTTGAAGATGGAAATCCCATATGATCCCACCATCCCACTTCTGAGTGTTTACCAAAAAGATACACAAACACTATTAGAGATTTATGTGCCCCCATGCTTATTGCAGCCCTATTCACAATAGCTAAGAACTAGCAAATACTAAGTGCCATAGGTCAGATGAGTGGATAAAGATAAGGTATATATAGACAATAGAATACTATACAGCCTTTAGAAGAGATGAAATCCTGTCATTTGAATCAACATAGATGGATCCAGAGGGGATTAAGCTAAGTGAACTAAGTCAAAAGAAGAAAGAAAGCTACCTGATGACCTCATTCATGGGTGAAATGTAGATAGACAAAAAAAGGAACAGATGAAACAAAACCAATCCTTGGACACTTGCAATAGAACTGAGGTTACCGATAGGGAATTTGTACACGGCAGAAGAGGAGTAGGTGACAGTGGAGTCTACCGGATGATGGTGAGGAAAGCTTAGTGATTTAGTGGAGGGCAAGGTGCGTTGACATATATCTGAGGAATGGGGAAACTGAACATATGGGGAACCTACACACAGGAGTTTATTTTAATGTGTAAAATCAGTTACTGAAAAAAAACTTATTTATGTTTATCTGAAATTAAAATGTAACTAACTAGACATTTGTATTTTTTACTTGCTGTGTCTGGCAACCCTACCTAGAGGTCAATCACAGTGTACCTAGGATCATGGATTATAGAGCAAAATCTAATATAGACTGAGGACTATGCGTTTTGTTCACCAAATTATTTATCCATTTAACACTGAAATATTGGAATGAACTGGTAGAATAACATTCATTTCCTTTAGCTGTATATGCCAGGGCGTTGCTACAATTGTTGTAGTCTTCAGGTTTTACATTGGTATAGTGTGTATGTGATTAACAATGTTACCAACTATGGCCAAAAACTTCCTTGATAAATTCCTAAAGCGGGCATGCCCTGTTGACCTGATAAGGCCATGGTACTTAGTCTATGTATATTCCAAGGTTTGAAACTTGAGGCACAACCAAGATGAGCAAGTAAATAAAATAAATGTTTCTTCCTCCTGTCTTTTCCTGCCTGTCTCTGCGCCCCCTCATTCTTGCCTACATTTTTCCTTTTAAAAAAAAAATTCCTAGAGCAGAAAGATGTTACATAAAGTTCTTGAAATTGCAGACTTGGAAAATTAAGTTACACAAATAGCAGATGTTCAGGCTGAGGAAAGAAGGGAGCTGAAACAAAGACTTTCAATTTTTCAATACTCCTCTAAAGTTGGGACTAGAACTATGGGTAGGCTGACCATACTTCCCTTGAGACAAAAAACAGGATGGGCTTTTGGGCTCCCTCAATAGACTGAACTAGGATAAATCAACTGCCCCTTTTTCCTCATATCAAAGACGGCACTAGTTTATTAAAAATGGGACAAAATTGACAGTCGGGAATTATGAAATCAAATAGCACTGTCCTGTTTAAAACAGTATGTATAATCAGCCTAACTATGGGAGAAAACTGAAATCTCCATTTGTATCTTACCATTAAGTCCTATCATAGGCACCATTCAAGCCCTTTTTCTCTCAGGACTATTTGTAATTCCACATCAGGCTAACCTTCCTATCAAATTCTTCTACAGTAGGAGTTCTTTTTCCTTTCCCTTTTTCTTTTCTTTTGTCTTCTTCTTGTTGGTTACATTTTATGTGGAAAAAGAAGCATGGTAAAAATTGCAAGCATTTCAAATGTTTATACAATAAAAGAAGTCTTCCATCCAACATGATTGCTAGTTGCTAAACTTGGCTAAGAGACCAGAGTCAAAGGTTTTCTAGAGTAACGTCAAGTCCCTGAATGCTGCTTAATTTTCAAAGCTTTGATAATTGTGCATTTTGCAGGGGAGGTTCCAAACTTTTACCTAAGCTTCAAAGGAGCCCATGTCTAAGAACTTGATCCAGTATTTATTAAAAGGACTACCGTACCGGAATGACTGGGAACGGGAGGCTCAAAGTCTTGTGATAACTGTCCCAGAGTGAAAAGACAGTCCTCCACTCAACTCGGTTCCCCTCGGAAAGTACGCTCTCAGTGGGAGGGATCACCGCTCTTCCAAGTTTTCGCCTGCCGCATTCCTTCCCTCCAGCGCATCGCCGTGGGCTGACGTCATGACGCCGCACACGCAGTCCCGCCCCTGCAGAGATCGGCGTTGGGACCGAACCCGGGTTTCTCTCAAACCCGGAATGTGAGGCCTGGGCCCGGCTGCTCCCGGCTCTCTGTCCTGCTCTTTACCGAGGCCTGCCTCCGCTACCGCCGCCCCACAGCTCGTCCCCAGAGGAGCCCGGGCGGCCGTGCCCTTCTAGTGTACCCGCGTGGCCGCCGCCGCCCCTCCGAATCCTCCGTGGCCGCAGAGGAGTTCGCTACGGAGGGAGGCGGGGGCCTTCGGGAGGAGGAGGCGGAGGAGGCGGAGGAGGAGGGAAGGAAGATGGCGGCCGTGGAGCTAGAGTGGATCCCAGAGACTCTCTATAACACCGCCATCTCCGCTGTCGTGGACAACTACATCCGCTCCCGCCGAGACATCCGCTCCTTGCCCGAAAACATCCAGTTCGATGTTTACTACAAGGTACTGACCTTGGGCCTGCTCGGCCGCCAGCCCTGGGGCCGCGCCCCCTTCCACGTCTGCGAACCCCCGCTGTTAGCCCCGCACCCCTCGCTGCCGGGTGGCCTCTGGAGACGTCTCGTGCGGTCTCCGGGTTGTCATTTTAGAAACACGCTCTCTCCCTAGCCTCTGTCTCTGAACCTTTGGGGCATTACTGATGTCTCTTCCTAATGAGTCTTCACCCCCCTTTTGGCATTCCCTCCTACACTGTGGCCCCCTCGGGGAGGCCTTTCGGTAGACTTCCTCTATTGAGCTGTCCCAGTCGGTCCTCCCCTCTAGACTGTGTCTTCGGATATTTCCCCTCTCTGTTCCCAATGAAGTGTCAGCATCAGCTGGGCATTTTGCTCCGCGTTTTTTCCTCCTCTTCCTCTTTTTCCTACTTTCTCCTCTCCCTGCCCTCCTTCCCCAAGTTTTTTTCCCGTTTCATATTCCTTCGTTTCCTCTTTTTCTTAAGTGAGAGTTGAAGAATTATTGGAAGTAGTCGTGTGTTTTATTTGCATGTTCTTTAAAGCTTTAGGTTGTGTATATACTTTTGGTTGAATTGGGGATGTGATGAAAGAAGTAGTGATTAAACTGTTGGAAAGGGAGAAATCTTTCAAAAAAATACTTCAGCATTTAAATTGTGTTCATGTATTTGAAAGTTGCAGTCGCAGCATTTCTTAATTGCTCCCCCTCACAAATCTAAACAAAGTCTCCAAGTCATTCTCCAAGGAGTTTCAAGGGTAAGTGTCTAGACTGGACAGTTTTTGTAGTGTTTAGAGAGGGAGGACAACTTTATGGACTCGGAACTTTCCTTTCCACTCCCCCACCCCACACACACATTTGAGTGTGAACAGTGGATTTATTATTCAGTTCTTTCCTTGAATCCGGTGGGTAACTCCTATTCTCCAGTAGCCACCCAAGCAAAATTTGACCATAACTAGAGTATTATTTATTTTTTAGATCGGAAATACTTTCTTTTGTTTTGTAAATTGGCCGGAACAATGTAAACTGATATAGATGTGTATGTTCTTATATGTGTGTTCTGTTTTATGGCAGTTGTTTTATTGGGAAGATAGCTCACTTTCTCCACCCCCAGAATATTTTTTCAGAAAGCAGCTGACTTGCTGCATTCTACAAAATCCAGCTGCTTTACACCAGATCTAACAAAACATTTTCTTCCTAAATATTTGGAGAAGATTCATTTTGGTCATTCATTTTATTATTTGGGGGGAGGAAGGAGTTAGATAAAACCCTCCTTCCAAATCTCTGATACATTGATTTTCGTTTGTGTATATCCATTGAAATTATGTTTATTTTAAACTCCTCCCAAGGAAAGATGAGTTAGATTTGTCTTTCTCTACCTGAGAAACTGCAGCTTTATGTATGTGCTCTGTCCATTTTTAAAAATCGTATCTTTTACACATTTTTTAGAAAATCACTAGAAATGTAATCTTACTAAATAGTAGTTGAATTCCCTCAAAATGCTTGGATATCTTCTAGTAACTTTAAGTTCTAATTGGAACTTCATTTGAAGATTATTATTTTTAAAGAAAGGTGCAGGCAGTAATAAAGAACAGAGACAGGCAGGCAAGAATATAGAGGAGGAAGAAGCAGTTTATTTTATTTAGTTGTTTATCTTGGTTGTTCCCCATAAGATCTTGAATCTGGGTCCTTTGGAATGTATGTGGACTGTGTCTGGTGGACTGTGGCTGGTGGACTTGACCATTAAGCCACCAGAGTATGCCTTGCAGATTTTTATTAGTTAGAATGAACAGATGGTACTTTTTGTCACATGTTCTGTTTATCTAGGTCAAAAAGTTTTAATATTGCTTCTTTTTGGTACACTTTTGCTCCTTAATAGTTGTATGCCTGTTGAGAGTGTGACATTGTGCTAAATAAACTAAAGAAGGTATTTAACATTTCCCGGGAACTGTGTTACATGCTTTAAACATGTTATCTTGTTTAATCCTCGTAATTAAACTGTAAAGTGGGACCTAACTTTTCTAAGGGAGAAAGTTAAAATACTTGAGTCAAGATCTCATCTAGTATTTAGTTCCTATCTACCTTACTTTGTTCCTTAGAAAAATTCTGCATCTTGAGATACTGGTTTTTTTTAAAGACAAGGTGTACATCTTAGTTGTTCCCACACCCTCACTTCCCCACCCCTAGGACACAAACCTGAGACCTTTGGATGTATGTGGACTGCACTCAACCACTACTACACCACTGTGCACCAAAGATAGTAGATTATTATTGCTGTTATTTTGTAAAGAAAGGTGCAGGTAGGAATGGCCTGGTAAGCTGGAAGGAAGAGGAGGAAAAAGCACTTTGTCCTTTATTTAGTTGTTCACACTGGTTGTCTCCCCGCACCCCCGTGTTGAGGTAGGTGGCATGCATTCCTTCTGAGTAGATTCACCTAACCACTACTCCACCAGGGCATGCCGATAGAGTATTTTAATGGAAGATAACATAGAACTAAGTTTTATTAACTGTTGCAGAAATAGAGTGAGAATCAGTTCCTCGATTTCACTCTGACAGAGCTATAAAAACCTTTACTTGCTTTTAAACCGCATATCAACACATAAATATAAGATTCTTTGTAAGTATTTAATACATAAAATACATATCCGTGTTCAGCTTGTGAAAATGTTAAGAGGCTGTTTACAGGTTTTCATTGTCTCCCAATTTAGATCCAAGGAGAAGCTCACAATCAGATCTCTTTGTAGCACTTACAATTTCCATCAGTAGACAAAGTCATGGATAAAATTACACAGTTTATGGAATCAGAAATTCCCCCATATCTCTTAATAGAAGTAGTTTAGTGTCATTGTGTTTTGTTAGTACCTTCAACTGAAGGCACATTCAAAAGTTGAAGAAAGAGGGTTATGGAATGAATGGGAGGTGAAGAAGACATGTGGAGTCTGCTAAGACTGGAATAATAGGCAGTGGAGTCCCTAAAAAGGAAATGGGAAGAGACGAATTGATATGTCTCAATGACAAACGAAAAAAGAGTGGGAGGTTGAATATACAAGTGAGGCCAGAAATAAATTGTCGTTCAGTGTCCTGAGAAGGAACATTAATTAATGAGTTTTCCTCCTTCATTCACTGTGTATAAATTAAGCTTTCGGTAATAAGTTGAAGATGTGGAAAGAGTACTTATTCCTCTAAGATCAGATGGAAAGAATTAAGGGCAAAAAGTGTAAATATAATAGGAAAATTTTCAAAGAATGGTTGTCATAAAGAAAGAGGTAAGATCATCTGCTTAGAGTAAGGGATAGGACTGGTGACATGTAGAAAGGATAAACAGAAGTTGAAAATGACTGCTGAGGTATATATAAGGGAAGCTCACTGAAAGTATTTTTTTTTACTGTACAGGTGGTATTAATGATTAAAAATTCTTTGATTCTGAATTTTTCCCCTCAGGGCACTCAGCTAGAAATGGAAGTAGATAGAGTAAATAGAAGTAATTGTAAAATTATTTACCAAATGAAAGCAAATAGAAGAGCTGGGTTCTTTAAAAAATATTTGTCATCTTTTTAGTTGCTGAATGGTCTATTTTGCGTCTTTTTCCAATTATAAAATTTGCTATGAAGTTAAATTTGAGATAGGTGAGGAGTTGCAGTAATATATTCAGTTTGTTTTCATGATCTTAAACCTGACGGGTTTTTTTGTTAGAGTTTAGAGTTAATTTGTGTATGTGTGTGTTTTTGTTGTATATCTATACATACAGGCTTAACTAACAGCCTGATTTTTTTTTTTTTTTTTAAAGGAAAAGTACAGATAGGAATGAAGGTGAATAGGCAGGCAGGCAGGAAGAGCGAGGGGGAAGAAGCACTTTATTTTTATCTTAAACTGGGAATGATTAAATGGCTCCTGTAAAGAAATTATTTTAAAGTAATTTACATATTAAAAAGTGTCAAATGTTAAAAAATAAGTTAGGTGGCACACCCTTGTAGAATAGGGGTTGGGCACCGTCCAGATAAATCCCAAGGTCCTGGTTTGGCTTCCTGGGGCTGGGGGCGAGGGGACATGACACACAACCAATATGAATAACTAAATAAAATAAAATGCTTCTTTCTCCTCTCTCTTCCTGCCTGCCTGCCTGTTTGTCTTCATTCCTGCTTGTCCTTTTCCTTTAAGAAAAAAGAAATCAGGTGCACCCTGGTGGTCTAGTGAATAAGGTCAGCTGCCTCTGGCTTGTGTAGTCCACATACCTTCCATGGACCTGGGTTTGCAACCTGGGCCCAAGGGAAATAACCAAGAAGAACAACTAAAATAAATGTTTTTTCCTCCCCTCTCTTCCTGATTGCCTGCCTGCCTATTCGTCTTCCTTCCTAGCTCTACCTTTTCTTTAAAAAAAAAAAAAGGAAAGAATGCTGATAGCAACACTGTTCATAATAACCAAGAAGTGGGAAACTGTCCAAATAGCCATCAGTAGTAGAATTAATAAAACGTGGATGTCATACAGTAAATATTACATAATGAAAATGAATGAACTCTGACTCTTTGAAACAATATGGATGTATCTCATAAATGATAATGAGTCGAAGAAACCAGTCTCAGGAATGTATACCAGAAGCTCCTGCTCTTTCCCTCCATGGCACCCCCTAGGCCAAAACCAAACCAAACTAAACCTAACAGTTTTTTATTAAGCAGTGAGAGCCGAGTAACTTAGTAATCTTTATGTCCTAACAACTTACTAGCCATTGTAAAATAATGCATACAAATTTTAAGTTAAAAAATAGTATTTTTGCTTAATTCTTTAATAACCACAATTACTAATAGGATGTATATGTTTGTTGGACACGATACAACTTCTTAAATCTTGGAATCAGTAGAATAACACAACTCTCATTTTCTGTTCAATGCTGATTTTTGCACATTACTTTTTATCATAGCAACCACCAAAAACACATCTTCACAAAGCTGTCATTGAAGGGAATAGTAGTTGAAATGATATAATACAGATGTTCAATATTATTTCTTTTGTATTTAAAATATCATGCAGTGCCCTGGGACACTGTGGTGCAGTTTTGAAAATGGGAATACATAACATATAGTTATTATTTATATGAAGTTCAAAATAAAAAAAATAAGTCAAAAAATGTTAGCATCAAGAGAGGTTTCCCTTGGGAGGATAGTGACTGCCAAAACATGAAAGGAGATTTTCAGATTCTGAGAATTCTTTGTGTTTCATGATGTGGATGCTGGTTTTGTCTGTATGTTTGCTTTATGAAAATTTATCAGGCTTTAATGGTTTAAATAGGAGTTGTACATTCTTCTGTGTGTTAAGTACTTTGATAAAAGGATTTAAAAAGTAATAACCATTTATCAGTTCATGGTTTAAAAATTCAAATCATTCTTTTCACATAAAATACCATTTAAAGATTCCCCCCCACACATACCCCCTAGGAATACTTGTTGATTGTGCAGAAAATTCTATTCAGGGATGTTCTGTACAGCATTGTTTGTGACAGCAAAAATAGAAATAATTGTGTATTAATCAGGGATGGATTATCATACTGCAGTAATAAAGAATGAAGATGCTTACTGGAGTAAATATGCCAGAGCACATCAAGCGTGGAGAATAAAAAGCCTGTTATAAAGTAGTATAAGTAGTATAATCCTGTTTTGTTTTCATGTGGGGTAATAGATGTGTACATTTGTGTATGCATTGAAAAAATATTCTGGAGGAACACATTTTTTATTTAATTTTTTTATATTTTGAGGAAGAAGATATGTTTGTTTATTTAGTTGTTCACACTGGTTGTTTCCCCCTGGATGTGGAACCTGAACTCAGGGGTTTGTGACCTGACTTGCACTTCTTTGGAGGTGATTGACCTAACTGCTACTCCACCAGGGTGTGCCTATTTAATATTTATCAAGGTAACTTTGATTTATGAAATAATATAAACCCATATGTGCAGATTCACCATTCTTCAAATATATGGCAGCACATCCTGCCCACCACCAGATGACCAAGTCCTTCATCACTGTTCATTGGACCATATAGCACTTACTCCCATCCCCCACCCTGCTTCCCACTCAGTTTTGTTGTTAATGTCCAAGACTTGGTTTTTTGTTTTATGTTTCTTTGCTTCTTTATATGAGTGAGATCATCTGGCATTTTTCTTAGAGGAACATAATTTTTTTTTTAAATGAAAGGTACAGGCATGAATGAAGGTGAGTAGGCAGAAAGAGAAGCAGAAGAAGCACTTTTAGTTGTTAACATTGTTTGTTCTCTCTTGGCCTAGAGTCTTCAATCCGGGACCTTGGGGTATGTGGGATTGCTCCTAGGGTGTTCTAGGCCACCAGCGCGTGTTCTAGAGAAACACAGTTTTAATGGTATTTACTTAAGTGATTGGTCTTAACAGTTATTCTTTGTACATATATCCTTTTCTTTTTAAAGAAAGAGACAGGCAGGAATGAAGGCATGTAGGCAAGCAGGCAGAAAGAGAGGAGGAAGAATCACTATTTTATTTAGTTGTTCGTCTTTGTTGTTTCCCTGGCCCTAGTCTTTAATTGGGGTCCTCGGGATATATGTGAACTATACCTAGTTTAAACCACTAGGCCATCAGGACACACCCTTATATAATTTTTTTAAAGGAAAGGTACAGGCAGGAATGAAGGCAAGTAGGCAGTCAGGAAGAAAGAGGAGGAAGAAGCATTTTAGTTATTCAGCTGTTCATCTTGGTTGCCAGCAACCCCATTGCGAACTCAGGTCCTTGAGATGTATGTGAATTGTGTCACCAGGAGATGACAAATTCAACTACTACACCACCAGGACGTACCTCTCTTTTTTTTATACTAAGGTTTTTTTAAAGTGACCATATATTACTTTGATATAGAAGTAAAAGGAATTTTTAAGGACAGATATGGGGACACATACTCTAAGAAGGGGAATAACTTAAAAACTGATATTCTAAAATATTTGTCACTATGAATGAGAAATTCAAGCAGTTGTTTAGAAAGAAAAAAATGAATGATAAAAATAGAGGCAGCCCTTGTGGCTCAGGTGACTGAGACATTGGCAGGTAGCCCATATAGAGTCCAAGAACCTAGGTTCAAGACCCAGGGATAGTGTGCAAAAACCAAAAATAAAATCATTTTTTTTCCTACCTTCCTTCTGTCCTTAAATGATGCTTCTTCCTCTCCCTTTCTTCCTTCCTCTTTAAAAAAGAAAAAGAAATAATTCGTGCAGTTCATTAATTCACTTTCTAGCCAAATCAAAAAACATGAGAGAAAGCTCACATTCTCAAAATTAGGAATGAAAAGAGAAGATAATCATAGATAGGATAGCAGAGGGAGAAAAGTATTTTAAATTGTAGAGTAATTTTTATAGTTGTAGAGTGATTTGTTTAATTCTGTGGTAATCACCCTGAAAACCTTACTAAAATTATGTGTTTGTTTTTTGAAGGGAAGATACGGGCAGAAACTCAGGTGAGCAGGTTGGCAGGCATGAAGAGAGAAGAGAGCAGCATTTTATTTATTTTTATTTGATTGTTTAGCTTGGTTGTTTCCCCCCCAATTCGGGATGCATACCTGGATTCCCAGAATGTATGTGGATTGTACCTTTGGCCAGAGACAGCCAGGTCACATGGAACAATGTCTTGTTTTTGTTTTTGTTTAGAGAGGAGAAAGAATCATTTTTAAGGCAGGAAGGAAGAGAGGAAGGAAAGAAGAGGAGGACGAAACATCTTTATTTAGTCTTGAACCTGTGATTCACACACCAACATCTCTTCTACCTGAGCCATAGGGTGCACCTGGCACAATGTCTTTATTTTAACCTCAAGTAGGATTGTTTTTTCACATTAATGTTATATATAACCAAATGACATTGAACACAATGATGTTACTCAAGGACCTGTTGTATTTTGTTCCCAGTTGAGAAAGTGCAAGGTTTTATAGATATGATTTCTCTCCAAATCTTCGTTTTCAGTGTAGATTTAGTCAGAATCTCAGAAACATTTTGGAATCATGTCTCAAAACTTAAATATATGTAATGGAAATAAAAGTTTTTGTTTTGTTTTTAGAGAGAGGAAGGAAGGGACAGGAGAAAAGGGCACTTTGAGGAAGGGAGAGGGGAGAAACATACATTTATTTAGTTGTTCATTTTTCTTTTTCTTTCTTGAGGAAAGGTATAGGCAGGAATGAAGGCAAGTACGCAAGCAAACAGGAGGAGAGAGGAAGAATCACTTTATTTTTTTAGTTGTTCATACTGGTTGTTCCACTCCCAGACCCTAGACTCAAACTAGGGGCATGTGACCTCTTTTGGCTCATTTCTTGTGCTTTTTAATAATAGCAACATGTTTGGTTAACTCTGGCTTATTTGCCAATAAACAAAGCACTTTGCCCTGCAAGATTCAAATAATCATATATTGATCAGTTGTGTTTAAAAAAAAAAGTGGTGCACCCTGGTGGAGTAGCGGTCAGTCAGCGCCTCCAGAGGAGTACAGTCCACATACATCCCAGGAATCCGGGTCTGAGAGGAGCAACCAGTGTGAACAACTAAATTAAAAAAAATAAAAATGTTTTTTCCTCCTCTCTCTCTTCTGCCTGTACCTTCCATTAAAAAAAAACAAAGGATAACAAAACTAGTAAAACAGCTGAGAAATAATAAATAATAATTTTAAATGTTAACTTGCTTCCAGAAAATAGCATTTACCTTTTAACTACATGGGCAATTTGTTAAAATACTTTTGTAATATTTGCTTTTTTTTTTTTTTTAATTTAAAGGTGAGGAGGAAGAAGCACTTTATCTTTTATTTAGTTGTTCACATTTGGGCCTCCTTCCCTCCTTTCGCAAACCTGGGTCCTTGGAATGAACATGCTTTGCACCCCTTCAGAGTTGACTGACCAAACTGCTGTTGTACTGGGATGCGTCTGTGTGTCTTGCTTTAATCCTAGAATTTATGATCTAAGATCACAATTAAATCAAACAACAGATAAAGGACATTACATATAATATCAATATATTATAATAACAAAAGAATACAAAATTATGCTTGAATGTAAATATTTTCACAGCCGTATCTCAGATAAAATTTGAGATTGTCAAGCAAGAAAAATGCACTTCATTGGATAAATAGAATTTTGTTATATCTGTCCATTGCAGATTACTCATCAATAAAAGCAAAGGAAATACTAATACATGGTACAACATAGTTGTAACTTGAAAACAGTGTGCTAAGTGAAAGAAGTCAGTCACAAACCTATATTGTATAAATCCATTGGATTATCCTAATGGATATATTATTTGGGGTAATGAAACTATCTTCAAATTCAGTGTGTGATGGTGGTAGAAGTCTGTGACTGTTCTAAAAACCGTTGAACTGTATACGTTAAATGGGTCAATCATTTATAATTTACACATCAATAAAGATGTTTAAAATGTTAAAATAATCACCTTGTAACTAAAGGTAGCACATACATTAAACAAAACTATTACTGTATTGTCAAGGTAAAGAATATATACATTTATTTATGTATAGTTTATTTATATATACATTCTTTTATTTAAATTTTTAATTAATTTTATGTTTTCTTCCTCTGGCCCTCGGTCTTGAACCTGGGTCCTTGAACTTTATATAACCTGCACCTTAGCCATTGAACCACAGGGGGTACACCCCGAATATATTCTTTTTATAAAAAACCATTTTTTATGGAAAAAATTCAACAGAAAAATAGACAGTAGCATAATGAACCTCTAAATAGTTCCCAGTTCTTGACTAGTCTTGTTGCTGAATCTTTTCTCACCCATAGTCACCTTTCCTATAGTATTTGGAAACAAATCTAGACATCAGTATAATTTCATCTGTAAATATTTTAGTAAGCACCATGCTATTTTAACATTTAAGAAGCAAACAAGTTTTTCCTTAATGTTATTAAATGTCCAAATTCAAATTTTAAGTTGTTTCAAATGTCAAATATGTATATGTTTTTATGTTTTGCTTTTTTGGATCAGGATCCAGAAAACCTTCACACTGTGGCCATTGGTTGATCTCTTGATCTGTTTTCTTATTGTGCAATTTATTTGTTGAAGAAGTGGCATCCTTTGTTCTATAGATTCTATAGCGTTTCTTACAGTCTCGATTTCATTGACCAAGAGACAAAAATTTTCATTGTCCCTTTTAGTGCTTTGCCTTTGTCTTTGTGGAGCTTTCTTAGACCAGTTTTGAATGCCATTCCGGGGTTTATAAAACGTCTAGATATTATACATTTGGACTGTGCACTTTCATGTATCCTTGGTTGGAGGTATCAGTTTTTCACAGCAGACTTTAAGGCTGGGGGAGATGTTTTAGACTTTTTTTTTTTTTTTTTTTTTTTTTAAGGAAAAAGCATAGGCAGGAAGGAAGGGGTGAGCAGGCAGGCAGGCAGGAAGAGAGAGGAGGAAGAAACACATTATTTTATTCAGTTGTTCATTGTTGGTTGTCTTCCCCTCCTGGTCATGAACCCAGGGACCTTGGAATGTATGTGAACTGTACCTGATTTAAAATGCTAGGCTGCCTAGTGTGCCTTGACATTTTTTAACTTCTGGATTTAGGCAGAAGTTCAGCTCCAGGTCCCTTTGCTTCCTTCCTGCCTTGTCTTTGCACTTTGACCTACAGCCATTAAGAGTTACAAACTGTTCTAGTTTTTTTCACCTTCTCAGCTGTTTTGGAGTTTGTCTTTATTTTTGACAACTTTAGAGTTTCAGTTCTTGGTTTCAAACTTAACTATTTATCTACCAGTTATTTTGTAATATTTTATCCAGCAGTTCCCTGTGTTTGGAAATGGGCTGAAAGGTTTTCATCTGTGTCAGTGCTATCTGCCATATTGTCAGAAACTTTAGTCCTATTCCTCTTAAAAAAATCAGCTGAAGCTCTTCCTTGGATTGGGCATTTTTTGTTCCTAAAGCACTCTGCCTACTTCTATTATATAATCTGTGAACATTATTTTTCTGTTTTGATAAGATTCTAAACGTTTTGCAATCGTAAAATAATTCTTACTGATTATGTGTGTCATTATAGTAGCCACAGTATCCCCAGTACCTCTCATAGTACTTTACACAAAATTTCCTGATATTTATTAAGCATATAAAAACAATAAGTAGAATGCTGCTAACTGTAATAAACTTGTCTTTGATGTGAAAATAACAGAGCTAAAACAGGTTCAATAAGCGCTTCATATAATAAATATACCAGATAATTGGTAAAAAGGTTAGATGTTAAAATAGGAAACAACTTAATTTGTAAATTTAAGCACTACTATTTAGGTTTTGTTCTTGATTTTTCCATTTAAATACTGGGTGGTTATGTTCTTTATAAATCTAGGTTTACATTCAGAATGTTCTCAGAATTTATTACATGAGAACTTTTCAATACAGAATACTGTAGAGACAAAATATAAGACTGCCTAATTAAATGTTTCTCTTGAAGGTGCTTGCAGTCTGGTTGGGAGACAGTAAGTAACTATGAAATCTGTGTTTTTCTTAGTGTCAGATTCATCAGATGAATTTGGGCACTTAATAAAGTCATAGGATAGTAATACTAAATACTTGACTCTCTGATAATACATTTCAGATTAGAGACTGTCATAAATTATTTTGTTTATTCTTAGTTCTGTGTTTCATCCAAAATAGATTGCTACCAATTTGGTTTATGTATTCAGAAAATATTAAATGTATTTGCAGTACATTAGATAGTATGTTAGGTATTTGAAATATAGCGGTGACAGTGGTCTCTTCGTAAAGCATAAAGTGTAAATGGAGCAACATGTTTAACAAATTTTTATTTAAGTAAATGTATACATTCATGTCTTGATGCTACTATGGAGGGAAAATGCAATGTTTTATGAGAAAGTATAAGAGGGACCAGAGGCATACCCCTGTGGCTCAGGAGATTAAGGTGCAGGCCATGTAAGTGTCATGGACCTGGGTTCCAGATCCCGTGCCAGTGGTAAAATAAATAAATACATAAACAAATAAGTGAATAAAAAGATACTAGAATTTAGAATAGGGAATTAAGGGAAGTTCTCTATGAGGGAGTTTCATTGGTTGACACCAATAGGATGACTTACAAATTACAATTCATAGACCAGGTACATCAGCATATTTGTGCAAAAGACATGAGGTATGGGGAAGAACTAAAAGAAAGTTAAGAAAGAATAATGTAAAAGATTAGATTTGAAAGAGACAGGAGTTAAATGACTTTTAGAGACCTTTAGATCCTATTAAAGATTTTGGATTATGTTCACATTGAGGGTATCATTGAAAGGTTTTTAAACAGTGAATGACATGAAATGACATACTTTTTTAAAAAGATCATCTGGCTACTATATGGACAAGTAATTAGAGGAGGACAAGAGTAGTAATGGAGAAGCCAGTTCTATCAAACCTTGTGGTAATCCAGGTGAGATGGTGATGAGTGCTAGTGAAAGATTTGAAATATAAATCCTGTACCTTAGATGTGCAGTTTATCATTTTAGATGTTTAAAAAATACATAGGTATATAATCATAGGTTCATTCTGTTTCCCAGAGTTCTCTGGGTTTGGGGCCATTCTAGTAATTATTGCCTTTAGTTTTCTATAAGATTCCTACTCCAGTCTCTGAAAGTCCCTGCTTCTAAAACATCACGAGGAGCCTCATACCTTTGTGTATTAAAGATAGTTTTGTTTTGTTTTGTTTTGTTTTAAGAGCAAGGAAGCAGGCAGGAATGAAGATAAGTAGCTAGGCAGGCAGGCAAGAAGACAGTGGAGGAAGAATCCTTTATTTTTATTTAGTTGTTCATGTTGGTTGTTCCTGTCCTAGGTCATGAAGGCAGGTCCTTGGGATGCATGTGGACTATATGCCCAGTGGACTCAACCCCTAAGTCACTAGGGCATGCTGTCACTTCTTGTATATTGTTTGGGCGGATTATTTAACTTTTTCTATGTCTGTTTCATCATCTGTGGAAGGATAGAATGAGTTACTTATGAAAAACAGAACAGTGCCAGGAATATATAAGATTCTGTAGGAATTTGAAGCTATTTTTCTTCTGAAATTGTATCCAAAAATTATGTTCTTTAAAAAAAATTTTTTTTAATTGAAGTAACTTTGTTTTACAAGTCAAAAATAAACTCAAATGTTCCCTAAATGCTCAATTTCCCTATTCCTAAGATAGATATGTCAACACACCCTGCCTTCTACCAAGTTACCAAGTGTTCTTCACTGTTGTTCAGTGGGCTCCACCACCACTCCCCTCCCATCCCATCCCATTCCCTTTGGCATCCTCAGTTCTATTGCAAAAATTCTGATCTTAAAATATATAATTTTTCGTTTTAAAATAAATCTGGTAAGAATGAACTGAAACAATTAAATCAATACCTTTTCTCCAGAATTTACTTTTGAACTCATTTTCACCTAGAAAATTAAACAGCTGAGTAAAAAAAAATTCTTGTGTGTGTTAATAGGATATATTTACAGTATATTTTAAATTATAACTAAGGCAGCAATTTCCCCAAATTTTAGTTTCAAATCCCATTTAGGTTACATAATTTTTTAGCCATTAAGGAGTTGTTATAGATTATAGAACACATAAAATTTAACTTAATTGTCTTTATTGACTAGTGAGTACAGGCAAAAAAGTTGTGCAACATATTTTCATTTCTCACAAAATTTCTAAATGTTAATGTTGCTAATGCTTAGTTAATTTTAATGAGAAACTAAATGTTTGAAAATTCTTATACTTTATTTCTGGGCATATTTGTGTATTTAGTTTGATAACTATTTATTGTTCTGTTCCAGATCAGAATTTTATCCTGTTAAGCCCCAAAATAGAATTTGGCTATAAATTCTCAGCTTTATTTTCCTTATTCTCTGTTGGTTAATAGTCAGAGTATATATGATAGTGATTATTAGTAGTGAATTTTATCATAGGCATTTCCAGAAGCTCTTATTTTACAGCAGAATATATAATTATCTCTAAAAATAGCATATCTTTTCTTATGAAGGCTTATCACCCAACCATTAAGTGAAGATAATATTTCTGCCTCTCCTGCTGAACATGTTGTGATTCCTGTCCCTTCTCTCTAGCAGTCATTACAATGTTTCACAACAGTCATTTTTAATATATTTATACATTGATATGTTTACCTAATTTGAACTGGTCTCATGCCCAGTTTGCTAACTGAATTTTTTTTTTTTTTTTTAAAGGAAAGGTGCAAGTAGGAATGAAGGTGAATAGACAGGTAGGCAGGAAAAGAAGAAGAAGCAGCATCTTTATTTTTATTTAGTTGTTCACACTGGTTGCTTCGCCCCAGGCCTGGGACTTGAACCCAGGGGTACCTGGCTTGCTCCTTTGGAGGTGATTGATCTAATCGCTTCTCCACCAGGGTGTGTCTGCCGATGAACTTGTAGTATGTTTTCCCTGCACAAACTAAGGGTAACCAGCCCATTTGGCATATGAACTCTAGGTCTCTTCTTCTTTCTGAAATCCATGTTCCTAACAACTGAGCTAAGTGTAAAGTGCTTATAATAGCAAGTGAATTAATATAACAAAATTCCTGCCTTCTAAGTCACTGTATTTATATAGAATATGTAAATTCAAAAGCATTTGCTGATACTGAAGTGTTGAGCGAAAGGGAACATAGTATTTATCTCTTTAACTGTGTGCATGTATATTTAGGATAAACATTAACACAGTAAAACATTGCTGTAAAAGGTTATCAGAGATCAAGCAAAATGAATGACATGATTAGAAATCCTGTGATACTAGATTACTTTAGATATGATCTACTAGATGCTAGTCTGCTTCTCAAGTGTCATGCCTCACACTGAACCTCAGGTTCATGTTGGTGGTCTAAAGAGCTCTTAGTAAAGCATATGAATCAGTTATAGCTTCTGGATGTTTTATCTTTGGATCTTTTTTGTAATTTTATTTTGGCTATCCAGTCTTTGTTTAAGGAAAAAAAGTTAGCAATTAGAATGTTTTCTTGACCATACTTTTTTTGTTATTTAATGATTATATAGCACTTTTTAGTACCTAGCAGTACCAGATTTCATTTTACAAATGTTAATTTCTAAAATATATATAGCTATTGTATTTTATAGAAATTATAGAAGTTCATTGGTGTTATATTTCTCTTAGCATAAGCATCATTCTTGATAATACTATGAAATCATACCAACAATATAATTTAAATAGGCATTACAGTTAAATTTTAAAAATTTAATTATTTTTTTTTTAATTTTTTATTTCAGCTTTACCAACAGGGACGCTTATGTCAGCTGGGCAGTGAATTTTGTGAATTGGAAGTTTTTGCTAAAGTGTTGAGAGCTTTGGATAAAAGGTAAATTCACTTTTTTTTAACCTAAAATATACCATTGTAACCATATTTTTAAGTATATAATTCACTGGCATTAAAATATACTCACATTAACCGGAAGCCAAGAAAACATCTAGTTCTGCTTTGCTTCTTTAACCTATTACATTAAAAACGCATAGGCTTCTTATTTTCAATATATGATGCCAACAGGAAATACACTTTTAATTTTATTAACTGTAATATTTGAAAAGAATAGATGAGACAGAAATTCTCGAATTGTTTTAGAATGCTGAAATATAAAAGGAATTATCTATAGTGTAGAGCCTGACACTGGAGTCTGAATACTTGAGTTCACATCTGTGTCCACGAAGATGCTGTATAACTTTGAACAAATAATTTGTCTGTCTCAGTTTCTCTGAACAGTGAAGTTGTTAGAATCTATCGCATGAGTTATTTAGAGGATTAAGTCAGAAAAAATTAATAAAGATATTAGATAATGGGGAACAAAAGTATATTCACATTGTTGTGAAGCTATCAACACCATCACCGCTTTTTGAGTTCAAGAAAGGGAGACTGAATTCTTCCCCATTATGGTTATTATTATGTAGTAGGAACCTCAGGTAGGTTTAAGTAACATGATTTGATTGTATTTGCTGTTCTCTGTTGTTTGTCCCTAAATTTGCTTATCTCTTAATATGAATATTGTTAAATTGTTTCATTTGTTCAACCAATTAAATACTTATTGAATGCCTGGTATGTGTCAGGTACTGCTCTAGATCTGGGGGTTACAGCAGTGCATAGATCTTCCACATGAAAGAAGGGATGATAAAAGTAATAAACAAGTAAATTATTAATGTGATTTTTTGTTTTTGTTTTTTCCCCTTCACTGTTCAGGGATAGCTTTGAAATATGGCCTGTGGACTAAGCCTATAGAAAAACTTCCTGGTTAGTTGATTAAAACTAACCTGTAAAAAAATAATTACATGAAAACTTCATTTTGGTAAAAGAAGACTATAGAAAAACTTTCTAAAACATTTTTACTCTTCGAAAAGTTAGCTTTCTGAGACTTGAAATTCTCCATGTGTTTGTACACATGGCCATTATAAAGCTTTAGTGGAATGCCTGTCTTTCATCTCTCAGGTTATCTTTCACCCAGTCCAATCCCTTGGTAAGTGTTTAATATATTTATGAAACTAAAAGCATGTAGTTTGACTCTCTCCCCTTTATAGAGAGCAGTGACTCCATTATTTACAATTTTGTTAAAAAATAATGCTTTTGAGATATAATTCACATAACCGTGAAACTCACTATTTTAAATTGTACATTTCAGGGGCTTGCAATATATTTACAGTTTTGCAATCACCACCATTATCTATTCTAGAACCTTTTCATTATCCCCAAAAGAACCCCTATACCAATTCTTATTTCCTCTTACTCTCAGTGTCTGGGCTGACCGTTAATATGCTTTCTGTCTCCAATTTAACCTATTCTAGACATTTCGTATAAATGAAGTCATATAATACGTGCTCTTGTGTGACTGTCTTACTTTTCACATTTTTCAAGGGTTCAATAATTGTGTTGTTGTTTGGTCAATACTACTTTCTTTTTTATGGTTGAATGTTTTTCCATCGTATGGATAATATTATGTTATATTTAGTCACCTGTTGAACATTTGTATTTTTTCTACATTTGGCATTATGAATAGTGTAGGTATGTTTGGTTTTATTTTAAAGAAAGGTGCAGGCAGTAATGAAGGCAAGCAGAGGCAGGCAGGAAGAGACAGGAGGAGGCAGAACTTTATTTCGTTGTTCATACTGATTGTCGTCCCCCTGCCACAACGAGCTGGGATCCTTGGAATGTGTATGGTCTGTGCCAGCTGATGCAGCTGACTAAACGGCTATTCCAGGATGTGGTGATAAATGTGTTCAATTCTCTTGAATATATAACTAGGGTATATATATATACGGTAACCATGTGTTTAATTTTTTAAATAACTTCTTTTCCACAGCTGTGACACCACTTTATACTCTTAACCATCAATATGTGATTTGAATTAGAGTTGTAATTTTTCCAATTTTTTTCTCAACACCTTTTTTTTTTTTTTTGCTGGTTCTGGTTCCCAAACCTGAGTCCTTGGACCCTGCATGACCTGCATCTTAGCTGCATCAGCTGCCTGAGCCATAGGGGCATACCTTATCAGCACTTTTTTTTTTTTTGTAAAGAGTAACGAAGCAGGCAGGAATGAAGGCAAGTAGGCAGGCAGGAAGGAAGAAGAAGAAGCATTTTTTAAAAATTTAGTTAGGGCACACCCTGGTTGAGTAACAGGTCACTTGTCTCCAAAGCAAGCTACATACTCCTGGGTATGAGTCAGGGTCTGGGGGAAAAAAACAATGTGAACAACTAAATATAAATAAAGTAAAGATGCTTCTTCCTCTCTCTTTATTTTGGTTATCCCTGCCCCAGGGCGTAAACCCAGCTGGATATTTGGACTTTAAAGGACTATGCCACAGCACAGACTTAATTACTAAGCCACCAGGGCATGCTTTGTCAACACTTTAAAAAGACGTAGTATAGCTTTCCTAGCAGGTGTAAAGTGGTGTCTGTGATTTTTATTTGTGTTTCCTTAATGATTAATATTGAACATCTTGTCTTTATTGGCCATTTGGGTGTTTTCTTTAGAGAAATATCTACTCGTATCCTTTGCCCATTTTTTAAATTGGATTATTGTTGGGTTATAATTTAGTTTTTGAAACTTACGTTAAAAGTTTTATCATTGTCTGAATTAATATACTGTATTCTTTCTAGTATTACAGTATAAATCAGTGATCCACTGAGTAAAGATAATAGGCTAAATTACGAATTATTGTGGCCTCATAAGGCAAGACACTTTTATTCCATCTTAGAAAATATTGGAACTATCATTCCAGAAAAGAAAGGTAGTACATTCTGAAAGGACAAAATGCGTTCTCTTTATAAAATAACCTTTCCTTCTTTTTCAGACATCTATTGCATCATTGTTTCCAGGCTTTGATGGATCATGGTGTGAAAGTTGCTTCAGTCTTGGCCTACTCATTCAGTAGACGGTGCTCTTACATAGCAGAATCAGATGCTGCGGTAAAGGAAAAAGCCATTCAGGTTGGCTTTGTTTTAGGTAAGATGATAGAAGAGGAGTGTTTTATCCTATGAAGTGACTCAGAATTAAACTTGTTAGCAGTAGAAAAATTCTCTCAGTACATTTTTAGAGCCTGCATAAAGAAATTATGAGGAAAAAAAATTAAAGGAACTAGATGTGATTTATTGCAAGTTTAACTCTGTGCCTGTGCATTTAGAAGCTGTCTTTCTGAATCCTCATGACATTCCAATGATATAATGGTATTTTATAGTATTTTATAAATGAGGACACAGATTCAGAAAAGTTAAGTAACTTGCTGAAGTCTTATAGCTAGTATTGGATCTAGTTGAGTTTAGTTTTGAATTCTTTGTATGATACTAACTAAGCCACATATCTTCTTACCTTGTCATATTGCTGCCATTCTCTTTCACTGGCGTACCATATGCTGTGACACAGGACTTACTTTTATTTTTTTAAAGGAAAGGTGTAGGCAGGCAGGAAGGCAGAAAGTGAGAGGAGGGAGAAACATTTTTTTATTTTATTTAGTTGTTCATCTTGGTTATTCCCTGACCCTGGAGCTTGAACCTGGGTCCTTAGAATATAGGCACTACATCTAGTGGCCTTATCTTCTAGGCCACCAGGGGGCTCCATGAGACTTATTTGTAATCCTTTTGGGGCCTCAATTTTTCCATTTCTGAAATGAGGGTCATTTAGTTACTTCCTCTTCATGTTGCAGAAATGCTAGAAACATAAATGGAAAAGCATTCTGGAAAGATTTTGTATCCTATATACTTAGAAAAAAGTTTGAAATGATTGTTGAGTCACAGACACTATCAAAGCTAAGAAAATGACACTGGTTTATTACTGTTAACTTACACTTCAAACCTTATTTGAGATCTCACTAGTTTTTAATCATTTGCATGTGTGACCTTTTTTCTTTGCAATTGATTCCATGTAAAGATTCAAATAATGAACGTTACCACAAGGATACAGGAATGTTCTGTCAACACAGGCTACTTTTTTTTTTTATTTTTAAAGGAAAGGTTCAGGTAGGAAGAAGGTGACTAGACAGGCAGACAGGAAGAGAGAGGAAGAAGGTGTGGTTTTATTTTATTTTATTTTGCCCCTGGGTTCAAGTCCTGGGTACGTGGGGGAAAAATCAGTGTAAATAACAAAATAGAAAAAAAGTAAAAATGCTTCTTCCTCCTCTCTCTGCCTACGTGCCTTCATTCCTGACTGCAGCTTTCCTTTTTTTTTAAAAAAAAAAAAACCTTCCTCCTCTCCCATTCTTTCTTCCCTGTCTTTTTAAAGAAAAAAATAAAAAGTAGCCTGTGTTGGCATGCCCTAATGGAACAGTGGTTAGGTCAATTGCCTCTGAAGTATGCAAGCCACATGCCTCTGGGTTCGAGTTCCGGTATGAACAACCAGTATGAACAACTAAATGAGAAAGTGCTTTTTCCTGCCTACTTAATTTACTGTCTTGCTGCCTGCAGTTTTCTTTAAAGGAATCCCTAGCATTTATCCTTTGATAGTCCCATGGAATATAAATTGTAGCAAGAAATTGTGGCCAAAGAATGTAACAGAGTGTTTGTGATCTTGATGAATGGTAATGATGACATCACTCGTCATAGATGGCCATGGAAAAATCTGCATGTGGCATGCCCTAGTTGGCTTAAGTATTAAGTCAGCACCTGAGGTGTATATCTAAAACCTAAGAACCCAGGTTCAGTTCTAATCCCAGCTGGGGAGAACAACCAAAAATAAAACAGGTAATTGTGCCTTGGTGGTTTAGCTGTTAGGTCTACAGCCTCTGGCCAGTGCAGTCCACATTCATTTCCAAGGACCTGGGTTCACGACCTGGGGCTTCTGGAAATGATCTCTGATGGGAGAGGGACAACCAAAACGAAATGTTTCTTCCTGCCTGCTTCATTCCTTCTTGCCTATCTTCCTCTTTAAAAAAGGAAACAAAAAATATTGTCCTCACCCCAGAAAGAAACTCAATTATAGGCACTCTTCATTTCCTTCCAGCTTTTCCAGCTCTAGGTAACCATTAGTCTACTTTCTCCTCTATACATTTATTGTCCCAAATAGTTTACATAAATGGACTCATAAAATATATGATCTTTGTGACTAGCTGATTTTATTTAGCATAATTTCAGGGTCCAACTCAAGACAAAAGGGATATGTAAAGTATTATGGCTATAGCAACTATAAGGGCTTGGATAATCAAGGGATGAGCTTGGAATTGTTAAAATGTAAAAATTTGAGGTGATGCCTTGCAGAACTGAAAGCTGCTAGGCTGGTACTGGTGCCTCGGAGACTTTGAGAAGGGATTTCATGGGTTTAGAATCTAGATCTCTAGGAGGGACACCTAACTGTCTGGTGCTAGTGTCTCTGACAGGATGTTATGAATCTCTGCTTCTACAAGCTATTGTAAAACTGTTACTGGAATTGACTTACTAGCATAAATAGCCACTGCCAGAATAAGGAAGCATTACTCTGGGCATTGCTGTCAGCAGGGGCTTTGCTGACAGACATAGGAAGCAAACAGGAAGGAGTGTCTCTTATTCCAGTCTTGGTGTTACATCTTCCTCTCTCCCTCTCCCTCCCTTTCTCTTTCCTTTTTGTAGAAACTAACAGGGACCCAGGTAGCAAAGGAAAATGTGGTTTACAAAGTCCTAACCCCACCATAAAACTGTCTAAAAGGGTTAATTTCATGCTGAGAGACAGTAGCCTAATACCCAGCACAGCACTCAGTATGTTGGGATTATGACTAGAAGGTAGCTTAGTATGAAGATGTATAATATAATTATTCCAGTCACTTGGTGAGAGCCCTGGTATGTTCTCAAGCATACTTCTCTCCAATTAAAATAATATTTGTTTGGTTACATATTGCTCTATTTAAATATAAACATGGATCTGAGCAAAATATATTTTCTCAACTTAGATGCTATTTTCATAATTAAGATTATTAACATTAAAATGTATTAAACTATTATGAGGAGTCAAGAGCCTCAAGAAAGGTGGACAATATATATTTTGTTGTTGTTGTTTGTTTATTTTAAAGAAAAGTACTGGCAGAATGAAGGTGAGCAGGCAGGCAGGAAGAAAGGAGGAAGAAGCACTTTATTTTTGTTTAATTGTTCATCTTGGTTATTTTCCCAGCCCTGGATCTTGAACCAGGAATCTTCAGGTGTCTATGGACTGTGTTGCAGTGATAGACTAATCCACTAGTCCACCAGGCTGCACTGGTGGACAATATTCTAAAGAAATGTGTTCATTCTGGTGGCCTAGTGGATAAGGCCACTGGATGTAGTACACACAAATCCTAAAGACCTGGGTTTTCGACCCAGGGTTGTGGGGAACAGCTAAGAATGACAAAATAAAGCTTTTTTTTCTCCTCTCTCCACCTGCCTGTCTGTTCATCTTCATTCCTGCCTGCATCTTTCCTTTAAAATAATAAGTCTCACCCTTGTAGAATACTGGTTACATCAGTCGCCTCTGACCAAGAGCACAAGCCAATATGAATTGCCATGACCTGGGCCTGCATCCTGGGGCAGGGGGGAATAACCAAGATGAATAATTAAATGCAAATAGATTAAATGTTTGTTCCTGCCTGCCTACTCATCTTTATTCTTGCCTTTAAAAAAAAAAAAAAGGAAATGATTCCAGCCCATTAGGACTATTGGGAGTTAGCAATTTAATTTCTTGCTAAGAAAGAAAATATGATGAACAAGCATCTTTGTACCCTCTCTGGCGTGGTGCTATACTAAGAAAATTAAGATTATTCATATTTCTTTATCTTTTTTGGGATTGGATTTGGAGAAACTAAAAACTTAGTTTATCCTGCAAGAGGAAAATACTGGAGTAGTTAGAATATAGTGATTCATTAACTGAAAAATGTCAAAATTTAGATCATGGAGTATTACTAGACTCCTGGGATATTTTTCCTTCTTTTAAAGAAAGGTACAGGCAGGGATGAATGTGTAGGCAGGTAGACAGGAAGAGCGTGGAGGAAGAAGTATTTATTTATTGAAGAAAATAAATTTAATCTTGTTTTCAGTTTTATCTAAAGACTTCTTTAAATAACATGTCTTAGTATTGAGTCCTACTTCTCTAGTGTGACATTTAACTTGAAGAAAAAATGATTTAATTTAATTCATTAATGGAGTTCTGATATGTAGCAATTAAAGATCATAGTACTTGGAGAGTGCTCTGGTTCCTTTTTCAAAAGCAAAGAAAACATTAAAGCTTGCACAATTTCAGGATGTAGAATTTCAGTCATAAATTCCTAATATAGTTCGTTAATAATCTGAAGTGCTGTGTAAATTCCCAGAAAGTAATATCCATAATCAAATAAATCCCAAAGTAAAAGTGGCTATTTAAAGTATCTGTTAATTTAGAGTGCTTATGTTATTTGTCCATAATAAATGTCCTTAATAAGGGAACATACACAGTATCTTGAAATTAACAAAAATTGCTACTTTTACTACTAAAATTACTACTATTTTGGACTGGATTGCTGTATATTAAAATTTTTACCTTTATGATAGGGTTGAGAACCAGTGAACTGTAAGATTATTTCTTTTTTTCTACTGATTTTGGCTTTAATTGTTCTTTCTCTAGTTCCTTTCAATGTAAGGTTAGATTATTTATTTGTGATTTTTCTTGTTCTTGAGGTGGGCCTGGATTGCAATGAACTTCCCTCTTAGTACTGCTTTGGCTGCATCCCATAGATTCTGATAACTCGTGTCTTCATTCTTATTTGTCTCTAAGTATGTTTTAAATGCTTTTTTGATTTTCTCTTTTATCCAAGTGTCATTCAGAAGCATATTGTTTCATCTCCAATTAATTTGGGGTCTTCCAGCTGTCTTTCTTTTTTTTTTTAAGAAGCATATTTTTTAGGAAAGGTACAGGCAAGAATGAAGGCAAGTAGGCAGGAGGAAGAGAGAGGAGGAAGAAGCAATACTTTTATTCAGTTGTTCATTGGTTGTTTCCCCAGCCCCAGGTCTTGAACTGGGAACCTTAGGATGTATGTGGCTGCACCCAATTTAACCCGCTAGGGCGCGCCCTTCCAGCTCTCTTTTTGTGTTTGATTTTTAGTTTTAAGCCATTGTAGTCAGAGAAGATGCTTGGTATGATTTCAATCTTTGTGAATTTGTTGAGATTTGTTTTGTGTCCCAGCATATAGATCATATGCTTGAGAATGTTCTGTGTGCTCTTGAGAAGAAAGTGAAATATTTAGTCGTTGGGGTAAGTGTTTGGTATATGTCTGTTAGCCCTAACTGTTTCAACTGGTCATTTAAAGGTGCTGTTTCCCTGTTAATTTTCTGTCTAGTTGATCTGTCCATTGTTGTAATTGGGGTGTTGAAGTCTCCTACTATTATTGTGTTGCTGTTGATGTCTCTCGACAGTTCTCCTGGCTCCCTGTCCCAGTCCCACTAAGGTGAGCGCTTGCTAGCCAAGCAACTCTCTGGGGCCCAGATCTTCCTGATGCTCCACTCCCTCCTCTATGGCCCTTATTTCCCCGAGTCTGGGAATCCCAAATGCGTGATACAGCTCTGAACCCTGATGTTTCACCTACTCTTTATAGTGGTAAATACTATTGCTGTCTCTGTAGCTTCCCATCCTGCATTTCCAGTGTTTGTGTCTGCAAAGTAGGTGATTTGATTCCTAGTTGCTCTGTGTGGAGATGACACTTGGCTCCTTCTAAGTCACTATCTTGCTTCTCTATTTTTCTTCTTAAAGGAAAGGTACAAACAACTTAGAAGGCAAGGAGACAGGCAGGCCAGACGAGAAAGGAGGAAAAGCATCTTAATTTATTTTTATTTAGTTGTTCACATTGGGCTGTTTCCCTCTGGAACCAGAACTTGATCCCAGGGGTGTGTCCTTCAGTTCTTTGGAGGCAGTCGACCTAACCGCTACTCCACTAGGGCACGCCAGAAAGATGTTTTTATGTAGTTGTTCATCCTGGTTCTCTTCAACCCTGGGTCCCCACTGCACATCCTTGTGATGTATGTGAACTAAGCCAGCTGTAGACAGTGGACTTATCAGCTGAGTCACCAGGACATGCTCAACTTTGATCTTAATTCCCCTAGTTTGAAAGTTTTGAATTTCACAGCTCGTGTCTTTGTTTTGGGCTAAACATAGGACTTTGATATTTTAAGGTTTTTTTTAAATTTTAGATAATATGTAAGTAAGCATGTTATTTTAGATTTCTAGTAATTTGTTAAATTATCTAAAGTTGTTGTTCTCTTTAGGTGGCTTTCTTTCGGATGCAGGCTGGTACAGTGATGCTGAGAAAGTTTTTCTGTCCTGCCTTCAGTTGTGTACTCTACATGATGAGATGCTTCATTGGTTCCGCGCAGTAGAATGTTGTGTGAGGTAAGTTGACATAGATCCTACAACTGTGTGTGTCATGGTATATAGTGACTTTTATAGCTTTAGCTCTTCTAAGCATATTCCACCATTTGACTAGATCTCTGGGATGTATTTATATGTCAGTTTCACTAGTCTGGCCTGCTATTTCTTATCCTCCAAATATAGTTAACTTGCTATAGACAGGTTAAATTGAACATTAGAACCAGACTGTATGATGTATCTTTGTTTTGTTATATGACTTGTTTGTTCATATTTGAAATACAATTTTATTAAGTGCTTAGTAGGTACAAGAATTATTCTAGCCACTGAATGCAAGGAAAAGAAATGATTTTTTCCTGTTTTTTTGTTTGTTTTTTTAGCCCCTGCTTTGTTAATATTTCTAGACTGGTACATAACAAGATTTATATTTTACTTATAAGTAAGTTTTCTTTTAAATTATTTTTAAGCAAATGCAGTTAAAGGAAATGTCAGTATATCTAGAAATAATTCTTTTACTATCCATATTTTTTGCATATGTATTTAATTTTAGCTGTTTTCATATAGGTTTTCTAGAGGGAAAGAGTCCCCCAACTCTGTCATTTTTATAAAATGAATTTTTTTATCAAGCTAAAGAAATTTTTTTTTTAGGTTTTAAAACACATTCCTTGTGATAAGTCAGCTAAGATCTGGTCTATTTACTGAACTTAGGGTCTTTACTGAATTTATATGACTCCTGGAAAATGGAGTCATATTTCCTTGGTATCTTAGAGATGGGTCAATTAAATATAAATCCCTTCAGAAGAAGATTATAGATTTTCTATATAAAATCCTTGTTGGTTTAATCTAATATTGAATAAGCACTCTAATTTTTATTAGTTGGATTCCAGTCTTTAGAGGTTGTCATTATTCTGTTTTTACAGGGCTTACTTTTGTTAGAAAGATATTCAAATTTTGAAGTTAATTTTATAATGTGCATACTTAATTATAAATAATATTTAGAAGTTTATAATAATTTCCCACAAATGTTTTAGAAGTATATGATAAAATATGGGAGTACCTGTGTGCAAAAGCTCTAAAGGGATTGGTATTAGGGCCTATAATTTTTAGTACTGATACAGAAAAAAATCACCCGTGATGGTTCAAATGACAGTTCATCTCTTCTAAGGGCTGTGTAATATTCCATTGTATATATGTACCACATCTTCTTGATCCATTCATCTGATGTTGGGCACTACACTTACGTAATTTCCAGTTCTTAGCTATTGTAGGGCTGCGATAAACATGGGGATACATACATCTCTGTGAATGGGCGCTTTAAGTAGTTCTTCAAAAAATAGACTTGTAAATAGGAAAGAGATAAAGAGATTCTTTTCCTTTAGGTTTGCTTTCAGTATATTTTTTGTCTAAGGAAGATCGACCTAATTATTTGCTGAATCTTACAGTAAATACATTCATAGGCTGATGACTTCTAAGTTGATACATTTTCCTTTTCTAACAGTGATTACTGTAACTCATTAAATGGTCATTGATTTTGATAAGTTACTGACCAAATAGGTGTGTTATATAAAATTGATATAAAATAAAATACTGGACATACTCTTATGACGCAGGTCACTGAAATGACTAGAGTGTGGACATGTAAAAAGCCCAAGCACCTGTGTTCATGAGAGGGAGTGAGGCATACATGGATGGATAAATCTGAAGGAAACAAATAAAAAATGCTTCTTCCTCCACTTATTTCCTTACTCTTAAAAAAAATAGAGAAAGAAAATATAAAATACTGTGGGGTAGAAACTATATGGGAAGTCTTTTAATCTCCTACTCAGTTTTACTGTGAATGTAAAACTGCTCTGAAAAATAAATTTTATAAAATACGATGCTTATATAGTAGAGGCACATTTGGAGAACTTTTTATTAGACTGAGTATTAAGGCAAACTTAAAGATCCTCAATTGAATTGGAAGTTCTTGGATCCTGCATTCTGCCTAATGTCAGCCCAGATGGACACATAGACCCTAAAGAGTCTCCATTTGTTTAATTTGCCCTTTTGTTTCAATAGCCAACTAGCAGGAACTGGAGGAAATAATCAAGCTGTGATTTTTCTGGCATAAAATACTACTACCCTTATATGCCAATTATTAAATAATTTCCAGAAACTGCCATTTTAGGGTAATACCTACAGTGAAGGTTGTTGAAAATGCAATTCTTTTAGTATTGTAGAAATGAGAAGTGAACACTATTCTTTTTACTCACTAAATTTGCAAACTATACCTGCCTTTATTATTTTCCTTGTTCAGCCTTTTGGCTGTCAGATCTGTATTTCTGATACTAATCCTTTTTTTTTTTTTTTTTGCCAAGAATTATTTTCCCACTGGAGTGTTGAAATGTCTCCTATTCTGGTTACCTTGTTTCCATCTTGACTTTCCTTTCCATTCTTCACACTGCAGCCAGAGCAGTCTTTCTCCAGTTGCACTGTCTAATATGGTAGCCATTAACTATGTAGGTAACCATTTAAAATTAAATTAAGGTTAAAAATTTTTAAATTAGTCCTTAGCCATATTTTCAGATACTCAGTAGCCACTTATGGCTGCAGAGCAGGTGTAGAACTTTTCAGTAACTTCTGTAAGTGTTGTTCTAGAGCATAAATCAAATCATCTCACTTAATATCTCAACCAAACTCCTCTACAAGCAAAGCAATGCGCTGAAATCTTTCCTGTTTCCTTTCTCATCTCTAGATAATCCAGACACATTGACCTTCTTTGTGTTCATTAATTATGCCAGAAATATTTTTCCCTTTCTCAAGGCTTTTTTGTACTTGTTATTCCTTCTTGTTTGGAACATTCTTCCCACAGATCTTTATATAATTGCCCCCAGATCTTTTATGTATTAACTCAAATGTTAGATTTCTTCCCTGTCTACCCTAAGCACCTCCTTTAAGAAACTCTTGATCATATTACCCTGTTTTTATCATCTTCATAGCAGTTACCTTTAAACAAAAGTCTTACTTAATATTTGTCTGTCTAACCTAGCACCCTTCTAACCATTAGAATGAAGCTTTTTGTGTTCATTAATTCTCTCTTGTTTATTGCTACATCCTTAACACATAGATAAATGATTGGCACATAATATGTGCTAAGTCAGTACTTAACTCTGTGAGGGTCTCTCAAATAATTGAACTGTCATATTTCTTTTTACTATAATCTTCTACAAGATTTGAGCTCTGTTTTCCTAAACATGGTTTCCCTTGTGACAGAGATCATTGCAAATTATCTAGTTGGTCATCAGATCAGCAGTTGGACACTTAAGTGACACGAGCTCTTTGTTCTGTATCAGTACACTTACTTTACCATTTAAAGTGTCTGCATAACAGACATGTAGTTTTTCTTCTTTTTATTTCTGCTTGAAAATATAAATCCAGTCAACTCATTGTTCTAGAGTAGCCTGATAAATTATTACATTTATTCGTGCATTAATTTGGAATTTGATGTTGTAAAAGATATGTCATCTAGAGTTTTAGATTGATTTCAGTATATTATTTCTGTTTAAAGGATTTAATATTTATTTATTTATTTATTTATGTTAAAGAAAGGTTCAGGCAGGAATTAAAATGATTAGGCAAACAGGCAGGAAGAAAGAAGAGTAAGAAGCACTCTTATTTTATTCAGTTGTTCATCATTGGTTGTTTCCCCAGCCCCACATCTTGAACTGGGGACCTTGGGATCTATGTGGACTATGCCTGGTTTAAACTGCTAGACTATCAGGGTGTGCCAGTTTTAGTCTTTTCTAAAAAGAGATAACTGTATTGTACATATTCGGAGGGTGCATTGGTATTGTTTAGTATTCACCACTTCATTGAATAGTTTTTGTTCGGTTGAAGTTAATCTGTTTTCCTTGACCATTTTAAGGAATAATAGAGATTAGGAGATTGTTTAAGTATTTTTCATTCTTAGTCATTGATCTGTCTGTAGTTTTGTTACAGATAGAATGCATTTAAGTATTTGGGTGGTGGTGGTTTTTTGTTTTTTTTTAATACTCCTCAAGAATGCTTCCTAACCTCACCATATTTGGTTTTCTTTTAAATGAATTTTATGCCTTGTTATCTCTTAGTTCTGAGTATTTCAGAAATTTATATTGGCTTAAAACATGAGTAAAATGTTTTAGCCAGTATTATGATAGACACATGAATATAACTCCAGTCCTAACACTGTTCCATTTTATGGACTATACAGGTATAAAGTCCATTGTTATCTAGACTTCAATCTCACCTAAATATCGTTGCATATCATTAGTCAGCGTGGTTGTACAACTGTGTTGTGTAAAGAACACTGTATTCTTCTACCATCAGGGATAAAGGTTATGAAGGAAATACCACTATTTTCAGTGAATTTATCTTACTGGAAAGATAAGCAAAAATGAGCTTTTATAAATCAGCATGAAATGATTAGTAACTGATCAAGTATTGTACAAATATACTGGAAAAAAGGAGAAAAATAATGGTGTATATAATTTTTTTTACACTTTTTTCATTTCCCAAATTTATAGTAAGACCATATTACTTTCGAATTTGAACAAAAAGAATAAATGTTATTTTTCAGATATAGCATATGCTGAGTATGCAAAGATAGACGGTTTTTAGAGAAGATAAAGAATTATAATTGGGTGAGATTAATCCTGGGTAGCTCTCTGGGAAGAACATACATTTCTTTATATACATTATTCAATCCCAGTTTGAGCCAGTCAGTTTTTTCCAGTGTTGATGTGTTTCTTACATCAAGTTGTCTTTCATTCGCGTGTTCTGTAGTGATCTAGAGGGTCTGCTCAGTTCTGCTGTGCTGGAGGTGTCAGAAATAGAGGAATGTTATTTGTGTGCTTGCAGGTTACTTCATGTGCGAAATGGAAATTGCAAGTATCATTTGGGTGAAGAAACATTTAAGCTAGCCCAGACGTATATGGATAAACTATCAAAACATGGTCAGCAAGCAAACAAAGCTGCACTCTATGGAGAACTGTGTGCCCTCTTGTTTGCAAAAAGTCACTATGATGAGGTAAGTGTTTTGAAGTACATTTCATTGTGACCAGTAAGAACCTATACAACGGAATAAATCTAATCTCTTATTTGTCTTAACCTCATTTTCATATATTAGGTTTACTGAAAGTAAAGAGCATTTTAATGGAATATTTGAAGTCTAGTAAAAAGAATACATGTGTGATTTAAGACTCTCTTAAAAAAAAAAAAAATGAGGTTTAATAGCCATAACAGCCTTCAATAATTTTTATTGTTGTTCTTTTCTTTCCTTTTTTTTCAAAGCATTTTGTTTACTTAGTTATTCATCTTGGTGGTTCACATCAGCTGTGGGACCCAAACCTGAGACCTTGGGATGTAGGTGAACTGCACCCAACTGCTACTCCACCAGGGTGCACCTCTGATAATTTTTTGAGGTTTTGGTTTTTTTTAATTGAATATATAACTGGGTGAAATCTCACACTTGAAGACATTTGTTTCTGTGGGAAACTAGATTTTATTTATTTAATGCATTGTTTTGCTTCTCTTAGAATGTTGCATTCCTGACTATACTAGTAAATTAATGTTTTGGTGTGCTAATATTTAGTTGAAAAGTGTTCTTATGTAAGCTTAACTCTTTCGCTTGGTTATTTTATTTATGGAAGAATATCAAATTTCATACTATCCAGATGTCATCTAGCTTTCATGTTTTAAAATTACTCCTGTTTTGATTTTTTGCACCATTAATTAATTATATTCCACATTTAAAGGAAAATTATAATTAGAACTGAAGAATTGAAGATTTGTTATACAACCCAGATGCTATTAATATATGTAAGAATGTGTAAAAAATTTAAAATCTTTATTTACATGGCTGCAAATTCTTAGGAGGTTTTTATATGTTTTTCTGGTAATTTTTAATGCTGTATTAGTTTTGTTGATGGATGGTTTTACTGCACCTTCTGTGTAATGACTGTTCCATAAATTATCGACATAGATATGGAACTTTGACTCCTTTTTTATTACTTTTCACACACTAAATAATTTACTGAAAATGAGAGTGAGATATAAGTAACATCAGACTGAGTATTAGGACTGTCGTGGATGTTCTTCTGGTAACCCATTCTGTTTTTATTGCTGTATTGGAACTCAGCCATCTCTGCTTCCTCTTTCATCGTTTCTTCTCATCCCTGTTTTTTATACTGATCTCTGGAACACTACACTTTTCTTCTTTTGCATTGAGTAATTCACATCTTGCCATTCTTTACTGCTGTACTTAGCTCCAGGCTTATCTTAATATCTCCAAACATACCACGTAGTCAGTAGAATAAAAATACATTTTATTACCATTTTGCTTTATAAGATAGCTGCTGTTTAATTGACACTTTTTAATACTTGAATTGAGAGTTTATACTGTTTTATTCTTCATCTTTGCATCTCATTGCACATTCATGAGGAATGTATAAGTCTGTAGATAATTCTTAGGTACTTTTGACAGTTTATTCTTTTAAATGTGAGTAAAGTCATCATTGATTATCTACAGCAAAGTATGCAGACCTTGATTTAATTTGATGAAGTATCATCATGTTCTGATTTAATTAGGGTAAGCTAGGCTATGTTGAGGTAATATCAATCCCAAATAGCCGTCACTTGAAACAATAAAAGTTTATTTCTTGCTGTTGTTATGTACTGTCTTGGGTGTCTGTGGCTGTGCTTAACATCTGTCTATACTTTGATCAAAATCCCATGTGTAGAGCAGCCTCTTTTTAGAACATGATCTGCCTTAGAGTGGAGGCAAAAACATCATAGGGAAATACTTCTGGCTCTTAGAACTTTCTCTCAGAAATGTCACATTTCACTTCTCTTTTTTTGTTTTGTTTTTTAAAGAAAAGGTGCAGGCAGGAATGAAGGCAAGCAGGCAAGCAGGAAGAGAGAGGAGGAAAAAACATTTATTTTTATTTAGTTATTTATCTTGGTTTTCCCTCCAACCCTGAGATGCAAGAAAATAGTCTCAAATAAAATTTTACATGTAAATACTATTTTAAGTATGTTTTTATCCAAGTAGTTAAGCGCTTACAGGGAAAATCACAATTGTTTTCTTAAATATTGTCTTTTGGATTTACCACTTTTTGTTATTCTGTAAATATTTTTTTAGGCATACAAATGGTGCATTGAAGCAATGAAAGAAATCACAGCAGGCTTACCAGTTAAAGTCGTAGTGGATGTTTTAAGACAAGCTTCTAAGGTGAATATAATGTTTAAATTATTAAATAAATGACAGAATTTAGCAAGCTTTAAATTCGTCTTAGCTTATTATTTAACAAGTCAGGTAGTATGTACTTCATGGTCTGGTGAGGTCTGTTTTCTAAGTTTCTTTGCTTGGTTTTAGACATACGGTTTCTAAAACTATCTCACATAGGCTTTAGCTAATTTTCCTTTACCCAGAAATAACTCATTTTGTTAATTTAGTTTACTATAGATCAAAGTAGTGTTTGGTGCTGTTCTGCCTTGAATTTGTTTCTGTTTTTCTTAAACCTTTAAAGCAGCTTGAATTCTTTTTGCCAAAGTATACGAGCTTTGGTTCCCTTTCTCCTATAGGATGACCTAGTATTACATTTATTATTCATAGTATTGTAGTCTCACAGTGTGACTGTGTACTATCTGTGCTTGATCTGCTGGGCAAAGTTAGTTTCATTTTTTTGTGCTTCTTTTTAATCTGTTAATAAATTCATTAACTCTTTGAGACCTTTTAGCAGTATTTTAAAATTTGTGCTTTGTGCACTGAAAAATTAAAACCTTGTATTTTTCAACTATACTCTTCCTACCCAGAGGTTTTTCAGTTTTGAATATTACATTTTGATGGTTTTACTTATGGAAATTTCATCTAGAAGAAAGATTCTAAAATTACAGATTTAGAAGAGTCAAGATTTATGTATAACATATTAAATAATTTAGATCAACTTAGTAGCATAAATATTCAAGTTATTAGAGCTAAAAAGGGGTATTTATATGTTTTTGATGTAAGATATTGACTATACTTTAAATATAATGACTATATGCAGAATTTAAATTTCTATATGCTAATGATGTTTATTTAGAGTTTAAAAGCTACTGGCTAGTCTCAGGAATCAAAATATCTTGAAAGCAATACAAAAAAAATTGAAGGTCTGCTTATTTAGAAGTCATTAGAAGAAAACTACAATGCAGTTCTAAGCCACTCCGGGCCTGGCTAAAGTGCCTTTGTATAGAACACGTTGAATGCCAATCATCCCCACTTTACTTTTATTTTAGTTATATGGAAGGTTTAGGACTATACTAGCTTTGTAAGGTAACTGTTTTTATAACAGGTTTGTATTGAGCATGACTACCAAAATTTTAAACTTTGTTTTCCCAAAGTATGTATAGATTGGTTTATCATAAAATTTTCAGATACTTGGAAGGAAGGAAGTTAAATATTTGCTTTTATGTTTTGATTCCTTTTTTTCCCCTTGTGAACAGTATATAAACTATCTGCATTTTAGCAAACTATTTAACTCAATTATTTAACATTTTTTTACTTTATTTTTTAGGCCTGTGTGGTAAAACGTGAATTTAAGAAGGCAGAACAGTTAATTAAACATGCAGTGTATTTGGCACGGTAGGTGATTCTTACTGAACTATCATTTGAAATATCATTTCTGATTCTACTTTATTATTAAAAGTTTTGTATCTTTTTATAGGGATCATTTTGGATCTAAACACCCCAAATATTCTGATACACTGCTAGATTATGGGTTCTACTTACTCAATGTAGATAATATCTGTCAGTCTGTTGCAATTTATCAGGTATGTTAATAGCTACCTTTATTTTTCTTTTAACCTAAATTGACTTGCTGACCTGTATTTTGTCTGTGCTGCATGAACTACTCTTAACTCTGAGCCCCTCATGCATGACACATCATTAGTTTATTAAGTAGTATCTCTTTGAAAGCTATAAGTTAATGTTTTAGAATTAAAGAGAATCAACAAGGAAATGAGCTATTGAGTTGTTGACTTAGCATGTCATTATAGCTACCTTTGTAATAGAGAGTTTTTAGTAATTATTTAAGACCTTATTTTATTTTGCATTTTCCTTCTGAAGGATGGAGAGAAAAGCACTGATAGATTCTGGGGATATAAGAATAATTTTTATTACTAAGCTATTACCTTTTAAGTCAAATTTCATCTTCAGCAAATTAAGCCTTCTAAGTGTCTTACTGTGATTTAAAAACAGCAGGACTTTTTAAAATAAATGGGATTGAATATATTTAAATCACTAGTTTGTTCAGGGATTTACAGTATTGTTAAATATTTTCATGACTTTCAGGCAGCCCTTGACATTCGGCAATCAGTATTTGGTGGCAAAAATATCCATGTAGCAACAGCTCATGAAGACTTGGCTTATTCTTCTTATGTTCATCAGTATAGTTCTGGGAAATTTGACAATGCGCTGTAAGTTCCACATTCCTTTTCAATGAAGGATTAAATGCTTTTTTGCTCTATTGTTTTTTGTAATACAGTAGTATAGGTTACTTTATGAATTAAATTGGTCTTCCTGAACCCTTAACAAGATGCTTAAAATGTTCATGAAGTCTTTATAATGATACCAATTTATAAGTATTCATCTGGATCTTACATGGCTTAATATTGAGACTTTTTTGTCTTTATATAAAATATGACTTTTCTTTTGAATTTTGCCTTTAATCTTAGAGTAATACAATAGTCTCTGACTAAATGGCAGGCTTACACTAAAAACTTCTTACTAAAAACATACAGAAATATTGAATAAAATATAACAAGCATCTTTTTAAATGTATACTGAACTTGCAAAAGAAAGATGAAACTTCCAAGGGCCAATAATGGGTTAATTTCCAAAAGAGTAGGCATGAACTATGGTATAACTGCTCTGAGGTGGTGAGAGAGCTTAGAAGTTTCTGTAACCTTGGTTAAACAACAATTCTGGCTCCAAGAAATAGGCATTTAATTGACAGAAAGTTGTGAAGTAGAATTGGAACCTTCCATGAAGTCAAGGTCACGGTTATATACACTCTCGGGGAAAGGAAAGTCTAGGGGGCAAGAGAGATGACAAGGAAACTTGTTCATTTTAGCTTGGACTCTCAATTGTGCAAATACTTATCTTCACCAGGGAATTTGGAATTACAGACCTTTACCACTCTGGAGTTTGGTCAACATGCATGTAGGAACTGCCCCTAAACTGAGAAAAGCAATAAAAAGCACTTTGCTGATTGTCCTTGAATGCTTTACAAGAGAAAATGTAAACCTCTTGGAAATAATTAATCTTCAACCCAACCCGAACCATACAGACTTCCCATAGATCTAGCTCTTCCTAAGATGAGCTCACCATTTTTTTCTTTTCAAAGTAAGGAAACATTTCTTTTATGAGAGTCTGTAGATACAAGTGGAAAGGGTTATAATCCTAAGAACTTTAGTTAACAGAATGTTTTTGGTTGATACTACAGAGTTTTCTTACATAATTATAGAAAAGAAATGATGCTGGCAAATTTTGGTCTACAAACAAAATACATTTTTATTAGAATATAGCAATCTCTTTTTCTTGTGTTTCATCTATCGTTGCTTTTATACCACACTAGCAAAGTTGAGTAACTGGGACAGAGAATGTATGGCTTACTCAACCTAAAATATTTACTGTGTGGCACTTCATAGAAAAAAATTACTGACCCTGATACAAAAGAAGGAATCAGTAAAATTTTGGAGGGCAATAAAAGGTAGTTTAAAAAATAAAACCGACACATAGTATAGTATAGATGAGTTCTGAAAGCATTATGCTAAGTGAAGGAAGCCTGTCACAGAGATCCGCATATTGTATGATTCACTTTGTGTGCTATGTCCAGAATAAGCAAGTCTATAGAGATAGAAAGTAAAATTGGTGGTTGCAAGAGGGACTGAAGAGTCACTAATAATGGGTATAGGTTTTCTTATGGGGTGATAAAAATGTTATGAAACTGATTATGATGATGGGTGCCTATCTTTATGAATATACTAAAAGCCTTTGAATTATATAATTTAAATGGATGAATTTTGTGATATGATTTATATCTTAATAAAAGCAGTTATTAAAAAATGAAATATCTGGAATTGGAAAATATTCATTGACATTAAAACTAGACAGGTTAAATGGCAGATTAGACACAACTAAAGAGACAACTGGTGAATTTGAAGACAGATTGGAGAAAATTCATGGTTACCTGGAAGATAGGGATAGAAGGCTTAAAGTTATATGAGAGGAACTGGCAGATAAAATAGACAAATAACTGCCTTTCTGTTTGGTGAGTGGCCTATAGATAAAGTTGTCAAATGAGAATACGTGCTGTGAAGAAGAACAGCTTAGAAAGTGATGGTCTTTTTTTTTTTTTTAGGGACTTTTGTTAAGATTGGTCTGGAAAGACTTTTCAATGAGTGAGCCTTATGGATATTCTGGGGAAGAACGTTCCAGAGAGACAATAAAGCAAGTCCTAGATGAGAATATGCTTGGTGTGTTCAGAAAACTACTTAGACCTGGGTGACGGGGGGCAAAAGAGGAGGTTGTTTCTGAGAATGGTAGGAAATGAGATCAGAGAGGTAGCACAGTGAAAGAGTATGTTGAGCTTTGTTGGCTGTATAAGTTTTATTCTGAGAGAGGTGGGAATCCACTGGATTTTTAAAGTTGAATCCACAACAGACTGGAAATTTGAAATAAAGAAAAACTCATCCTATACCACAAATAGTTTTAGAAATTCTGTCAGTAGTATGTTATAAATTGAGAATTTTTTTTAATGATAGTCATTTGTAAGTAGAAAGAAATGCCAGAATATATCTGTCTGTATTGCAGATTTCATGCAGAAAGAGCTATTGGTATCATTACCCACATCCTACCTGAAGATCATCTTCTTTTGGCTTCTTCAAAGAGGGTGAAAGGTACCCTTTGTAATTTAGTCTCCAGTATATTTAAATTGATGATATATGGTGTCAAGTTCTTTATTTCCTCAAGGATAGTAGTATAGGATTAGATTGTATTTACAAATTACTAAAAAAGCCAAATCACTGATATAAAACATTTGCCTGCCAGCTCTGCTTAAGAGTTCCAGTGGTTCACAGTGACAAGTTGTTTGCTTCTTTCCTATAACATTGTTAATAAGCCAACATTTATTTCTTTTGCCTTCCTGCCTCCTTGCCTGCCTCCCTCCCTCTTTTCCATACATTCATGTCTTTCTTTTGAAGGAAAGATGAAGGACTAATATAAATAATTATTACACAGTAATATGGATAGCAAACTGAAGATGGGTTTTTCACATAGCTGCAGCTTTCCTAGTGTACATTCTGAAACTGAGCTTCATATCACATTACTCAGTGTTGCAAGGCTCTTGCCAAGCAATACTTTCTTTTTTTAACTATCACTAGGCCCTTCCATTTAAGTCATTTATTTTGTCAACATGACTGGGTCACCTATGTGCTAATTTCATGCAAGTTAAATACGTTTTGCCTTGGGTTCCCTGGCAGCTTAACAGTTTAAGTTCACTGGACACTGTCCATGTATATCCCAAGGACCTGGGGTCATGACCCAGATCCAGCGGGGAGCGATCAGGATGAACAACTAAATAGAATAGAGTGCTTCTTCCTCTTCTCCCTGCCTTCCTGTCTGTTTGCCTTTATTTCCTACCTTTCCTTTGAACAACAAAAAAAAAGTTTTACCTTAATTCTGGAACTGGTTGGGTCCCCCGCTTCTAGATTTCTATTCTAAAGTTAAGTTAGTAATATATAATTTATGTCAGAAATTTAATGCTAGAAAAGAAAAAAATAATTGAGTTACCTCAAATCCCATTAATCCAGAATCACAATTTTGGTGAATATTTCTTTAGACTTTTCTTTCTTCAGATAATAAAGTAAATAAATAATTTTTTTTTCAGTTTTCTGATTTTTTTTTCACTTAATGTATCATGAACGTTTTTCCATTTCAGTACATGTAAGTAATTAACCTTTTTTCTGTTTTTAACCTTATCTCTATTATTGAACCTTTGTGTTGTTTTTAACCTTTGCCTTTTAAAAATGCTACAGTAGACTAAATATCTTTATATTGTGTACATAAACATTTTCCTAGAAATTCGAATTTGAAAATTGATATGACTTAGTCAGTTGACTGTCTTCTTGCCTGATTTGTTGGTCAGGTGAGCAGGAGGGAATCATTTCTTTTAGTTGTGTTTGGTTAAAAGTTATATGTTATAAAATGTAGCTTCAAAATTTTTTACAGTGTATAAGGTTTCATAACTAAAAAATTCACCTTTTCTTTCCTGTTTTAATTTGATTCAGAAAATAAACATATTAGCAAAGCGTAATAGTTAAATATTTTTAATAGAAATTCTACAGAATAATATTATTTATATTATTTTTCTTCAATTTGAATTTATTGTACTATGCAAACTAGAATGACCCCCAAAGGTGTGTTTTTTCATTAAAGTGGAATAATTTCATCTTTACTAGTCTAAATCATAACCACATACAAATATATTTAACAAATATTTAGAGTTTAGCTTTAAATTATATGCTCTGATTAGCTTTGGTATGTGATTTGGAAGTATACTAATTTTACTGCTTTCTTATTCAGCACTTATTTTAGAGGAGATTGCAATTGACTGTCATAATAAAGAAACTGAGCAGAGGCTACTTCAAGAAGCTCATGATTTGCACCTGTCCTCACTCCAACTAGCTAAAAAAGCTTTTGGGGAATTTAATGTACAGACTGCAAAACACTATGGAAACCTTGGAAGACTTTATCAGTCAATGAGAAAATTTAAGGTACAGACATTTTACCTCTAATCTTAAGTGATAAAGTACAATCTTAAAAAATAAACTAATCTTTAACACATTTTCAGAATGATGGTAGAAGACTACTAGAAATTTAGTAGTGGTCATGGTAACATGAGGAAGAGTGAACCTGCACATCTAAAGCTTACATAGTGTTAAAATCAATATTATCTGAATAAAAAATAAGAAAAATACATCTTCAGTATTCTTAAATAACAATATACATTTCTTATACTCCTACCTTATTTTACAAAAGAATTGAGAAAATAGCTGGTATAAAAACAACATAATGTAAGTATAAATAAAATTAGAAAATCCAGAATATGGAAAAACACATCAAATCATAGAGGTTAATACAGTTGTTACAGTTAAACTTAAAACCTAGCTTGCTTAAAGTATATACACACTTATGCCTGGCACATAGTAAGTATGCAAGAAATCAGATATAGCAATAATTATTAACTATAGTTATAAATATTTACTGAATTTAGTTCCCTTTTAAAATTTCAAATTATAAATTCCTTATTTATTTTTCCCCTTGGCCCCAGGTCTCAAATCCATGTCCTTGGGCTTTACATAGCCTGTACCTTAGGTCCTGAGCCACCAGGGTTTACCTGTAAGTTTATACCTATAGATTCTTAAGATTGTTCATTTTAGGCTTGAAATAAGGACAGGATTAGAGTCACTGCCATTTTTTGCCAGAAAATCAGTCTATATATCCCTCAATTAATTTGAGTTTAGGGTGTTAGAATATAGTCAGAAAAACAGAGTGAAGTGTACACCTATGTAAATGACATACTGTGTATATGTGGAGTTTTGTAACAGTTCAATTAAATTTTGGAGCATGGTAACTAAAAGAATTTTTATTTTAGAATATTTTGATGTTATTTCCACCCCCCCACCCCCCCCCACCCCCGCTTCCCCACCACCCCAGCCCCAGGACAAAATCCCAGGTGCTTTAAAAGGTCTGCACCTCAGTCACCTGAGTCATAAAGGCATGCTCCTTTATGTCGTTTCTAACTTTTTTTGGTTATTAACAGTACAAGTTTCCTCTTGGTATTTTTGGCTTGGGACACTATTACTATTATCAAATTACATGCAGAGTTTCCTAAAACCAGTAATGTTTGCCATAGGCAACTCTTGAACTGACATAGTATATTCTCTGATTTCACTATCGCCATCCATAAGATGTTTTTAGCATTTAGAAGACACTTGCTCATTGGTTAAGAATTGTTGACATGGTGTATACCTTAGTAGAGTAGCAGTTTGGACAGCCACCGCTGGCCAGGGGAGAGGGGCATAACCACGATGAACAACTAACTAAAATGCTTCTTTTTCCTCTCTTCCTGCCTCTCTGTCTGCTTGCCTTCATTACTGCCCACACCTTTCCTGTAAGAAAAAAAAAAAAGAATTGTTGTATAGCATTCCCTGGTGGCTCAGGTGTCAAGTTAGTGCTGGTAGCAGTACATACACTACCCAAGGACTCTGGCTTGCGACCCAGGAGTGTGGCGGGCTAGAGGGAGACTAAAATGAACAACTGAATAAATGAATGCTGCTTCCTTCCTGTTTAAGGAAATAAAGAACTGTTGACATGAGAAAAAGTATAATATAAGATTAATGTGCTTAATTATTTTTTCAGGAAGCCGAAGAAATGCACATCAAAGCAATTCAGATTAAAGAGCAACTTCTTGGTCAAGAAGATTATGAAGTAGCCCTTTCAGTGGGGCATCTAGCTTCTTTATATAATTATGACATGAATCAGTATGAAAATGCTGAGAAACTTTATTTGCGATCTATAGCAATTGGTATGTTATTTAAATTTATCTTAGTCAATTGATTAGCGATCAGCATGTCTTATATGTTGCATAAGTATTATAAGATTAAAATGAATTTAGAGCTGCTAAGGATATCCAGGAACCACCCGAAAATCATCTACAATAGTTTGCTAAATATGATTTATTGATATTGAAACCAAGAGTAGCGTGACAGTGATATCATGTATAGGCAAAATAGTTACACTTCTCTGCCCCCTTCCCTTCTGACTAACATCATAGATTAGTGTTACTTAGATTTGAACTTGATATAAATTATACAGTATATTTTTTATGTCTGGTTTAATTTGGTGAGCACTGTTAAATACATCTATGGTATTCTATATCACTTGCTTATTAATTTCTAGCACTCTATAGTATTTGATTACTGTATCATCACTTACCCATTCTACTGTTATATTCTGAATATTCTGAATGTTCTGGATATTCCGAACATTTGAATTGTTTGCAGTTCAACCTATTGTAAAATAAGTACTGAGGTCATCATCTAATGTTCCTGTTAAAACCTCTCCATTTTTATATTGAATCACCTGTCATTTTCTTATTGGTTAATAAAAGTTGCTTATATACTATGGATATAAAAAATTTTATTAGTTATATGTGTTGCAGATGATGATTCCTTTCAAAAAACAAAAATTTCTCAGCTTAATGTAATCAAATGTATTCGTCTTTTCTTGGATGGTTAGCACCTTTTTTAGTATTTTTTTTCCCCTGTAGCTCTAGGACTTGAGCCTGGGTTCTTGGGTTCACATGGTTTATATTATACCTCAGCTGCTGAGCCGTGTATTCTTTCTCTGGACCTTCCTTTATGACTCGGGCAACTGAGATGGCTGGGTATGAACCATGTCAAGATCAAGGATCTGGATTTTCAAGGGGTAGAGAGGGCACACCAAAATAAACAACTTAGTAAATAAAAACTGATTATTTCCCTTCCTTACTCCTCATTCTCTCCCCTAAAAAAAGATTAAATTAAAAATAGGTATGCACTCGTAGCTCTGTTGCTAAGCCAGCAATTGGGGCATAGACCATGTAAAGTCCAATAACTCAGGTTCTTGACCTGGAGTGATGGGGCGGGGAGAGAACAACCTCAAATAAATAAAAGAATATACTCTCCCCTCCTTCTTTCCTCTCTCCCACTTCTTCCACCTCTTCCTTCCTTCCTCCCCTTAAAAAAAAAAAAAAAGAAGAAGAAGCATGTCCCGGTGATTCAGGCATTAAATTTGGGGCTGCAGCATATCCACTTAAAGCCCAAGGACCCAGGTTCGCAACCCAGAGTCTGGAGGAATAACCACTCTGAACATCTAAATAAATGCTTCTTCCTCTTCTCTCTTTCTGCCTGCCAGCTTGCCTTACTGCGTACATGCCTTAAAAAACAAAATAATGAAAAGGAAAAAATAGGCTTGCCCTGGTGGCTCAGGCTTAATGTCTGTGGCTCCTGACAACATGGTCCATCAAAGCCAAAGGACCTAAGTTTGTGACCTGGGACCCAGGGGAACAACCAAAATGAAGAATTAAATGAAATGAATAAAATAAATGCTTCTTCTTCCTCTCTCTTCCTGCCTGCCTGCTTGCCTACATTCCTGCCCATACCTTTCCCTTGAAGAAAAAATAATAATAAAGGAAAGAAATCTTTTCCTACCACAAAATCAATGGAGATGTTTTTTCAGAAGATAATCTTTTGGAAACTTTGTTTTACCATTCACATTTAGAGCTACAATTTTGAAATTGTTTTTGCTTATGGTATAAGGTAGGGATCAGGTTTTTGTTTTTGTTTTTCATATAGAGAAACAGTTGATCCAGGACTGTTTTTTCCCCTCTGCTGTGCTACGTTTGTCATAAATCATAGATAAATGGATTCCTTATTCTACATGACATACTGATTTGCTCAATCTAAAATACATATAAAGTAGTTTTAAAACAGAATAGCATTGTATATATGTAGCATTGTGAAAAACAGGCTTACTACTTGTAGTTAAATATTTACAGTTTTCTTTACCTTTAATATGAAAAGTATACTCATACTGTTCTCAGAAAGTTACTTTTGGTTCCTCTCTTGCTATCCTCCTCCCCTTGTATTTATTCCTTTGAAAGATAATTAGGTTAATTTGTTTACATTATATAACATTCCCCTCAATCTGTATTTACTGTTAATTTTTTAATATATGAATTATTAATGCTCTAAAATTCAGAACTATATAGAAAGATAGGCTCAGAGATGTGATTGCCCTAATAACTTCTACCTACTTCCCACCTGCCTCCACCACTCTCATTTGTTTCTCTTTTATCCTGTCTCCATACAGTTGTACAGATATATATTTTATTTTTTCTTTCCTGCACAAAAATTGAATACTGTAGGTAATTTTTTATGCTTTGATTTTTTTAACATAATGATATATACCCTGTCAGTCACGCCATGCCAATTTATAAAGAGCTGAGCGCTTCTTCTGTTTACAGCTGTGTGGCATGCCACTGAATAGATGTGTCAGTTAGTTGAACTATTCTCTTATATATTTTCATTTGTTTCTAATATTTTGCAGTTGTAAACAGTGCCTTGTACATACATCTTTTGCTATTGTGCCATTCTTTATTTCTAGATCTCTTCAAATCAGTTCCTTTAAACTATGAGTTGGTTTTTATTGGGTTTTTTTTTAAAGGAAAGTCGAAGGCAGGAATGAAGGTAATTGGGCAGGGAGGCAAGAAGAGAGAGGAAGAGGAAGCATTTTATTTATTTTTATTTAGTTGTTCACATTGGTTATTCCCCTTGGATCCAAGATGCAAACCCAGAACTTGGGATATATGTGGAGTGTGCTCAAAATTGCTGCTCTGCCAGGACACATGAAACTATGGGATTTTATCATTCTTTTCTAATGAGGACAAGAGAAATTTTTTTGAAAGTTTTAGAAATAACTTATAGATGGCATTCCCTGGTGGAGTATGGTTTGGTCAACTGCCTTTGGCCAAAGTGCTGAACATCTCAAGAACCCTGGTTCACATACTGGGCTGGGGAGAACAATCAGGAGATACCATTAAATAAAAATAAGTTGCTTCTTCTTCCTCTTTCTTCCCACCTGCTTGCTTACTTGCTTTTATTCCTGCCTGCACCTTTGCTTTAAAAAAAAAAAAAAAAAAAAAAAAAAAGACATGGATAGGACTCAATTGGAAAACACTGATAAAATAATTTAATCTATTCTTTTTAAGGGAATAACATCTAGCTGCCTTATTTTAAAAAATAATGAAGCATGTTATCTTCCAGAAAACACTTGTTATTTCATTATTTGAACTTTCTTATTTTCTTTGGTTACTTTCAGGGAAGAAACTTTTTGGTGAAGGCTACAGTGGACTAGAGTATGATTACCGGGGTCTCATTAAACTTTACAACTCCATTGGAAATTATGAGAAAGTGTTTGAATATCACAATGTTCTGTCTAACTGGAATCGGTTGCGAGATCGACAGTATTCAGTGACCGATGCTCTTGAAGACGTCAACACCAGCCCGCAGTCTACTGAAGAAGTAGTACAGTCCTTCCTGATTTCTCAGAATATTGAGGGACCGAGGTGCTGAGGGAGGACCTCAGTTAACTATTTTACCTTTTCCCAGATTCCAGGGAATTCATACTGTGAAATCAAAACCATGTTGTTTTTAGGGGCTGGAATTTGCATTGAAACACTGGTCCAGTCCATTGACCCCCTTTGGGTGATCCCTATCTTGCAGAGTATCCGTAGGAATAAGCATATATTCAGTTATATTCAGCATGTACCGCATGTATAAGTAGTCTGGCCCATATTTTCAACCTAGTAGAACAAATGACAGGAAATCTTTTTTTCTTTTTTAAAAAAATAATTCATTTTTCAGAAAGCCTGAAAGCAAAAAAAAAGAACCCCCTCAATAAAACTATTTAAGAGTTTAAAAGAGTTGCATTCTTATTATGTAAGGATGATTTTAACAACTTTTTAACATTAATTCTTCCATGTGGAGGTATCCAATACTGTATTGTAAAGAAATTTTATGGGGAATATCTTTATATGCAGTATAGAAAGTTAACACAAATACTAATAGAAGAGGGGACATCCTGATTAGGTCTGGCTACCTTATCCAAGAAGTAGATACAACCACTCCAGAGCTCTAGGGAAAGACTGAGATTCATCTAAACTGGACCAGTGTTGATCTGTAAGTAATAGAAAAACTGATAGACCAGCAGTTTTGACTCTTTGGTTATTTTAGTTTTGTGCGGGGTATTTTGTTTTTGATTTTGGTACAACAATGCAAGATGCTTTGATAGCATTTTGCTAAAAGGACCAGGAGGACCTAAAATGGACCAGACTAATGTAGAAAGGGGTTCTTTGGACCAGACGCTTTTAGATTATTCTTTTAGCCCCTACATATACTTTTATCTGTAGAATGATTTCATTTAGATGTATAATAAAAAGTGATAATGCAAAAAAGTTATATTCATGTAATAGATACCAAACTCGGGAAATTTGGCAATTTCAGTACATGGATGACATTGCCACAAGCGAGTCTATAAATCCTGCTGCAGCCATCCCCTCCTTTTAACTTTACCCGAATAATCAATGCAATTAACAAGTGTATTGGCTGAGAGTTGTGAAATAGCTCATGCTGGGATGGAAATTTTAGATTACTGTGTGGTTCTTGGGGATTAATGGAAAAATAAATGCCCCCAAATAATCACGTCTTCTTAGAAATCCTTCATTTTTATAGTAAAAATAGTATAATTAGGTCATTTTATTTGAAATTCAGGAGACAACTAGAAAGGTCCCTAATGATGTATTTCACTAACTTGTCTTTTTATTGGATTATGATTTTTTTAATTCGGGTTATTTAACGTTGAGATTATTTTCAAATTGGATAAGTTGTGACATATAGCAATTCATGAAACTAGAAGGTCTTTTTGCTGTTACCTCAATTCTTACTATAGTGGCCTATGTAGTGCCTCTGTAGTTAAGAATCAGGGTTTTCCCCCCTATTTTCAGGGGTTCATGACTTGGCTGTTAGAGATATTGCTCCTGGCTGATGCTTGGAGTAGTCTGGGTGAGTGGATGTGTGTTGAATTTTGGTTTTCTTTTAAAACACGTACATTGGGGATGGGAAGGGTTAAAAATCTAAACTCTTCTACCACATTGAATACAGAAAAATTAATTGGAAATTTCACATCAATTTGATTTTAAACTCTTTAGAATTTTCCAAATTGAACCTTGTTTAAACTGTTGCTTGTCGTGTGACTAGTTTTAGTGCTGTGTGTAAGTCTTCAGGAGGGGGTGACTGGGCGAGGTGCCTAAGATTTTGGCTCTGTGTTTTCAGAACTTGAATTTACTACTCAAAATTGAATTATTCTCCCAATTAATTGCAATCTAATGCCAAGAGGCACCTCTTTATTAATTACCAAATAGTCTGTGTGACTAAGAACTAACACTTTTAAGTTACTCAGCTCTATCCTCATGGGCCTATTATATGTAATACCTCCAAAGATGTTTTCAGGGTAGGCTTTGTATACTTCCGTTGGTTATTTAGAGTCCTGTGGTATGTTTGTGGTATAGGAATATCATGGTAAATTGTTTTTCAATAAATATTTTGAAACTGATGTTTCTATATGAAGTTTTTTTTGGTTTTTTTTTAATCTGTATTTTTGGTTTTGTGCACATACAGCATTTCCTAGGATAAAATCAAGCAAATGACTTATGGCCTCATCCTTTCTAATTCAGTTTCAATTCAGCTTATACTCAGTGATTAAGCAACATGATATTTAGAAGCCTGGGACCACAGGGTGATAACGTTAAGTGGCATCCTGTTTTTAAAAAATCATATTGGCAGTTTTCCTTTATTATCACTACTTTAATGTAGTTTTCTGTAAATTCATGCACTTTGATTTAATGCAAAATACTTTAGGTTGAGAAAAGAGATAGCCAGTTTCTATTAGTGATGTGACTTGATTATTCTGGTTCTAATGAATAATACCCTTATAAATGTAATTGTAATATTTATCCTTTAGGGATATTTAAGATAGAGAGGTGAATATCACCATGATGTATGGGATTAGAAAAAAATCTAAAGGAAAGAAAATAATGTTTACCTCACAATAACCTATAGCTTGCACAAACTTCACATATGGTGGGGTTGTATATAAGGAAACTCAGACCAACTTAAAAGATTTTTCTGTAAGGTCAGCAAAATATGTTAAAATTGGACTTTTTGGTCTTCCCGTCCCTGATTTTCATTTCTTTTCTCTTGCCCAGTCTTTTCCTTAAAGTTCGATGCTACTTGAGTTGAGTGCATTTGGGAGACCTGGAGACACTGATGTGCCACACAGGTAGTGAGTCACTCCTGCATTCAGTTTAAGAGTGTCGATTGGGTTTTAGACAATTTTATGGGTCCCCCAAACTAACTTTGCCTAAAACATGAGGATCCTTGTAACCATCAGCTCTGCTTGGTTAAAAATGAACTCACTGTTGCTTTGTAGTAACCTCTGTGCCAGTATTCTTCATTTGTGAAAATAAAAGATTTGATTAAGACTTCTGTTGCTAACTTCTGAGATAGTTCATAATTTTGTGAAGATTAAGCACAGAGACTGCAAACTTACAAACAACAAGATTGCCATTTGGCCGCTCCTTGTGCAAATAAAATGCTGAAAATGCCTAAAACATGATTGAAGTTTTTGGCTGTACTTAATAAGTTGAAAGAATGGCTTGTTAAAAGCAGATACTGTTAACTGCCATTCCCCTTTTGGGTGTTTTTTTGCCCCAGAATTTGTAGTCTTAAAACTACTTCCAAACTTCTCAATTTCTAGATGACAGAGTTACTACTGGAAAATTACATATAAAAGAACAAACTTTTTAAAGAGTATTTTGCTTTATAAATTAGCATATATTTCACCTCTTGACTTTGGAGAACTCTAGTTTTTGGTAGTACTTTTTTTTTTCAGTCTTAACATTTGGATTAATCTCAAACAAATACTAATAGTTGCATTGTCCACAAATCTCAGGAATGTTTCAGGCAGAAAATTGGTCTTACCCTGTTGGTAATCTGAAAGAGTATGCTTTAGGATTTATTAAATACTATTCTTAATGGAAATCCTAGGTACCTATAGCATGAGTGGCCTTAGTGAGTTTGTTGAAGTGCACATTTTTTTTTTCAGAAGTAAAATTTACAATTAAAAATATATGCTTATATAAATAATCGAGAAAACTTGGTTTGTGGTGCACAAGTTAAGTGTCGGATCAGTAAATAATTTGCAGGTACCATTTGTGTAATATTACTCATTGCTGTATGTTCCTTTTAAGGAAAGATGTTGCCATGGTAACTAAAACTTCAGTTTAATTCTTTTATGATGTGAATGAATGCTACATTTTATTAAATATTACCAGGTCAGTACTATTTTTATACTTTATTAAACAATGGGATTTTAGTTTAATAGGCTCAAGAGCTCTTAATGAAACAAAAGCATATCTCTAACAATTCTTTACATGAAAATCCCCACTAATAATGCCACAATTTCTATAGATACATCTAAATTCATTAATAGATTTTTGAAGGTGATTCTTCATTGTGTTAGAATGACCTTTCATATCCTTTTCACCATCTTGTGCCCACCATTATTTGTAATCATAAAATCATACTAAGTATATTTGTAACCAGCATTGTGATATATTCTGTACTTGTATTGCTAAAAATGAATTATTGACCTAATAAATATAGTGTTCCTGCATTTTATAGTGTATCTGTATCCAATATAGTTGTGATCACTCTTGGTTGGGATTTGGGATTATCTAAACATTGCACTCTTTTTTTAGGTGATAATGTATGAGAAATTGTTGAGACGAGCAAAAGTGCTCTTGTTCAAGAAAAGGAAGGTATGTGGCAGAGGAGGCACATGGTAACAGCACCTGGAGATGGTACTCAAGAAAGTACTCAAAAAGACAAAGCATTATCCTAAATGCAGGGGAGTTTTTAGTCTACAAAAGTCACTCCACATGCTTTTTACCTAATCTCATTCATTCATTTTTTTTTGTTTAAAGGAAAGATGCAAGCAAGAATGAAGGCAGGCAGAATTACCATGTGATCTCATAGTGCCTCTTCTAGGTATACAAATAATTGAAAGCAGGGTCTCAGATAGTTGTGCATCCATGTTAAAGCAGCATTATTCATAACCAAAAAATGGACGCAACCCATATATTCCTCAAAGGATGAATGTGAGATGTAGATACAATGAAGTATTTTTCAGTCTTAAACAGGAAAGAAATAATGGTATATGCTAAAACATGGGTGAACTTTGAGGACATTAAGCTAGTCACAAAAAGACGCACGATTTGATTCTACTTGATGCAAGTCAAGAGTAGTCAAAAACTGGAAGAATGATGGTTGTCACAACTGGGAAGGGCAGATAGGGAGTGGTTGTTTAATGACGTGGTTTCAGTTTCACAAGACGAAAAATTTCTGGAGAGAAGTGGCACAGCAATGTAAACACTGCTGAATTTTAGTTAAGATGAAATTTTGGGGCAGATTTTTTTAAATATCGGGACAGGTTTTCAACTTACATAGGCAGTTAAATCAGTCATGATACATAGTTTGCAAAAAATCTGAAAGCACCTTGACCAGTGCCTTGATCAACCTCAGATGTGATTTATTTCTGATCTAGAACTTTGTAACATGTCAAAGTTGATTTTCATTTGGATCCCTTTTTGGCTTTGTTTTTCATTCTTGCTACTACTTAATTTCTTTTCCTGTTACTGCTGAGAGTCACTTCAGGTCCACCTTCTGCACCTGTCATGTTGGTGTCAAAGTAACCATCTCTCTATGCAAGACCCCCCCCCCCCCAAGAAAAATTTTCATTTTAAAACTATCTGTAGCTTTTTGATTTGGAATGAAGTTTACATAGTGTAACTTTGATCAGTCAAGTCCAATATTTAATGTTGAGGTTTTAGAAATATTTACCCCAAGAGCAATTTTTATCCAAAGGTGAGGAGACGGCATGTCAAGGACTTTCGAATTCAAAGGAGCAGCCTTCTTAGCCTTTCTGTGGGGTTTAGGCAAAGTAGTCCATTTCCGGGTCTGGCTCCTCATCTGTCAAATGAAGGGAACATTACCTGACTCTTGGATTATTGTGAAGACTAAATAAAAAGAATGCAATGCTGGACCCATAGAGACATTGGAAATGTTCATTTCTTTCTTGCTTTCGCCTTTGCTAGAGGATTATGGAGGAGCAGAGTGAACCGAGAACTCCGGTTTCACCAAAAATACATACAATGCAGCAGGCCTCGCCAGAAGAGTCCTGCTAAAAATGTCACCTGTGAGACTCAGGTGTTACCTAGCACCATAGCAGTTACTCAGGGTTTCAGTAATAAACAATTGAACTATGGTTTCAGATCAGGTGTGTGGAGGAGTAGCAGTGGTAGATCCTGTCCTTTTGAAGCGTAGTCCAAATGACACAAAAGTCACTTCAGTGAGAAAAAGGAGTCTCAGAAGTAAGAAATTGGAGGAGGGAGCCTGTTAAAGCCAACCAAACAGCTCCAGAAAGCACAACCGAGAACCTAATGGTAGAGTGTGCAGACTGAGGATGTCCTGCGTCCCCAAAGCTCTCTAGCTTTAAGCATATCCGTATGTTTCCTAATTTCTCCCTGATGGAGAGCTTGTGATATCGCACAGACATCTCTAGTAGTATTTAGGATCTAGACTCTGGAACTAAAATCCGGTATCTGCCGCTTACTAATAAGTACTCAAAATTTCAACAGATAAAGCTGACTGGTACCGTGTCCTTGCCTCTTGTCACTCTCAAAGCTGAAAATACCACTATGCTCTCTGGCTACAGACTCCCAGAGCGGACTTGAGATTTTATCAAGTTGGTGTGCACTGGTGGAGGAGCAGTTAGGTCAATTGCCTTCAAAGGAGCAAGTCACATACCCCTCAGTTCGAGTCCTAGAGTGGGTGAGGGGTGTGTGGGGCGGTGCTGGGGAATCCTTTTCTCAAAATGTATTTACTTACCTCTTGGGGAGAGGGGAGGTAATTCCACAAGGTGGAATGTGGTTGATAAACCAACATTGAAAAACCAAACTATTTTCCTCAGAGATGGTATATATTAATTTTATTGGAAAATAGTTTTAATTTTAATAATTTAATAACCCATGACCAAGACAAATTATTGCCACATTGCTTTCTGTTTATGTGTATTTGTTTTAAGTTTTATTAATATTTCACATATATTTTGATAATCCAGCTTTATTCCCATCATGATTATTTTTATATACTATTATAAATGGAAAAGTTGTTTGTTTTAAAGGAAAGATGCAGGCATAAATGAAGGCAAACAGGCAGGGAGAGAAGGAAGAAGCATTTTATTTTTATTAAGTGTTCATACTGCTTGCTTCCCCCCAGACCCAGTACTCAACCCCAGGGGTATGTAGCCTGTACTCCTTTGGAGGTGATTGATCTAACCACTACACTGGGGCATCCCTGTTTGTTTTCAAAGGGGAAGGAAGGCAGCCAGGCAGGAAGAGAGGAGGAAGAAGTACTTTAGTTAGTTGTTCATTGTAGTTGTTCCCTCCAGCCCTCACCTGTCAACCCAGGTCCTTGAGCTGTATGTAGACTGTGCTCCAGGCATAGGCTAAACACCTGAGCTGCTAGGGTGCACAGGAAAATGTTATTTGTAACGATCAAATAGTCTACCACTGTATGTGTGTATCGGTCATAATCTACTTAATGCATCTTATATTGCTGGAAGTATTAGTTATCTATTGCTACATAACAAAATACCCCACATTTTATTGGATTAAACAAAATATATTAACAATTCCTGTGGAAGTGGAATTCAGGAGTGGCTTAGCTAGATGGTTCTGGTTCAGGATGCCTCGAGATTGCATCAAGGTTGCAATGAGCATTGCACATCCTAATGCTACTCTGGGGCTAGAGGATCTGCTTCCAAGATGCCTCACTCACATGGCTGTTAGTAGGAGATCTCAGTTCACATCACATAGTCTTCTCCACAGGGCTACTTGAGTGTCTTCATGATTTCCCCCAGAACAAATGATCCAACAGAAAGGGCAGGGCAGAAGTCACAATGTCTATCGTGACCTACCCGAGGAAGTCACACTATTGGAAGTTGGTCACTAAGTACAGCTCACACACAAGGAAGGGAAATTAAGTCCAGTCTCTTGAAGGGAGCAGGATCAGATAATCTGTGGATGTATTTTAGATCCACCACAATGGACATTTAAATGTCTCCCACCTTTTCCTTACTTCCTCTACACCTTTCTGATGATTACCTTCACACAAAATCTTGTGTGCAACTCATTATTTTATTTAGTTGTTCATCTTGGTCTTCATCCTGGCCCCAGGTCGCAAACGTTGAGTCCTTGGGGATTATGTGGGTGTGCTCTTGGTCGAAAGCAGCTGATTAACCTGCTACTCCACCAGGGCACCCCCAATTTTTTCTTATTATAAATTCCTGATAATAGAGTTGCTGGGTAAGATTTTTACTGTGTTGGGTTTTGTTTGTTTGTTTTTAACCCTTGCCCCAGGTCCTGAAACCTGATCCTTGGGTTTTATATGGTCTGCACCTTAGCTGCTAAGTCACAGGGATGCCCTGCCAGTGGGTAAAATTTGGACACATACATCCAGATTATATCAATTTCCGTTCAGATTACAATATATCAGAACTCTTCTCTTTCCACACCCACATCGACAATGGGCCTTTCTTTGCTCGCTCTTTCTTTTCTCATTGCCAGTGTGTGATAGAGAGCAAATAGAATCTCATTCTTTCAAATTCTTTCCTTGGATTAGTCCAGGTCTGAAATTGGTTGATCTTTCAGTTTCAGGTGTCAGGAGCCTCCCACTTGTAGCAATGTTCTGTAGTCTGCACTGAGAGCATTCCCTGTTTCTAGACCATCTCCCATGGCTCTGCCTCCTGTTTTAGTTTTCTGGAAATGTGTACACTATTTGAAGTTCAAGACTTCATTTGGATTCAGTCTGCCACTTCTCCCTCCTTACAGAAGAGAATCCTGGGAGAGGGATCTGGGTTTGGAGATACTTTTAGGCCAAGATCAAGTTTAAAAACCTCTCTATTTTAAACTTGGTTTTTAAACTCTGTTTTAAACCAGAAGGATTGTAGCTCTTTTTAGTATGTGCTGCCAGTGTTTTCATCAGCAGGCACAATGCACAGGCTTTATAAAGTTGGACTAAAATGGGTTATCCAACACATCTATCTCCCTTGCTGCAGAAAGAGTTCTACCTTTTTGTACAGAAAAAATTTTTAAGTGAAAAAAAAAAAAAAATAGACTTCAGACACTTCCCTCAAGTCATGATCCATGTCTTTCCCCGAGCAACACGTGGCCACAGGTGAACCTACATTGACCACCATCAACCAAAGTCCACAGTTTTACCCTAGGACTCTGTACACATCGTCGAGCATTTTCCCGGCCCTAATCCTCTGTGCTGTTGGAGGGCTTTGAAGAGAAAAGTGTGATCTGTCTTTTTGGAATACTGAGAACCCACTGAATTTGAGGAATTAAGAGGATGCTCAAATCAGGCCTCACATGATGCCCATATTGCTTTCAGGCCTCCTCCTTATCCCCAAGGCAGATACTAACTTCCTCCTGGAATTTCCCGTTTGCCACAGGCTGTCGGAGTTGGAAGAATGGGGCTGTAGTGCCCCACAATTCCTCTAGGTGGCAGTGCTGTCTCACAAACCGCCATATTTTGGTGTGTTCCTGAAACAGCCCTTTCCCTGGGAACTTGTCAATGAATAAAGTGGAAAACAGTATGGAGCCCCTCCTCTTCAGGAATATCTTCCAGACTGCTTGCCCTTCTCTCAAATCCCTGTTTGATCGGGACTGTCAGAGAGCATCCAAGTAAGGCTGACCCCAGGCTGTGCCTCAGCTGTCTCATCCAATGGCCAAGGGTATAAGGAACAAAGATGTGGGGCTGCCACCCTTTTCTCCCTTTTTATGATTCCCTGTACTCGTTCTTCAAGTCTAGATTTTCATTTGACGTTTTAAATCTTGAATGATAGTAACTCCTGAATGCAAATTGAGGAACAGGAGGAAAAAAGGTCACACCAGTTCACCTCACCAGGATAGCACTGGACCCTATATGTTTCTACCTCAGGCAGAAACCTGATTCTCCTGATTTTGGAAAATAATTGGACTGCTTTCCCTCCTGGAGTTTAACACTATCTAGCTGGTCTTTCTAACTACAATGTGCCATCTTCACTTTTTCTCCCAGCTCTTCTCCCTCCATTTCTCATCTTCCACATCTACTAGCAAAATCTATACATTTTAGCTTATATAATCTCACAACTTCACCCCTCCTCATTTTATGCATACCTTTATTGCCTTTGGATACCCCAAGTGTAGCAAATACTAAAGGTTCCAAGGGTCAAACGGGTGATATAAATGAATGAGGAAGGCCAGTGTGTATAGCAATAGGGAAGGGTGGGGACTGTGGTAACTGCAAAGAATATCAGTGAAACCTAGGCAATTTGCTTCTCAACCACAGCCAGCTTTTGTCATGTAAGCCAGTTTTTAACAGAAGCCAAGTATGTTACTGCTGCTGTTTTTAACATGAAATATACCAAATATTGATAATGGCCAAGTTTTAAAAAAGTTTTAAACCATAAAGAGAATACCACAAAGGTCAAGAAAAACCCATCAGTGGACCGAATTTAGCCTGCAAGCTGCACATTTTGACCACAGGTTTAAACCAGCATCCTAGCTAAGGCTTATTTTTTCTTCAGTCTCCTTCCTCTACCCTCTCTCACTTTCATGTACTTTATTCACAATCCCCAAAGCATCTCCCAATATTCAAGTCAGACCAGCTCATTCCACTGCTTGACATCTCCTTTGCCATCCCCACCCCCAGTACTAGGTTCCCCACAAAATGAAGTCCAGATGATTTCTGCAGGCTGCCAGAAGTATCACTGATGATCCCAGGCCCTGTGCGCTTGCCTGCGCTTCCCCTGGCAAACACATGTCGGCTTCTTTGTTACCTCCTGAGGCCTTCCCCAGGCCTGCACCACCAGTGGTAATGTCTATTTATGTGCCTGTCTCCCCCCACTAGACTGCGATGGGCTTATTCATGGGTGTGTGTGAGTGGCTCCTGCCACTGAGAAGGTAGCTAGCAAATGAAAAATGTAAAAAAAGTAAAGTAGGACTGTCTTAAGGGTGTTTATTTCCTACCCTTTTACATAATGAAGACCTGAGCCTCCTTTTGCAGACACTTGCAGAGGTGTGGAAGACAGTGCTCTGAGCCCGGGATGGCGTGGACCTCTGTCGCAGTGTCTTCTTATAGGCAGGCCTCTGGAGTCTTTGGTGCTTCCTTAATCCTCTTTCTCTTGAGTTTTGGTTTTTTGAGTTGGTTTCCTGAAAGAACCTGAAAAAGGGAAGGTCGGACAGTCCTGAGGACATCAGGAATAGTAAGAGACACTCAGGCGATAACATTGAGGGGTGGTGTGGTCAGGACAGAAAGGAAGAACAACAAAATCTTTTCTGACTTCCAACCTACGTCCTCTAGTCTTTTCTCACAGAAGTCCTGTGAGGGAAGGAGGTGGCATCACCTGGATTTACAGATGGGGGGTCACATTAGGCACAAACTAAGGAAATGGCACCCAAATCTTAACGGCCAGTAAGAGGCAGTCAGGCCCAGGCCCAGGCCCAGGTTGGCTTTAGACTCTGATTCTTCCCCATACTTCTCTCAGGTTTTTGCCCCACTTTCTGGGACTTTGTTGCTGGACTGTTTGTCAAGGGCATTGCCGTCGTTTTATTTAAGAACTGACTTATGATCATATTGCCAAAGAAACACCACACAGACTATTTACTTGGCCTGGAGACTCAGGGGTAGGCCTTCGCCCAGTCACGGCAGGTCCAGCAGATAGTATGTGCTTTCTCACCCAACACAATGTGAAGAAAACAAACTCTAACTTACCTCAGCCAAAAAAAAATGTCAGCAGGTATCCAACAAGACTTTTGATCTAAAGTCCTAATGATAGGTAGAGGAACAAGTTTTTAAAATACCAAAAGGAAATAAGAAAAAAAAGGAGAAAGCAGAACAATAACCTGATCTTTTCAACAGGTCAGGGTGTTAAAAAAAAGGAGAAAGCAGAACAATAACCTGATCTTTTCAACAGGTCAGGGTGTTAAAAAAAAAAGTGGGGGGTGGTTTAGGTTAAAAGAGACTTTAGGAGACACCACCCAGTGAAATGCATGGCTTGGGTATCTCCCTATCAGGAAAAATTGAATATGCAGCATATAATTGGCAATTAGAGGAAATTAAATCATTGATAGGAAAACTGGATACAATTAACTGAAAGTTCAACAAACTCATATAAAGCAAGGTCCCATTTTGCTTGAAATATATTCTTTTTAAAGGAAAGGTGCAGGCAGCGATGAAAGCAGAGTAGACAGGCAGGCAGGAAGAGAGAGGAGGAAGAAGCACTTTAATTTTATTTAGATGTGCACATTAGTTGCTTACCCCAGCCCTGGGTCTTCGACACGGGGCCTTGGGATGTTTGTGGGACTGCCCCCAGGGTGCACTAGACCAGGCGGACTAGGCTAGCAGGGCATGCCCTGAAATAGATCTCTTTATATCCATAAAAAATTAAAATCTGGAAATTGCTAAGTGGTGCTGTGATGTTTGTATTTTCTTCTTTTTGCTTATCAATAGAACCTAATTTTCCATGGCATGCTTATGTTTGTAGTAATGAACAAAATTTTTAAGAATTCATGCCAGGAGATCCCTAAGGGTTTGGATGCTAAGATGTGGCTGGGGTATAGACCACGTAAAGTCCAAGGACTCGAGCTCTTGACATGGGGTGGGGGAAACCATCAAAAGTGCTTCTTCTCTCCAAAAATATAATAATAATAATGCTTCTTCCTTCTGTCCCTTCTTTCTCTTAAAAAAAAAAAAGCTTGCCAAACTTCCTAGTCTGCCATCGAAAGCCTTTCCTATTATCCTCTGTCCTGCCCATCTCCAGTCTGCTCTTCATTCACCTCCAGCTCAGGCTGTCTGCTTCTCGCCTTCACCTCTGCACACACCTTTCCTGTCATCTCTTCCCCTCTCCTATCACTTTCTTTAAAGTGTGTCCCAAACTTACCTCCAGGAAGCCTATGGCCTGTAAATGCTCGTTTGTAAGTGGGCAGATAATAATACCCACCTCCAGCAGATGCTGCAGGGCTAAAGTGCAATGAGACACAAAGACACAGGGAGAGGCTGGTCCAAAGACTCCAAGCTCACGTCTGCTAACTAGAAATTTGGGATTTAAATCATCTGAATGATGCTCTGGCTCTTTATTCCATTGCATGCTTTAGTTCCTCAATTTAAACTATATGCAGCTGCCTAAGCCATGTCCACTGCACCTGACCTGTTTGTTCTCTTGCTCCTGCCTCCACTGCTGGGACCTTCCAGGACCCGTGGGAATGCTGCCGAGGCCACGCCCAGCCAGCAGGACTTCAGAGGAACACCTGGATCCAGTTTAGGATCATGCTCAGAGTTCCTCAGATCACCCTGTCTGCCTCTGCTCTCTCCCCCAGTGCTGAGCAAGAACAGTTCAATGTGGCCACAGTTCCAGAGAATGAGAGGTGGGTGACTCCGACAGCTCTCTGGGCTCAGGAGGGGCCTCCATGAGTTCCAACCTTGGCTGGGGTCCCTTTCACTACAGAGGCTCTGTCTCCTCACCCCCCAGTCTCCATCCACAGAGTCTCACAGAGGCCAGGCTTCTGGCAAGGTCATTCCCAAACCACTGGGCTGGTTTCTCCTCACTAGAAGAATGAATCCCCCACCCCACCACACCCCCACAGCCCACGCTTCCCCCAGAGCTGAGTGCGGACCTCCTGCTGCTGCCCGGACATTTCCTGGGAATCCCTGCTCTTGGCTGCTAGAAACTCTTTGCCCTGCTTCTAGTTGTAGGGAAAGTGCATTTGTTTAAATGTCAAGTGAAAAATGCAAGATTCAAAAGTGTATCCACTAGAGGGGAAATTGTACAGAACACTTAATGGGAACACCAATGTGATGGGTGATTTCCTCTCTTCTGTTTCACACTTAACTTTACATTTCAAACTTCCTATAATGAGCATACCTGGGAAGGAGAGGTGGACTAAAAAGAGAAAAGGGGGTGTGCCTGCATGGTCTACTGGTCTAGTACACCTGGGAGAAGTCCCACATACATCCCAGGGTCCTGGGTTCAAGAACCGGGACCAGGGCGAACAACCAGTGTGAGCAACTAAATAAAAAAATAAAGCTCTTCCTCCTCTACTCTCTTCCTGTCTGCTTGCCTACTCACCTTCATTCCTGCCTGTACCTGTCCTTTAAATAAAATAAAATAAAATAAAAAGAGAAAAGGTTAAGTGCAGATTGGAATGGAAAGAAAAAAATGCAGGGAACAAAACAAGAGGAAATGGGGGTGAGCAAAGCCAGACTGCTCCAGGAACAAGTGGGCACCCGTGCCAGTCCTCTTGGCTGTCCCCTTCCCCACATGGCCACCACCTCTCCTGATGTGGATCCGGGGTCTCAACTCCCCCAGCAGGCAGGCCTCATGACCTGGGGCCTGCATCCTGGACAGCCTCTCCTTCACACCGCTGACGTTGCTCTGCAGACCCCAGGCACTGCAGAGCTTGGGCAGGCTGTCCTCTTGGTTGGTGAGCAAGTTCTCCGAGGTGTCCGAGGGACAAAATGCCACCTGCAACAGGGATATACTGTTGAGGAGAGGACAGAAAAGGGGCCCACATTTCAGGGTCCCAGCCCAGCCCCGTTAGGAAAAGCTGAGGCCTGGCTGTACCTCACTCCTATCCTACCAGAGGATGGGATGAGAGTCACAGATGTGGAAGAGAAAGGACCATGGAGACACGGAGGCCAGGCTGCCAGCTCTCTCTTCTTGGTGGTTCTTTATTGAGATATGTCTTCCAGTTCTTTGGAACTACTGCATCTGCTTTGTTTATGATGAAACTAAGGTACTTGTTTTACAGTAAATTGCAAAATTACAATTGAGAAACAGAAAATCTCTCTTAAAATTTTCCTAGCCAGTAAAAGCCAGAAATAACTAAATTGACAGCTCCTCATATTCGGAGGAGAAATCACAGATCTGATACACCCCTTCATGTTCAGAGGAAGAAACAGAGACCCAGAGAGGCGGAGGGGCTGGTTAGCGCTGCATCCTAGCTAGAATGGTGGGGGATGTTAGAGCAGAGCAGGGCTTTCCTCTGAGCCAGAGTAGGTTTGAACCACTCTTCCCTCCATTGCCCTGTGGTCTTGGTCAGGTTACTTTTCTCCCTACATTTGACGTCTTCATTCACACACTGTGGATGATAATTCTAATGACCACTTCAGGTTACTTTGGAAGATTACAGGAGGTGACATGACGTACCTGACACATAGAAACGATTACCTATGATTATTATTTTGGAAAAATGTGGTTCCTGAAATATTTTGACCTTGTGAGTCCCTAAAAGTCCTAAGTGCAAGAGAGAGACCAATGGATCCTAATGTTACTTCAAATGAAAAGTTCATTGATAAGAATCTGAAACAGTTACAACGATATGATTCTAACATTTTGGAAAATGCAAAACTAGATGATTAAAAAGATAGGCGGTTGTCAGGGCTGGGGGTCGGGGTGGAAAGGATAACTGGGTGGAGCACAGGGGTTGACAGGGCAGCGAAACTGTTCCCTGTGAGACTCATCTGTAATGGCGGATGCATTTGTCAAACATGAAATGTACAACACAAAGAGTGCACCCGAGGTAAACGATGAACTTTAATTTAGTTCATAAAGTATCAGTATTTACTCGGCAGTGATAACAAATGTACCACTTTAATGCAAGAGGCTAAGAATACAGGAAACAGGAGGGGGGGCATGTGTGGGAGCTCTGTACTTTCCACTTAATTTTTCTTTCAACCTAAAACTGCTTTTTTAAAAGTCTATTTTTTAAAAGTTCATTGATATTTAGATTCCACATGGCAATTAAGTAACTGCCTCTTGTTGAGTTGTGATGCGGCATCAAAGAAAAACAGCCAATGCTAATAAAACAACCCTCTTTTCCAACTGGATGAAGCTGGGTATTCTTCATGTATTTCAACTACATCAACATAAGAGGCTGCAGAAGCAGAGAGGAGAATCGGGTTATCCTCTACTAAGCAAGGCACTAAAAAAGAGTTGCAAAACAATAAAACCATGCTACTCACTAAATTTTTGACTTTGAAAAATATTTTTCATATAAATGACTTGTTAACATGTAAAGGGATCTTTGTTTTTAAACAGATTAGAAAATACATATTTTGAATTTCTCTTTAGTTCTCAATTTGAATAGGAGAAGTAGCAATAGAACTAACTACACAAACAAATGTTTTGAGGGCTTCTCAATATTTCCACGACATGTTGAGACCAAAATGCTTGTGAACTATAGCCTGGACAAAGCCCGGCCAGGCTCTGTGGACAGTTCCCAGAACCTTCCCCACACTTGCTGTGCCTTTCTGCTTGGCTTCGCTTGTCCCCACCCTGGCTCCTCGGGGATGTCCCCACCCCTGCAGACATAAGGTGGGGGTGGGGGAAGTGAAAAGACATCAAGAACATGGAGTCTGCTCTCTCCAGCCTCATTCTGTGCCCAGGGCTGGGGTCAGTAGGGGAAGGGGCTCTTCCTCAGGCAGTGAGCCTTGCAAAGACCAGAGGGATGCTGGTGTTACCAGAGAGCCCCTCAGCCCAGGCCTCAATCGTAGAACACACCAACCATGCCTCTGCAGGGCCTGGGGTGTCTCACCAGGAACTTGGCTGTCTGGTTGCTCTTGGTGTACTTGTAGAGCCTGCGAAGTTGCTTGGCCTCCAGGTCGGAGAAGAGGGAGACAAATCGCCAGAGCATCCTACGGGGGAGAAGCCCAAGGCTGAGCGAAGCAGAGCCCAGTCCCTTTCCCTCCAGCACGTCTTGTGGTCAGGCCCGTGTAGGGAGAAATGGGCTAAATGCTGCCTCCTTGGTTTTCGGGCGGGGGTATAAGGAGATGGATGTGCCAGACCTTGAATACCCCATCCTGGTGCTAATCACCCACCCCACATAGTAGGTGCTTATCTAGAGGTTATTTCCTTCAGGGGTGGGGGAGTCTTTGTCCCCTGTGGGTACAGTCACAGAGCAATCAGTGCTGCCCTGACTTTCAGGAGACTTCTTGCCGACCCCTCGACACCATACTCTCTCCAGGATCCTGACTCCTCTACATGAAGATGAAGGACTGACTGAGGTGTGAACGGTGACGGGGTGGCCCAGGGAAAAGCATGAGGCTGCCCTACTTCCTCCAGTGCTTGATTTCCCAGGCACGGCAGCAATGCTGCAGAAAGGAGTTGATATGGTCCCCGAGGACCAGCAGGCTCTGCTTCATATACTTTAGCTTCTTCTTCCGCGGAAGGTCCTTGGGCTGGTGCAACTTCCGCAGGAATTTTTTCAGCGGCCTCAGATATTCTTTACACTGAGGAGGCAACAGGTGAACTGAGTGGCCAGTCAGCCTCTCACCCCACCTCCTTCCCAAAAGCGTGGAAAGTAAGGCAATGAGTTCTGGGTCCAAGGCTTGCCGGTGTCTGGCCTGGGTCTCTGGATCTACGGAGAACAGGGAGCAGAGTGCTGGCCTGGCTGCTTACTCACAATTTTGAAGGTGTCCTGGCCCAGACCCTTGGCATGGCGCACGAGCACATCTCCAGCAGGCATAGTGCTGGAGCCCCTCTCTAAGTAGGACACAGTGGTCACCTGGGAAGATGAAGGGGCAGTGGTCAGCTGGGGGCTGCGGCTAGCGCTCTTGAGGGCAGTGCTGGCCAACTGCTGTCCCATCTACTAGCCACAATCTTCCATTTTTCCTGTGCCCTTGTCCTTGACTCAGTACTGAGGCAAAGAAATCCGTGTCTGAGAATCTGCTTAGAAAACTGAGAAAGCTCTTCCCATTTCCTATTTTCTTTTTTGTTTTAAGAGGGAGGAAGGGAGGGAAGAAGCATTTTTAAGGCATAGAGGAAGGAAAAAGAGGAAGACGTACTTTTTTTTTGCGGGGGGGTGGGGGCTATTTATTTTGGTCATTCCCTCTGGCCCCAGGTCTTGAATCCTGGTCCTTGAACTTTACATGGTCTATGCCTCAGCTACCAGCTTAGTGTCTGAGCCACCAGGGCATGCCATCATTTCTTTTATAATAATTATAGCATATTACACGAGCTAACTTCATAAAGCACTTGATAAACACAAACTCACTTTATTCTCCCACAAATTCCATGAGGTTAGATATCATTAACCCTAACAAATGAGAACACTGAGGTACCAAGATATCCTCAAATAAAGTTGTTAGTTCAACATCCTTTAGTTAATAAGAAAAAAATCCTGACCGATAAAACTACCTCATTGCAAAACTAGTTTTCATTAGAGGTCATTATGCTTAAAGTCACAGTTTCCAAGGATGTATCCCCAGCGTTAAGTAAGGACTTACTGTAACATGGGGGAATGAGCAGAGAGTCACTCATTCATTCAGCAAATAGTGAGCAAAAGTGGCACAAAAAACTGAAAATCAACTAAGACAAAGTGACTGAAATAATACTAGGGTGTACCTGGTGGCTCTGGTGTTAAGTCCACACCTGGGACACAGTTTACATACAATCCGAGGACCTGGGCTCATGGTCTGGGACTGGAAGAAACAACTAAAATGAACAACTAAAGAAATAAAATGCCTCTTCCTCCTCTTTCTTCTTCCCTGCCTGCTGCCTCCTGCCTTCATTCCTGTCCACCAGAGAGAGAGAGAGAGAGAGAGAGAGAGAGAGAGAGAGAGAGGTGGATGGAGAAGGAATGAAAAACAAGCTCCTCCAGGTCTGAGAGAGAAAGCACTGGCTAATCAACTCCATAAACACTTAACACACACTACACAACCTATAACAAGTTCACATGTGCACATGCACGTGCACACACACACACACCCACACCCACACACCCTGTCTTCATAACCGGCAATGAGGTGAGACCCCGTCCCATCATATTGTCATGGATATATGTCCTTGATAAATCTGTTTGAATGAATTAGCCTCTTATTCTTTTGGTCTCTTGTTAATGTGCTCTATACTATTTTTCTTTTCCTCTTAAATTTCATGCTGTTTTCAAAAAGTAGCCCCTCAACGACCCTCCCCTCCCTCCTTCTCTTACATCCTCAGCCTCACTTCACCTTCTCTAGTGGCTTGTCTCCTTCACCCCCTTGCCCGTCTGAGTCCTCCATCTCAGCAGGTGCTCTGGTGGGCTCTAGGGGAGCTCTCCTACGTCCCCTCAAGCTTCTGACCTCCTGCCTCTGTGACCTGAGCATCTTAGAGAGTGGGTTGGTTGGTTCCAGAACTTGGAGCAAAACCATGGCAACTGCCCACACAGAGCCCAGCCCCCCTTCCCAAACCCTCCTTCCTAGGAGGGGCCCCCAGCCAACCAACTCCAGCTGGGAACTGAGTAAGATGTGCCTGTCAGATCCAAGACTGTCAGAGCTCACGGCTAGCCAGGAGGAGCTGGCAAGCCTTCCCCCAAGAGAACCAACAGATGCTGTTGATGGTGAATCCTGGTAAGGCTTTTGAAGCAGTTTTCCTCTTTATGTACCATTCCTATCTCATGTTTACACCATCAGCTTCCTGGGAGTGAGGACCAGGGTTTGTGACGTCCTGAATCTGAACAAAGGATGTGGGCAGTCCTTGGACAAAAGACTGGAGGGTACCCTAAAGAGAGAATGAAATACAGTAAACCTCTATGGGAACAGATCTTCTCTTTTATCCCTCGGCAGCCCCCAGAAAGTTAATAAGCTGGCTGTGCTGGGCGCAGGTGTTTTTAAGGGGGAGAGAGGGATACAAAAACACCAGCCACCATGTGTCAATCTTCATTAACCCTCACCACAGTCTTCCCAGGGGGAGGTACCAAAAGTGATCCCATTTCATAGAAGAGCCCGGATGCTAAGACGTCCAGTAACTCGCCCCTGGTTCGTGTCCTAAACGTGGGTCAAGGGGGTTTCGGTGGGATTCCGACCGCACTGGCTTTTTACACCAGCGCCGTCCTCCGGGGGCCCGCGGTCAAGGGAGAAAGTGCGGTTGGCGTCGTCGGGACGACCCTCCAGCCCTCCGGTCCCCGAGGTCCCCGGAGGCTCCAGGCGCCAGGTCCCAGCCGAGCGTTCGCCCCCTCGCGTCCGTCATCAGCGTGCACCAGGTTACAGGCGGCGGCAAGACCGCTGCCTTCCGTTTACTCAATCCTCATGCTCCTCCCTGGACGCCGAGCTCCTCTCCTGGCCCTTGCCTCCGTAGTCTCCGGACACCAGACCTCGCTGCCCCGTCCTGTGCGACCCTCTTCCTTTCTCGCTCCCGGGCCACTTGCACCCGAGCGCAGGCTTTGGTCCAGACACGTGACCCGCGCAGGCCTCCCTCGCGCCACCTGGTGTCGGTGCCGGCACATGACAAGGACGCAGTGGCTTGACTCTTGGACGAAGTGCCTGCCCTCGATTTGGAAGGTCTGTTGGCAGAGCAGTAACAGGATCATGTTTCGGCTATTAAGAAAGATAGTTACATTGGCAAGGGTGAGGGGAATGAAGCTCTTTCATAGACCTCTACTGGGAGTGATCACTGGTAAGCAATGTAATGTAAAATGCGCGCTCTCTTTGACCCACGAGTTCTACCTCTAGGAATTAGTTCTAGGGAGAGAAGTCATATGTATATAATATGAAGACAATTACAACAGTGACGTTTTGAAACATCTGCAGTATCATCGCTAGAAAAGGATAAAAAAAACTGTGGTAAGACCATAATATAGTACTCTATGTAACACTAAAATCAAAATTAATTTTCAAACACTTTACTACTATAATGCTACTCTATATAATACTAGTTAAAACATTTTAATGTTCAATACTACCCTATATCTATATTTAATGACATAGGAAACAGGAATTAAAACACATGGATGGTATGATCCCATTTTTGTAAGTATGAATGTTTTTAAAGAAGGAAGGGAGGGAAGGAAAGGAAGAAGCACTTATATTTACTTGTTTATTGCTCCACACTCCCCTAAATCACATGCTGGTGTCCTTGGACTTTATATGGTCCACACGCTAGCTGTCAACTGCTTTAGCCACCAGAGTGCACCCAGTATCTATTTATATACTTAGAAAAAGTCTCAAAGGATACACTTCAAAATATGGAGTGGGGAACCCTGGTGGAGAAGCAGTTAGGTCAATCCTCTCCATAGGACACAGGTCACATATCCCTGGGTTCCAGTCCTGAGCCCAGGGAGTGCGTGTGTGTGGCGGAGGGAGCGGGGACACACACACACACACACACACACACACGCACACAACCAGTGTGAACAACTAAATGAAAAAATAAATGAAGTACTTCTTCCTCCTCTCTCTTCCTACCTGTTTGCCTACCTGCCTTCATTCATGCCTGCACCTTTCCTGTAAAAAAAAAAAAATCAAGGGTGATGCACTTTCTTTGCACACTGTCTACACTTAAAATAGTGAGTTACACCCTGATAGTTCAGGTGCTAAGCCCAAGGGTGGGGCATAGACAATGTAAAGCCCAAGGAGCCAGGTTCAGCACCTGAGCTGGGAGGAACAACCAAAAATAAATAACAGTGCTTTCTTCTCTTCCTCCTTCCTTCCTTCCTTAAAATGCTTCTTCTGGGGCACCCTGCTGGCCTAGCAATTTAGTTCACCAGGTGCTGTCCACATATATCCCAAGGTCTCTGATTCAAGACCCAAGGGCTGGGGGGATACAACCAAGATGAACAACTAAAGATAAAATAAATAAAACGCTTCTTCCTCCTCTGGCTTCCTACCTGCCTGCCTATCTACCTTCATTACTGCCTGTACATTTCCTTAAAAAAAAAAAAAAAATGTTTCCTCTTCTCCTTTCCTTCCTCCTTTTAAAATGGAGGAGGAGGAGGAGAGAGAGGAGGAGGAGGAGGCAGTGCACCTCTGTGACTCAGCAGTTAAGGTGAAAGCCATGTAGAGTCAAAGGATCTGGCTTAACTACCCGTGCTGGGAAAGAAAAAAAAAGAATGAATATGCATTAAAAAAAAGAAGAATGTGTCTATATTTTAAAGGCTGCTAATAAGAAATAAATAATATTTAAAATATTAAATAATGCTAAATTTAAAAAATGGAACACAAAATAATATTACATTATAACTCATTCTTAGGGAAGTAGACACGGATGTGGATTAAGCCTGGAAAAGGAGCGCACCCTTGTGGCTCAGGTGGTTGAGACACTAGTGTACAAACCACATACAGCCTAAGGACTGGAGTTCAAGACTGGGCTGGAATAAAAAAAACAAAACAAAATGAACAACTAAATAAAGATGTTTCTTCCTCCTCTTCACCCTTCCGCTGTTAAAAAGTAATTTTAAAAACTGGAAGAAAACAGTAAAATAAAGAAAAGAAAAAAGAAACAAGGAATTGAATATATGTGTGTGTGTGTGTGTGTGTGTGTGTGTGTGTGTGTATTCTTCCCTAGTCCCCAAATAATATCTACAGTTCAGAGGAGGAAACAAATATCTGACCCTCAGAACTTAACCTGTCCCTGCCTGCTCCCTCACCTACCCTACTCCTGCTTTTCCCTCCTGAGAGCCTACCAGAAGTCCTAGACTCTGGAAGCCTACCCTATTCCCATCACGGTTTTACTATCAACTATAGGGAATAAATAGCCTGAAGAGATAATTGACCCTAAATGCAGCCAGGAATAAAGATTCAACTTTAACTAAGAAAAAGCAAAAATCCATTATCTTTGGGAGACATTATCCAAAATCTACTTGGCCAATGTAAAATGACTCCATAGTGCAAGTCAGTCATTCAATCCAGTCATTCCTCCAGTATTCAATTAGAAAAATACTATGTGACAGGTACTTCAGGCAGGGAATGAGGGTTGGTGAGGGAGCTGTTGTGTCCACCCTCCACTTTATGCACGCTGGCATGTTTCTTGATGGCACATGGCACAAACCCTTTTCATAATCATCCTGTCTCACCCTAAATCCCAGTGCATATGATAGAGCTCACAGAATTCTTGCCGTATGTCCTGAATTGAGTAGCCTGAAAAACAACTCCTAGCATCTATGCCTACACATCTTCTCATAGACTTGAAGATAATTTCCATCTTTCTCTCCAGGTTATAAGTGACACAGAAACTTTTTAGTCTCCAAACTCTCCTCCATCCCTTTCTTTGATAAGAAATCCAAGGGTGCCAAAAGAAGTCTCTTCATCTTGCTCTGAATTTTCCATTTAGTCTGAATGCTGGGTCTGTGGGTCATGCAAATGATCTCAGCTGAGAGTCAAGCTACTTCTGAATCACTACCTAACATGGCTTGAGGGAGTTGAAACTCTAGCCTTCATTGGATAATTAGAGAGATCTGAAAACCCAAAGACGTTAAGAACCAATGATCTAAGAAGTCTAAACTTGGGGTGTGGACTGACCTTAGGGATTTTTTTTCAGGTCAGAGGATCTATAAATCTGAGCTCCTTATGAAAGTTCTGAGAGACACTCTGAGAAATGCCAGAAGCAAGGCGTGTTTGAAGAGAAACAGGACGAATAAAGAAGGCAAGAGGGTTTTAGGCTTAACTAACCATATTCCAAGCCCAACCCCCAAAACTAGCAACTAAGCAAAAGAGCAGTAAGATCCTTGACCACTTAAGGTGAAGCTGAAGTCCTACTGCCCCTCCCACAGCCTGTGGGAAGGTTCTAGTGCAAATGTGAGGGCCTGGGGGTGTGAAGCTTGCCCGCCTGCTCCTGGCAAGACAGAGGTACATGTCTGCATGCCAGTCAGGAGCATCTCATCATCTCTCCAAACAGATCTCAAAAATGTTTGTTACTTGTTCTTCACTTTTGATGCTTGCTGTAGCTTCCCATTTAATGGAGCCCTGGTTTAATTTGTGTGTGTGTGTGTGTGTGTGTGTGTGTGTGTGTGTGTGTGTAGCAATGTTTTAATTTTGGCTTCATGTGCTCTAAAAATATCTTGTCAGGGTATCAAAATAACACTGCAAAATGGCATCCTCAGAACTTCAGAGCATGTTTCTAAACAGTCTAATGATATACAAGCTTCTGCAATTGTGTCAGATTGCTGTGCCAATGATTTCCACTTGACTGTCTCTGGGAAGCCTTCTTTCCTAAAATGGGATTCAGGGAGATGAGCAGGAGGGAATGGAAAAGTCAGTGAATATTGGAGCTGGGAAGGATTTCGGACAGTGAAAAATGCCATCCCCAAATTTGCAGCAATTCTTCCCTGAAGATATTGATTTTCCTTTCTCTCTTCCCAGGCACCATAATTGTACTGCTCTCCTTCAGACCCAGATTTGGTGGTACCAGGGGGAGTAATATCAGGTTTTCCAGACTAAGAAAAAAATAGATGAGAAAAACAACTTTACTTCAGATCTTCAAAATCTCCCAGGAGGGCCATAGGAATCAATATTTTAACTGATGTCCCAGGCAACTTGTCAGGCAAATTTGGAAGACACTGATGTGGTGAGTTGAATCCCAAACTGGCCTTTGGGTTCAGTTGGGTAAATTACAGACTCTTCAGTGTTGTGCTGTAGCTACCTATAATAGACTCCAGCAGGTTCAGCAGAGCTGATTAGTAAATTTCAGGAATTTTGTCAGCTGTTTGTTAAACACAGACATTATTAAATGATACTGAAAGCAGGGACTTGGTGTGCCCTGGTGGACCAGTGGTTAGGTTTATCGCCTCTGAAGGAGCACAGGTCATATGCCCCTGGGTTTGACTCCTGGGCCTGGGCTGAGGGAAACAACCAGTGTGAACAACTAAATAAAAAAAATGCTTCCTCCTCTCTCTTCCTGCTCACCTGCCTACCTGCCTTCATTCCTGCCTGCACCTTTCCTTTAAAAAAAAGAAAGAAAGAAAGCCGGGACTCAAACACTGACTTGTACACCAATTTTTCATAGTCACATTATTCACAGTAACCAAGAGTTGGAAACCATCCATGTGTCCATCAACAGATAGATGGAGAAAACAAAATATAGTACACACAGCCAGCATGATTTTATTCAGTTTTGAAAAGGATGAAAGTTTTACACCAGCTGCAATTTGGATGGATCTTGAAAATGTCATGTTAAGTGAAATAACCCAGATATGAAAGAATAAATATTGTATGATTCCATTTATATTAAATACTAGCAGGGGCACGTTTACAGGGATATGTAGAAGTTTCTAGAATTTGAGGAAGGAAGAATGGTTACAGAGTTACTGTTTGGGATGGTAAAAAAGAGTTATGGAGATAGATAGTGATGACAGTTAGACAGCGTTGTGAATGTGCTTAATGCCACTAAAGTGTGCACTTCAAATAATTAAAATGGCTCCCCTGTGGCTCAGGTGCCTAAAGCACAGGCTAGAAAAGCCATCGTCTAGGGTTCAAGACATAGGATCAGAGATGGCAAAAAGAAAAAAGATTAAAATGGTAAGTTTTATGTTATATATATTTTGCCACAATAAAATTTTTTTCTAGAAAAAAAATATCAATGTACAGTTAAGTAATATTGAAAACAAAATTACTCAAAGCTTAGCATTTCCTGATTATTTGTCTACAGTTTACAACTATCTTCTGTTTCTGTGGTCATGCTTGTCTGTTTTATCTGCATGGCAGAAGTAATACATAATGGTGTGCGACTGGGCATCTCTTCCCAAGCCTGCATTCAGTGATGGCATGTTGGTAGCCTGGAGTTGGCCAGAGGGAGTATTTAAATGTCAGAAATTAAAAACACTACAAAAACTGTTAAACATTCAGCAGCGCATGGCTGTCTCTAAGTCATAATTTCCTCCTTGGTAAAAAGAATATGCCAAAACCTCTCTCACAGTTTCTGTGAGTATTAATTAGTTAACTAAATGAGATGATGGATTTTAAACTTATACAGTAATTTTTCAATATATACATATAGCAAATCATTATGTTGTATACCTTAAATGAATATAATGTTATAAGTCAATAAAAACTTAAACTTAAAAAAATTATTTAGGTAAAAGGGGCTATCAACGTACCAGTGTTTGATAGCTTTTATTCCCTTTCTCTAAAGATCACGAGCTCCTTAAGGGCAGAATTTTGATTAAATTAACTTTATATCCTCCACATAACTATTACATGGGCTGTAAGTTTCGTTGAGTTGAATAAATGAATGCATGCATGAATGTTCTTGGTTTAATGAATAAAAGATTATACCATCTTAATGGCTAGCAGAAGAATTCTTTTAGGGAAAAAAACAAAACAAAACCAACTTCCAAGCTATTGGGTCAGAAGGTGCGACCTGAAGGCAAGGTAAGAATCTGATCACCAAAAAGAGATAGATAAACTGCTTTGAAAGAAAAAAATCACAGGAATTTGTTCTTTGTTTTTTATCTAGAAAGAGATGCAAGAAGGGAGAGGAAGAGAGAGAGGAGAGAGAGGAGGACATACTGCGTCACCATGGTGTGAGCTGGGGGTTGAGTAGAATGGATACAATACTTTCAATAAGGCATTCCTGGAAAAGGACAGCCAAAAGGATTGATATGCATTGTAGTCATTCCTGCAGGTTACAAGATGCAACCTTTCAGTGTGCTCTGGTAGAGTAGCAGTTAAGTCGATCACCTCTGAAGGATGCAGACCACATACCTCTGGGTATGGCAGGGGGTGCGAGGAAGCAGGAAAAAAACAGTGCGGGTGGCATGCGCACATCCCAAGGACCCAGGAAAGTGTCCCTGGCAGGGCAGGGACACGTTTTAACCTATGAGTGAGATCATCTGGTATCTTTCTTTTGACTTATTTTATTTAACATAATCCCATCTGGATCTATCCATGTTGATTCAAATGATAGAATTTTCTCTCTTTTAAGTGTTGTATAATATTCCATTTTATATATATGTACCACATCTTCTTTATAGCTTGATGTTTTTGAGGCTTGTTTTTACAATTCATTAAAGCAAGTCTAGAGTCTGCTTTATTCCAGGTCTGGTTAGATCTGTTAGTAATGTTTGACTCATCTGAGGTTTCACTTGAATATCTTGGGTAGTCTATGAGATCTTTCTACTCTAATTGGTAAGAATTTGAACATTTTCTCAGCCCTGTGTGAGCTCTGGAAACTGTTTAGTTACATGTGTTTGATATTTCTTTGCTCAACTTCCTGGAATTTTAACTCTTTGTATGGATAGCCACATCTAACATATAATCAAGATATGTGATTTTTGGAGCTTTTTTCTTAATATACTTTCTTCCATTTTGCTATTCAGATGCCTCAGGTTTCATGAACTCTAATCTCAGTCTTCTTAACTAGTGAGAATACAATGTTCTTTCACGTTCTGAATTTAAGAACTGGAATGTGACTCTGGGCAGAAAACCAGAGCAATTGTAGAACTTAACCTGTTTTTATCTTCTCCCGGTATACTGTCTATTGTTCAATGTCTGAAAACATTAGTTTTTATATATTTTGTTCAGTTTCCTACTTGTTTATGGTAGAAGGGTAAAGCTGGACCCCTACACCCCACCCCATCATGGCCAGAAACAAAGGTCTGTTTCATGATCATTTGATTAGTTTTAATCTCTGAGAAACTGATCTCTGAGAAAATAGGGTTATATAAATGTGAAATGTTCTCAACATTAAGATTGATGTAAAATTGGGAGGTCTTTTCTGGGCAGCCAACAAGCCTGTCAGGTGACATCTCATACTCCAATATCTTTCACAAAACGTTAATCTATTTAATTTAAATTATTTATTTATTAATTACTTATTTATTTAGAGGAAGGAGGCAGGCAGGCAAGAAAGAAGAGAGGAGGAAGAAGTGTTCATCCATTTAATTACTTGTGGGTGTTCCCTCAGTCCCAGGTGGCAAAACAGGGTCCTTGGGTTTTACGTGGACTATGCCATCCAGAGTTGCTGAGCCACCAAGGCACCACAAAATGGTTATTGAACAAATGTTTGTGGAATAAGTGAATTACTGAATTAACAATTAAATTCAAGCATGATTTTTCTAGGGTCCAAAAGAGGCAAGACTGGTTTGCTTTGTCTTAGGAATTTATTAACTCCTTAATCTCTGAGTCAAAAGGCAAAAAGTTATCATATTCATCATGAGAAACAATTGTAATGTTTTTTTAAGGAAAGGTGCAGTTATGAATGTAGGCAAGTAGGCAAACAGACAGGCAGGGAGAAAGAGAAGGAAGAAGTGTTTATTTTATTTAGCTGTTCCCTGTGACTTTGGGTCACAAATCTCGTCCTTGGGATGTATGTGAACTATGCCAGTTGGAGGAGGCTGACTTATCTGCTGGGCCACCAGAATGTGCCAAAACAAGACTAATTTATCAAAGAATAAATAGTCACCATAGGTGGAGGCAAAACTTGCCAATGTTTTCAATAAGGACAATAACTCACAAAGTAATAACATGCTTCAATTTGCACTTTCTTTTCTCATTAATATTGTAAGTATAAATTGTGAGCATGATTCTGGATCTAGATTGGTTGTGTGTAAATCCCTGTTCCATTGTATCACTTTAGGCAAGTTATTCATATTGTACTTCAATTTTCTTTATATTAAATATTGATATAAAAATGACATATACCTGATAGGACTGCTGTGAAGATTACTTTAATAATATACAGATAAAAGGGCTTAAACGAGTATCTGACATGTATTAGAGCTCAATAAATGCTAGCAATTATTAAGTTGTTTATTATTTTCCTTGATTACATATCTCATAAATGAACTTTTTATACATATCTTATGTAATTAGTACTTATTTTTAAGGTAATAAAACTCCTAAAGTAGGTTCAAGGATTTCAGAATAATCTGTTTTGAATGAATAGACTTGTATACATGATGGCCATGAATACAGTTATTAAATGACCAGCATAGACCTTTTAAAAGTACTAACAATCCCTCCATTGGGACTTTTACTAGTGGTTACTCTCTTTGGGAATCATGACACTGTGGCTGAAGACCCACCTTCTATTTAGTGTTCTTTCCAAACTGGAAACATGAGAAGGTTATTTCTCGGCAGTCACTATTTTTAGAATTTGTGCTCTGGAAACACAATAATGGTGTTTTAAGGAAACTAATCCCAGACTTTTATGTTACAAGATGGTTGATGTACATCCGTCTCCTATCTTTTCTCTATAAGCCAAACTACACTAACAGATTTTAGTGTGATACGTAATTCAAATAACATTAAAAAATTGAGTTTCTCTTTAGTCAAATCTCCCCTCTCAGAATCAGCTCTTTTAGGAAAGGGGATGTAGAGGAATGTAAGCTAAAGTGTAGTAGGTGATGAGTGTCTTCTTATAGGCAAAAGGAAACTCATGCATCTTCCCTCAACCCCCAAAGGTTAATACAAAGGTCATCAGGATTTGCCCCTGGGTTAAAAATATCAAAATGTGAACGCTCATGACCTATTATTCCATGTACATCACAATTTAAAATGTTTAAAAAACATTTCCTTTGAAAATTTTAAGCTTACAGAAAAATTGCCCCAGATATGTGCAAAAAAAAGAATAGTACAAAGAATATTTATCCTTTATTCAGATTCATCTATTGTTAACATTTTATTCAATTTACTTTATCATCTGCATTCTCCTTTTATTTTCTCTCCTCTCTCTTGATATAGCTATATATCCTTGCCTCAGATATAACACACTATCATTTCTGCCGCACTCTTTCTTTTGAAGCAATCACAAAGTTCTGCCCAGGCTCAGAGAGTAAGGAAACAGTTTCCAGAAATATGTTTGTGTGCGTGAAAATAGTTTGTTTTCTTCCTGAACCATTTGAAAGTAAGTTTTAAAAATAATGATCTCTTTCACCTAAATAACCTTGGTGTATATTTACTAAGAACAGGTGTTCACGTCAAGAAATTCTGTATTCTAAAAAACACATCCAGGAGCATCACTCACTCTTGATCTAGATGATGGAATTCCAGATTCCAAGCTTGAACCTGCTGTTATTACAGAGACTTATACTTAGAGCAAGGGTTGAATGTATATTACACATAGGAGGAATGCAAATTATTGTGACTAGAAAACAGTCTGTGACACAGAGATATTTCTGTAGTCTATCTCCCCTCCCCTTGAATATGGGCAGGACTTTGTGCCTGCTTCACTGACTAAAATGCAGCAGAAATGGTATTGCATCTCAGCCCAGGTCATAAAAGGAGATACAGTTCCTCTTCTCTCTCTCTCTCCCTCCCTCCCTCCCTTCCCACCCGCCATCTTGGAACCTACCCACAATCTGTGAGGGAAGAAGAAACAGTTACATGTGCAACTGTTCCAGCTGACATTTCCAGCATCTTTTTTTAAGGGGGAGAAATGTCCATTAGGATAGACCATGATCTAAGCTTCTAATTAACAGAGAGAGTTTATCTGAATGGAGGAAATTAGAACCCTTTCCTTGTGGATTTTCTGGAAACAATCTTTATATATATTGGCTACTCCCTTATACTTTTTCATGAATTAATTGGGGTGTCAGTATTACTGATAATGTACACAAAAGTATGGGTTTCGATCATCATTTTGAGTGACATCCAGGCTAAAGTTCATGGCTAGGTAGAGACCTACTTTCACTTTTTTAATAACCCTTAACTTTATTATTTTATTTTATATTTTTAAAGGAAAGGTGCAGGTAGCAATGAAGGAGAGTAGGCAAGAAGAGAGGGGAGGAAAAAAATATTTATTTACTTGTTTATCTTGGTTTTTCTACCACTACCACCCCACTACCCAGCCCCAGCCCCAGGTCTCAAACCTGGGTCCACTGGGATGTGTGTGAGCTATATCCAGTGGCATTATCCCCTAGGCCATAGAGTATGCCAACCCCTTAACTTTCAACCTTTCATTATCATACTTTAGTCTAATTTTTTTAGAACATATTTTAAGGGTTCCTACTGTTCCCAGAACCTCTGGTTAAGTATTGTTCATTGATAGTTCAAGGAGCAAATGAGAAATCTGACAAAAACCAACTAAGCTCTTAAAATCCATTGTATTAATACACATATATCCAGAAATTTAGAATAAGCAATTTAAAATGTCTAAATATATATGTATGTCAATTATTTCTAAATATATTTCAAAATTTAGATCATACTCTAACCTTTTAAAAACATATTGTGAATCTTTACATATCAATAAAGGTAGTTCCACATATTAAAAAAAAGCCTATTTGAATGCATTCCTCAAATGCTTGTAATTATTACCCAATGTTAAAAGGGAGATACATTATTTTGGTGCCATATAGTAATCACTTTGAATCAGTTTAATCAGTGTTGAATGGCTGATTTCTTTCTTATCCTTCAAGACTCCCATCCCCCAAGTCTTCTTACCCTCCCCTATTCCTCCAGTTTTGACTAATAACTCTCCCTATTCTCATTTTCCATAATATACTATATTAATGTGATCATAGTATTTTCCAGAGATGTTAAAACTTATCTTTGTATTCTCCAAGTTTTTTAATTTTTTTTTAAAGGAAAGGTACAGGCAGGAATGAAGGTGAGTAGACAGGTAGATAGGTAAGCAGGAAGAGAGAGCTGGAAGAAACATTTTACTTTATTGAGTTGTTCACACTGGTTCTTTCCCCCACCAGACTAGGACTCAAACCATGGGTATGTGGCTTGTGCTCCTAACTGCTACTCCACAGGATGAACTATATTCTCCAAGTTAAGAGTCTCTGGCCACAGAAAATGCTTAATAATTGTTAAAAAATGAACTATCTGTGGCATGCTCTTGTGGCTCAGGTGGTTAAGGCTTTGCCTGGGAGCATTCCACATACAGTTCAAGGACCCAGGTTCAAGGCCTGGGGCTGGGATAACATCTAAAATGAACAACTAAATAAGTAAACTGCTCTAACTCCTCTCTCTTCTTTCTTGACTGCTGTCTCCCTGTCTTCATTCATGCCTGCTTTCCTTCCTTGTTAGGGAAAAAAAAAACAAAAAAAACCAAAAAACTATTTGCAATATTACCAAAAGTTGGGGCAGGGGGAAGTTGTTAAAGAGGCACATTGAGGGACTTATCAACTTCTTTTTTTTTTTTAAACTATATGTATTTCCTTCCTCTTTTAAAGAAACCCAGATCTGATTCCCACCCCGCCTCCCAGTGCCAACAATTGATTATAACTGCCAAAAAACCTTTTGACCAAATGATATTTTATAGCTTTCAAATCCTTTTGTAATAAAATATTGGGATTTTTAAATATGTTAATTGTTGGATCAATACCACCAAGTAAAAAGTTTTACCTAAACTTAGAATTACAACTCACATATGTATAAGCTAGTTTCACTTTCTAACTCCTTTTTAAAATCCTAATGATATCCCATCCTCGCTTCTACTTTAAATCCCTGAAAGTTTTAAAATTATACCACAATTAATTTTAAATATCTATAGGGAATCAGGTGCATTTCTATATCAGAATTTTTGATGATTCGATTTTGACTATCCCCTGCTTGTTTAAAAGCGGTTTTAGATTCCCAACAAAATTGAGCAGAAAGAGTAGATATTTCCCACAAACTCCCTGACCTACATATGCATAGCCTCCCCCATCAAAATACTTGTTTATCAAAAGGAAGTCTGCAGTTAGCAAACTTATAGTTCAGTTAAAAAAAAAAAAGAAAAACAGCAGACTGGTAGTAAGTAAAAGGTGGGAAACAGAATAGAGATATTGCATTAATAGCCAGGTGGGAAAAAAATTCAGCTTGATCTAAAAATAAACAGATTTGAGCTGGCAATAGAATGTATATTTCAAGAGAATAACATGATAGAATATAAGAACTGGTTAAGGCAAAATTGAATTTAAATCTCTCATCTACTAGATGAAGAAATTAATGCTATATAGCTAGAGTTGGCATTTCTTACATTAAAGAAAGCATACTAGAACAGAAAACCAGATTTTATGTGACTTGAAAGTTATTTAGGACTAGGAACTATAAAGTAAGGTATATACTATCTAATCAAATTTAGATTCTCTATTATTCAATGTGTGGTTTAGAATTCAATTTAATATACTTATTCTGAAACTTGTAGTTTGTATTTTACTGGAAAAAACTGGCTTAAGAGCACAATATAGTTTGCCGCATTAGAAGGAATAAGGATATCAGAGGCTAAAAAGAAGTCACTTTATTTTTCAGTAGATAGCAAGTAAAGTAGTTGTTTGTGGTATTGTGTATAAGATCCATTCCCTAACCTTTGTAAAACAATTAATTTAAAAGAGAAAGAAAAAAAAGGTAAGTTCATTGTAGTTGGGATGGAGAGGCACAACATAAGAATATTGTAAAGAATAAGCTCACAGGTTCAGTGGATAGTGTAATTTGTGAAGTATGGATTATGGTAAGACAAAAAAGGAGAATCTCGATAGTAGGTCTAAAAGGCCTTAACTCCAAATGTTTTATTTCTTTCTCATAATTTTGCTTAGTTTTTAAAGGAGGAGGCAGGCAGGAATGAGGGCAGGCAGGCAGGAGGCAGGCAGGAAGAGACAGGAGAAAGAAGTATTTTATTTAGTTGTTCTTTTTAGTTATGTCCTTCCACCCTAATCCCGGCCGACCCTGAAGCTACAAACCTGCGTTTTTGGGCTGTATATGAACTGTACCCCAGGAATGAGCTTAACACTTGAGCTGCCACAGTGTGCCTCTCATTCTTAGTTTTATTTCTTTTCAATTTTTATTTAGTGACATTGGCTTAAAACATAGGTTTCACCATAAAGTTCTTATAAGACAAGATAGGAAAGACTTTCCATGACATCAGTTGTAGAGAGGCCTTTTGGAACTCAACTCCACCATCAAGGAAAACTAAAACAGAAATAAATGACTGGGACCACATCAAACTAAGGAGTTCTTCGCAACAAAATAAAACATCATCAAAACCAAAGGAAAACTACTAACTGGGAGAAGATATTTGCATCTGATAGTTCTGACAAAGGCTTAATATCTAAAATATACAAAGAACTCATAAAACTCAACAACAGGAAAACAGACAATCCAAACAAAAAATGGGAGGAGGAATTGGAGAGACACTTTTCTGAAGAGGATATACAGATGGCCAACAGGCACATAAAGTTATGTTCTTGCTGGCTGGTTATCAGGGGAATGCAAATTAAAACAACAATGAGATATCACCTTACACCTAAAAGACTGGCTATTATCCAGAGGTCTGGAAACAACAAATGCTGGTGAGCATGTGGAGAAAAGGGAACACTTTTCACTGTTGGTAGGAGTGCAAATTGGTGCAACCCCGATGGAGAACATTGAGGAGATTCCTCAAAAAACTGAAGATGGAAATCCCATATGATTACATCATTCCACTTCTGGGCATCTACCCAAAAGATACAAAGGCACCCATGCGCAGAGATGCATGTGTCCCCATGTTTATTGTGGTGTTGTTCACCATAGCTAAGAACTGGACATTATTTAAGTGCCCAACATCATTTGAATGGATCAAGAAGATGTAGTACATATATACAATGGAATACCACACAGCCCTCAGAAGAGATAAAACCCTGTCATTTGAATCAACATGGATAGAACTAGAGGGGATTATGCTAAGTGAAACATCAAAAGAAAGATAGATACCAGATGACCTCACTTATAAGTGGAATGTGAATAAACAGAACAAAGGAACAGATGAAACATAATCAACCCTGAAACATTTGCCAACAGAACTGAGGTTTTCAATAGGGAATGTGGTGGGAGGGGGCAAATGGTGGTGGAGTCCACTGGGCAATGGGGAAGAACACTTGGTGATTTGGTGGAGGGCATGATGTGTTGAAACGTATCTAAAGAATGGAGAATCCATACATAGGAAATTATTTTAATGTGTAGAATAATCACTACAATAAAAAAAAAAACCCTCATAGGTTTTAAAGGTGTATACCAATTATAATTTGATATTTGTGTGTACTACATTATAATCACACCAAAAGTCTAGTTTCTATCCACAACCATACAATTGACCCCTTTACCCATTTAACCACCATTTTGTTATCAGAATCTGAGGGTTTGTTTTAATTTTATTTTGTTTATTAGCTTTGCTTCTTTATTTCCACATGAGTGAAAGCATATGTTTATCTTTCTCTATCTCACTTAGCATAATCTCATGGTTCATCCACATTGCCACAAATGGGAAGATTTAACTTTTTTAAAAATAGCTAAATGTTTTCCCATTGTGTGGGTATCTCACATCTTTATCCATCCATCCACTGATAGGCACTAGATTGTTTCATTTCTTGGTTACTCTGAATAATGTTGCAATGAACATAGAGGTACATATTTCTCTTTGAAGTAATATTTTTGTATTCTTCAGGTTCCCCTTCTTATTTTTAGCTTAGGTATCATGTGAGTTGGAAATCCTTAGGGGATGGGCCCTGTTGAAATTTTGCCAATTTTAGGTACCTTTTAAAGAATGATTAAATAGAAAAGAGTCTAACACCTTTAGTTGTAAACAAGAAAATAGCATATCTTCAGCCATTCTTTAAATGTCTTGTTCAGATTTAAATTGAAAATGAATTTCATGCCTAGAAAAGCAGGCATTCAATTCTTTGTTGGTTGATTTGCAATAGGTAAAGGGTAATGACAAAAATCAGCTTAAATTGATATTAATGCTATCAAGGGTAAGGGAAAATTGGCTTTCTCAGATACTCCTGATTAGAATGTAAATTGGTTCAACTTTTTAGGCAGGCAACTTGGTAACATCCATTAAAATTTAAATCTAAGCATATGCTTAGATTTTGTAACCCCTTTTCTGGAAATTCCGTCTATAGAAACACAAATATAAAAAATATAAAGAAGGATATATATATATATATACACATATATGTATGTGTGTATATAAATATGGATTTTTATTGCAAAAATGTAATACTGAACACTTGAGACAATCTAATATTAACAATTGGTTAATTATACATTAAATACACAAAATTCACATTCTATGTCTTAGTAGATACTAATATTAAGAAGTCTGAGATATACTATTGAGTGAAAAAATAAACTACAGATCAATACATAGACTATGAAAAATGTATGTAAGAAGAAAGGGAGTTTAGATGAATATTTTATAATCACAGAAAATATGGTGAGTATAGTTATAGAAAACTGGAATGAGATTGATGAAGCAGAAAGTGTAATATTTATATAGATATTTAGATACTCTTACTGATTGAAATTTTTTTTACAGTAAGTATGATTTTCATTGAAAAACAGCTTAAAGTGTATTAGAGTAAATAAAAATTGACTGATCATATCCTTATATTGTGTCACTATAAGGTAACAAGTCCATAATACTAGAAAATCACTCCTCTCATTTTACAGTCACGCTTCCTACACCTTTGGTCTCACTCTTGAAACACCAAATCAGGTGGTGTTCTATCCTGTCTCTGTATCAACCTCCCTGTCTTCTATGACCCAACTTCTTTGGCAAGTACTAAAATGACTCTGTCCTATCCCTATGTCATTTCTCTCGAAGTACAAACTGAGGCACAGTGTCATTTAGGTTGCCCAACTAGAAGTAGAAATTACATACCAACCTCTCATGCTTTAAATTTTCATATGGACAGCTCTTGGACAAGCATGTAATTATAGTTAAAGCAATGGTTCCCTAAGTGCAACCTAAAGCTTTGAGTCAGGTGGCTGTCCAACAATTCAGTGGATTAAGTGAAATAAAATGGAACTGAATAAACTGTATTATTAATAGAATTCCTTTCAGCATGACAAGTAGACTTTAGATTTTCTACATCATCAAACTTAAGTACTGTTTCATTTTTAAGTTATAGAGGGATGTTTAACATTTGACTGCTTGATACTGTATAATACAAACCAAAAGGCAGGTTCTTATCCCAGTTTAACATTTAAAATTCCCATCAGAAATAACTATTTGCCTCACTGCTTTCAATAATATGCTTAATTTAACTCAGACAAAGGAGAAATACTGTTTCTTATTTTGCCATCTCAACCTATAATTTTGAGAAGAGTTTAATCCATGGTAAATAAATTGTGACGGAGTAAAAATTTTTATGGCCCTGGGGAAAGCCAGCCCTAAAACCAAGAAGGGAAATTTAAAAGTTTCTGTGTGTGTTACACTGTTCTAAATCTTTTATTATTAAATTTATGTTCTATTCTTTCCAGAGTATATTGTAATAATTTATTATTCATGAGAGATTAATTTCAACTCTAGTTCCATCTTTCAAGTGGCACGCATATCTCAAAAAGACTAAACAATTTGGTCCCGATTCCAATTAAATCAAGTGGGTAGTAATCACCCAGGTTTATACTATGTACAGTAGGTCACCTTTAGATACTGATTATTTAGGACAGTAATAATGCCTAGATATGTCGCAACTCTTGAGGGTCTTTTCCTCCACATCTGAGCCCTTTCTTAAAATTCACTTCCCATTAATTACAATAATCTAACTGCTGGCTGAAGATGACTGAGTTGTTTTGTCTGGAGACTTCTGTCTACACCAAACTAATGAATGACCTGGAAATTAAAGGCTTTGAAGTACATTCCCAACCCCCTGATTCATGCATGGCCTTTTAGTAGAAACTAATCTGAGGTCTTAAAATTAACTGCCTTACGTTGAACTGGAAAGGGCAGCACTGTGACTAATGCCACTCTGCTGATCTGGTCTGTCAGGAAATGTGAGCAGATAAAAAGAGTATTACTATCTTTCTCTAGTAGGACATATTATCTATTGGCTTCAGGAACAAAAATCCTTTTGCTGGCCCTGAATTACCTAGCTGACACTTTGAGTCAAGTCTAATCTAACCTAAACGGTTATTTTTCAAAGTTGTTTCCTTATCCAAAAGCTTGATACTGTGAATTTCATGATGAAGGCTAATGAGAGCAACTGAATACATTTAAAAAGCAAGGAACTGAATAGTGTGCTAATGTATGTCTACACCATAACCTATTCATTTAATTAGCTCTCCTGTTGATAGACACTTGGGTTGCTTCTACCTTTCCCGGTTTGTGAGTCATGTTCTATAAACATGGGTGTACAAATATCTGTTCGTGTCCCTGTGTTCAGTTCTCTTGGGTATACACTCAAGTGTAAAATGATGGATCATATGGTAAATCTGGGAAATTCTGATACATGCTACATGAATGAACCTTGAGAATACTGTGCTTTGTGAAATACACAAAAAGCATAGTTTGATTCCAATCATGAGGTCTTAATCAAATCCATAGAGAAAGAATGGTTGTTGCCAAGGGTTGGTGGGAGAGGAAGTGTTTAAAGCTGTTTCATTTTTCCAAGATGAAAAAAACCTCTAGAAATGGGTAGTGGCGATGGTGGCACAATGTTAATCTGATGCCCCTGAACTGTATACCTAAAATGGTACATTCTGTTATGTACATTTTGCAACTTAAAAAATAAACGTTAATTTCTAAAAAGCAAGGAACACTGTTGCAACCTCACATTTCTGGAGGGGAGCAACTCTTGGAGAGAAGCTAGCTAAGACTTTTGTCAGTTTCCAAAAAAAACTGTGCAAGAGGCAGGCTCGGCGGTAGGTAAGCAAGGGATAGGTGGGCCGGCGGCTGTGGAAAGAAATCTAAGGCAACTGGGCGGGAAGATGAGGTAACCCCAAATGAAGATATTCTATGGTTTAAACTTCATCACAAGTTTCACTTTGCTTAGGGATCTCCTCATAAGGATTAAGAATTCTTTAATTGCCACATAAACCCTTTAGTCTCCTTTCACAACTCTCTCCCATCAAAAATTTCCTTAAAATCAGAAGTTACTTGTGTACCCGCTCCTTTCTCTCACGTACTGCGACCCTCAGTCCCCGGCTCTTCTAAGATTTCACGTCTAACATCGGGACAGTACACCGCAGGCACAGCGCCCCGCCCGAGGAGTGCCCGATCCGCGGGAGGGGCGGTCCCTGAGTGCCCCGGAAGTCACCGTCCTCCAGACAGGCGGAGTCTTCCGGGCCTCACGGCTTCGGATTGGAGGGAAGGTGGAGATGATGCGTTACGTAGCATCCGGCCCCGCCCCTTCAACTTTGCTCGCGGTTAGCGTGGGGCGGGGCGAAGTGTAAGGCCCCTGGCGGCCATTACTCGGAACAATCCCCGGCTTCGGGTCAGGTGACCCTCGGCTGGCCTGGCAGGAGTGGGTGGGGTGAGGGAAGAGGGCGTGAGGAGGGAAAGGAAGGAAGGGGAGGAGAGAGGAGAAGGGCGGAGTAGGAGGGAGAGAAAGTGGGCGGGGTGGGGGCGGATCACGTGATTCGGCATGGAGGCGGTGGCGGCGGCCGGGAGGAGCCGCTGGGGCAGAAGCCGCACTTGTTAGTGTTGGGGGAGGAGGGGTCCAGGGGACGCCGACACAGTCACCCAGAGACGCCGAGGAGAAGGCGGGAGGGGGGTGGGGGCGAGGTCAGGCTCCGACCCCCAGCCGAGGGGATGAGGGGAGCATGGGCGCCAAGGAGTCACGGATCGGATTCCTCAGCTACGAGGAGGCGCTGAGGAGAGGTGAGGGGGGAGGGGTCTGGGCAAGCTGCCGGGGAGGCTAACTATGGGCTCCGAGGATGGGTGGCCGGGGAAAGGGAGGGGAGGTTGAGGGCGTGGGGCTCCCGAGGCAGAAGGGAAAGGAGGCCAGCCACGGGCAATATGACGGGGGAGAAGGGTCGGCTGGGAAGCAGTGTTTGGGAATTGGGACTGTATGGAAGTGGGGCGAAGCTTTGCCAGAGAGGGGGCTGTCTGGCGCTGGCAGGGCTATGCCCCTCCTTTCTGGTGGCGTTGTTATCGTGGATGTGTCCAGGAAAGTCCTCTCCCCCTTTTCTTGCCAGGCACCCAGCCCTTCCAGCCCCCTCACCCTTTACTGCCATTTTCTCTTATCACTCCTTCAGAAAAACCTCCAACAACATGTTCATCTCTCCTAACAGCTTCGGCTGGGAGAGAGCAGAGGGGAGGAGGCTGCAAAACGCTCTTTGCTAGTAGAGCCCCTTTCAGTTGTGGACTGGCTGCCTTTTCCGAGGGCCTTTACCAGGCTTTTGGGAGCTTTCACCATCCACTCCTGCTACCCCCTCACCCTTCAAGCGCCTGACTTTGATAAGAAGGACCTGGAATTAAGTTGTGTTTGAGGTGAGATGAGACTGGACAGCTGGTTTACCACAAGACCTTGTCTTAGGTTTCTCAGATGTTGGCCAGAGCCTTTTACTGCACTTGGTCCCCAGTTCTCACCTCCCTCCCTCCCCATAAAATGGCATTCGGAAATCCAGCATTCTGATATTGTGTTATAGCTCCCTTTGGAGATTGGCCTTGTTGCCAGTCCTAGCCTGCTGCTTATTGGCTCTAATGCACAGTATGTTGTTAACAGTCCCAACCCCCTACCACCTACTGTGATCCCGCTGTAGAAGATCACTGAAGCACACGCTAACTGGAAGTGCCTATTGCACGGTTTATGGCCGGAATGTGACTTAATTTTTCATGACTGGGATTTGAGAGAGTGTGTTTCTCTGTGTGTTTGTGTGTGTTTCGACGTTTAATGGCTATTCTTGGTGAGAAGTGAAAAACGTTTAGCAGGTTAGGTGCTAAGCATTGTTAACAGGTTTCTAAGTCAAGAAAGCAGATGGTTTTAGTAGGCGATAGAAAATAAGAATTAAAGACAGGCATTCAGAATGAGCATTAGTGAACTCTTGTTCATTTGTAGAAAGAAAGGGTATAAGTTCAATGGACCGTCACTTGGAAATAGAATAATTTTGTTTTCTTTGTGTACTGACCAGAATAATAAAACAAAAATACGCTTTGTAATGTGTGTGTGTCCCTGGGAAGAATATAATGTTTGTTCTTATGGACAATTTCTCCAGAACTTTTTCCCTGTCTCAATATGAGAAATATTCCAAATTCTTGATGTGTTTCCAGCTCTAGTAGGCTAGTCATTTCCGGGATGCTGTCATTCCTGACAGGTCTGGCCTCAATTAGGCAATGGCTTAGATGGCATGAAAGAGGACATCAGTCACACTGATTTACAGCTTCAAGGTCCAGAAGTGTTTAGTTCCTTAGGTATGAGGAGGATGTAGCTGGCATTGAGGAATTCTAAAATTAAACTTTCATCCAACTCTAGCATGCTTACTCTTATATCAAACTAAGATTGTGCCTTTGTAAATATCAGTGAAGTGTTGGTGAATATTAAACAGATTTAATTGATGGTCTTTGTTCAGTTAAAGTGCCTGTTGAATTTAAAAGCATTTGAAGAGGTAGTGAAATATTTGTTAAAACTTCATTTAATGCTTTTTTTGAATGTATTTTGTTTTATTAGTTTTTCTGTAGAATAAAATTAAAGCAAAAGACAGAAGCAAAGTTGATAAAATAGTATTCCTAAATGTAAAGTGGGAGCTTTTTTTTTTTTAATAAAATAGTTAATTCTTTTGAACGTGATGCTATTTACCCTAGTAATGTCAGACTTTAATATTGAATTTCTCTTAGTAAGGTTATAGAAACAATTTATAAAATTTGAGATCCTTGCTAAAAAAATGGTTTGAGAACTTCAGGGACTCTTGAATACATATTGAAATCTTCATTCATTAATCTTACCTGTCTTTATAGTGTATAAGGTGTTTAGGGGGAGGGGATATTGGACACACTGTCAATGTGTATCACATGAATCATTGTACAAGAAAAATGCAAGTTTGATAAACTTGAAATTTTACTTAAAATTGAACACTAAATGTCTACTCATGATTAGATATCTTGAAAAAAAATAGTCAAATATATATTGCCACATACAAACTTGGACTTGCTGGCAGTTTATCTTGTAAAATGGGGCCTTGGAAATGGAGTGTTATGTTAATGACAGATAAGACTTATTGGACCTGAGTAAAAGGGCAGTCTAGTGACCTCACATTTTAGAAGCTCTAGAAATTAAAGATTAGTTTTACATACTATTTTAGCTAGATCATATGTCATATGTTAGTTTTAGGAACATTAACAGTTTTCTGAACGTATACCTTAAGATTTTTTAAAGGAAATATATTAGCGGTAGCTTTTTTTTACTTACAGCTATCTTTCTTAAATATCTTGAATGAATTATAAATATTGACTCTGGTTTAGATTGCATGTATTTTCTAAGTAGACTTACACTTCATGGGTACTGAAAATTTTAACGACTGTTTTAAATCTTTTTACTTACTGTATCTAAGATTGCGGCTTGTGTATTCCTAAGTATTTGGAACTTGGCATTAAAAATATTGAATGAAGGATGAGTTGCACTTTAGGTAATTTCAGAACTCCAAGAAACCTTGAAAATCTCTTCCAATTCTTTAATTCTTCTTCCTGCTTCCTTTTTTTGTTCTGTAAGTTAAGAATTATAGGCTTTTTTTTTTTTTTTTTGGAGGGTGCAATAATTGACTAAATTAGAATAGTTCTTAGCATGTCAATTACAGCAAAATAGTGGGTTAATTTCTTCTAAATCCTTTCTTTAAGTAGAATCTGGCCCTTATGTTGGACTGAGTAGCTGGATGATGAATTATAATGTAAAAAATTTGTGTGGTGGATTTGTGTTTTTTGAACGTCTCTTTGCTATCACTCATTCAGCAAATTTTTACTGAGCTCTGGCAATGATTTAGGCACTAAAGAAACAAAGATTGACCCTCTCTGGGATCATACTAGCCTGGTTCAGTGATTTGAAGTGTTTATTCCTTAAGGTATATATGCAAGACTATCCATGGGAAATGGGAATGCAATATTACAACTTCTATTTAAAGTTCTCTTTGTGTATAGTCGACAAGTACATAATATATTTAAAAGGTAGTACATGTGTCTTATCATTTATAAATGACTAACAGTATATTAAGTGCTACAGTACTATACAAGGAAATGCTCTAGGATTATACTTACACAGTGGCCTGGAGTACTCGTAACCCCACTCATTTTTATAGTATGCACTCAGTAAATGTGTTAAAGACGTTATTTCCTAGTTGTTGTTCTGTTTTTTTTTTAAAGGAAAGGTACAGGCAGGAAGAGGGAGGAGGAAGAAGCACTGTCTTTTCTTTGTCTTTGCTTGTTCATTTTGGTTGTTTCCTCAGCCCTTGGGTGTGAACCCAGGTCCTTGTGATATATGTGGACTGTGCTCAGCTGGAGGCAGTGGATCTACTGCAACTCTACCAGGACTAGTTTTTTTTTTTTTTAAAGAGAGGAAGGAAGGAAGGAAGAGAGGAAGAAGCATTTTTATTTATTGATTTGTTTATTTTGCTGCACACCTCTCTCCTCCCTTCCTGAAGCTAGGCCCTTAGACTTTACATAGTCCGTACCCCAGCCACCTCAGGCTCCTGAGCCCCAAGTGTGTACCCCTTATTTCCTAATGTTTTATAGGTTATGCTTGCTAGTTAAATAATGAGATATGTAATAGTTGAAGAGCTCAATATGCTCTAAAATTTGACCTCCTAACCAAGATTTTATTCACCAAGTTTCATAATATTAAAATTTAATTAGTATCATACTGCCTGTGATATAATGTTAGCTGGTTTAGCATACCATTGTATATTTCAATTTGTACCTTCTGGTATACACTAGTTTCTCTTACTCAAGCATTTATTTTCCTTCATCTGAATTTGTTAATTTTACCAGTGAATGCTGTAGCATAAGTATGAATTGTAGGTTTTGGTTAAGCCTTTTGCAGCTTAACCTTTTGTTATGTGTAAAGGAGGGAAATAGATGATTCTGAGTTAGTTTGCTCATATGTAGTTTAAGTAGTTACAAAGGTACTGTTCTTCATAATCTCCTATTTGACACTAGAGTGTCAGTGACAAAGAGGAGATACATTCACCAGTGAACCCTGGCTTTGCGGGGGGTGGGGTGGGGGGGGGAATGAGCAGAATGGGATGACGTCCTTGATGGTTAATGACCTCCCCAGTTACTAAATTGGACAGCTGTTATTTGTTTTTTTCTTGTTCATTGTGTTTGTTTGTGCTTGGTTAGTGAGACTTCACAATGGCAGCATTCAGGGTTGCCTTCCATAAAGATGTGTAAGTAAACTAGTGTTGGAAATGTAGTTACCAACCAATAACCAGGTATTTTCCCGGGAGAAAGGGAAGATTTTTTGGCATTCGATTATATGATAGATTACAGGGAAAGTTAGGGAAGTGATTATTCTTGGCTGTGACTAAAAAACCTGCTCTTTTGGGGGAGCACTTGAGATTAGTACTGAGAGTTTGGTTTAGAAGCTTTAACGTTAAATAGCTGTAGGAGTGGAGGAATTTTTGTATCTGAATTAAAAATTGGTAGTTTGATAATGGTACTAAAAAGACTAAGATGGGACTAACGATTCTTTACATAATGTATGCATGACTGTTCAGAGCTTGCTTATGCTTCTAAAACTTTTTGTCTTCGTGATTATTTATCTTTAAATTAAACCACTCCACCTCTTTCTGCATGCCAATAGCCTCTCTTGTTCCTTTAAGCAAACAAAAAAGTACTCTTGGAGGTCAGAGATAGATGGTTAATTACTGACACAAAAATCTGATAAAGCTACCTTGTTGTAGTTAGAGACTTACCTCAAAATGAATTAAAAGATGAAGGCCTTCCCCTAATACCCCCTCTTTCTCAGGGACTTAATATTAATACAAGGATTTCTTTATTTTAGGGAAATTATATTCATCTCTATCTTGTTGAACAGAATCAGGAATATTGATATTTTAAAACCTTGCTGTGATGTAGTTCTTGGAGTCCTTCATACTGGACTTCATTAAAAGCAAAACTATGCAAAAATGAGAGGGAAGGCTCCAGCTTCTCTTTCATTTATATTAAAAAGTTAGATTGTCTCAGCATCTTACTCCTATGGAAAAGCCTTTTAAGGTTTGGTATGGTTTGTTGCCTTTTACAAATGACTTGTGAAAGAATTTAGAGAAATTTCATTAAGGCAGGCCTCCCCTAGTCAAATGGCATCATCATTTCAATACGATTGCTAAAACCAAAAATCTAGACACATACATAGTTTATTTATTTATTTTTTAAATCATTTGACCTCATCCCATACACCCCCAGTTGTGTCTGTACAAAAAAATAAGACACATCTTATTTTAAATTTTTATTGCAATGATATAGGTATGTAATTTAGAATCAAATAGTTCTACAAGGCTTTTATGAAAACAATAGTACTGTTCCCTCTTGCCAGTTTTTCTGTACCCATTGATCAATACTTAAAACATTTTAAATTTATTAATTTTCTCTTTACCTTTCTAACTTGAAATATATTTTTATTGCTACCTTTTTCCCCATTTAGGTAGTATTTATTGACTTTTCACTATTAAAGATGAGGATTTAGCTCTTTATTGTACTGCTATCAGTCCCTCAAACACACACATGCTTCTTTTATCCTCCCATTTCCTTCTCTTGGTATATGTATATTGGAATTTTAGTTATATCATTGTTCATTATTTATATAATTAGTCCTTTATAAATGCTGTTTATAGCTAAGTCATTTAGTGTACTAGGATTACTTTTCCTTTCCTGTACAATTAATTTCCTTTAATAATTGCCTCTTATTTGCTTATATTTCTATTACTACAATTCAACCCCAGAAGTAACCACTAGTTGTTAATTCTACTCCAGTGTTTGTTCATATACACAGATATTCACTCTGTTTATCATTTTGGAAAAAACTTTCCCTGAAGCCTTCAGCCTCCTCTAGTCTTTTGTACCTATTGACCTTGTGCATAGCTGACACTCTGGGATTTTCCTTCGCCATTATCCTGGGGATTTTCTTGCTCTCCAATGTTGGAGCCCCTGTTTTCTGTATTCCTTCCTTCCTTCCTCTTTCTTGACTTAACTTTTCCACTTTGATGGAGCTCATTCTCCTGTAGCTTCCTAAAAAAGGATGTACAAATGTAAGATTTTGAGACCTTCACTTTTTAGCTGGCGATTTCTTTAAAATAATTTATTTTATCTTTCCTTCTACTTTTTAACTTTCAAGAGACTCGGTGTTTTTACCTTGTAATCGTTCTCATGTTCCTTTTTAACCTTATAACCATTATACTTGATCTCTGGTAATGGGGGTCTTAATTTAAGCCCCAGAGAAGATTTGTTGTAATGATCAGTTAGGGATGGATAGGAGGAAGACATTGCCTAAGAATGCAATTTTTATGATCATGTTCTACTGGACTATAAAACTCTCATGAGGATCACGTTTTGTTTGTTGCTAGCATACTAAATATTAGCTACTCAATATTTATTTGTTAAATGAGTGAATTGAATATCAAAGCAGTGTTTTCTAAATACTATATTGAACTTTTAAAGAGGAAACTTGGTTCTCTGTGTTTGTGTGTGTGTGTCCCGATGTATAAACCCAAAATTTTATATCTTTAACTTAAGTGCATCTTTTGCTTTTAAAAAATGGGTTACCTATGGTTTAGGTATATTGTGAGAGACAAAATTGGACTGTTAATGCTTAACTTAATGTACTTGTTGATGTTAATTTCATTGATGCCCACTTTAAACTTGTATAATGTTAGAAATCAATGTGACTTCAATAAAATTAAAAAATAATGATTATATTTAATGTGTCATTATGTCATTGTTGGCTCTGCTTTAAAGTTGGTTCTGGAATCTGTTGGTGAGCAGTTGGAAGCTGTGGTAGAATTATAACTCTTCTTTGGTTAATAAATTAAGTTTAGAGATTCTTTAGTATGTACAAGAAGCAACTATAAATGAACTCTTACTGGATGGAGTTGTATAGATCAGAAGTTATTTGTCAGAGATGATGACTAGAGATTACCTCCTTACTGCTGATTATGGAAAGCAAAGAAGTGATTATTCTTCATAGGCTTAGAGGTATAGAAAGGAGCAGTTTTCTAATGTTGGAAGCATTTTACATTGTCACATTACTGGTTAACGGAAGATTGCCAAGCAAATATATTGATTTTTTATTAAAAAAAATCTGCATTACATTGACATAGAACATATAACAAATACATTTAAATAATGAAACATAGATAACTGAATGAACACTTGGCGGTAAATAACATTTCATAGAAATGTTCCATTTTGAGTGGAGCATATTTTTTATATTATTTCTGTAGACTCTAAAACTAGATGTAGCTTCTTTTTCCAGATTTGTTTATATGTATTGCATGTCTTTGTGATTTATCCTTAGGCCTAAGGCAGAATCCTTCTTGTTAGTTGAGAAGCTTCATTTCCTTACTGGATTCATTTTCAATTAATCAGTGTCCCTTAGTGCTACCTTCTTATCTTTTGTTTTTACTTCATCTTAAAGTCATTGCCTTAAAAAAAGCCTTCAGCTTTTCCCTGGACTAGTAGTCTTCTACCCCTCCAATCCATTCTTTCTATTTTTACCAGACTAGTCTTTCTGAAATTCACATCTGCTCTTTTTACTCAGGTTCTCTCAGTAGAAGGTATCCATACATCATGGTTCAAAGTCAGTCATTGTGTGTGTGTGTGTGTGTGTGTGTGTGTGTGTGTGTGTGTGTGTGTGTGTGTGTGTGTGTGTGTGTTTTGTGTGGCAAATCCTGGAAGTTTTGGATTTGGTCTTTACCCTCAATATACTGTGCCTTAGAAAATAGTGCTTCCTGGATCTTGGCTTGCTCCCCCTCCCCATTTATTACTTTAAATACAGTGAAGTGCACAAATCTTCCCGTATAGCTTGATGAAATTTTAGGTATGTACTCAAGTAACCACCATACGACCGAAGATATATAAGATTTTCATCACTCCATTAATTAGCCTGCCTCCTGCCATCTCCCAGTCTATGCTTCTCAGAGGAAAACACTGTTCTGACTTCTGTCTCTAGTTTTGCTTATTTTTGAATCCTGTATAAAGAGAATTGCACAGTGTTTGCTTCTTGTGTATGTGCATGGGTAATTCATTTGAAAAAAATTGAGATTTGAATTAATTTTTTAGAGACCAAATTAGGGTGTACCCTGGTGGCCCTAGCTAATAAGGCATTGGACATAGTCCACATACATCCCAAGGACCTGGGTTTGAGATTCAAGGCCGTGGAGAACAGACAGGATGAACAACTAAATAAAATAAGTGAATATTAAAAAAGAAAAACAGATAAATCAAAAAAATTAATTTGCCCGAGGTCTTGAACAAGGTTTTTGGGCACCTTAGCTGCATGAACCATAGAGATGCATGCACCCTTAAAGACCAAATTTAAGGATGACGTACATGCTTGTTGATGAATTGACATCTTTCTTCCTAAACTGTGTGCTTCCCCAGATCCTCATCCATTGAAACTAAGCCTGGGGATCATCAAGTCTTCTCAGAAGCCTTCTGTGATACTGCTCCAACTTTCTCTCCTCCCTTCTTCTAGAATAGACTTTAACTGTGTAATTGACTGTCTCTATGTGTGTTCTGAAATCTTTGAAAATAAGAACTCTGGGGCTTAAAAGTTACCTGGCATGGTTTACTAAAATGTTGGCTTAATGAATGGAACGATTTAGTATACTTTGAAAAGGAAGAAGCTGATTGAATAAAGGTAAAAGTAATAATTTGGTAAATTGTATTTTTACAGAATAAATTATGGTTGTTCCATGACATTAATGCTAATATTCAAATGTTTGAGGAATGTAAGTATTTAAAATTTCGGTTGAAATCACTGTGTCCTGGCTCTAAACTAAAATCTGAAGCCATGAAGCACTCAGTAGAAAATGAAAACACAGCTGCATATGCAAGGGCTAGTAGATTTCTAATTTATGTTATAAATAGCACCTTCGATTACGTTTGAGTGCTTACTTTTGTAGGTGAGCCTTGATTCGATTGGTTCTGAGACATTCACCTTTCTCAAAAACAGCAAATACTTATTGGTGTGACTAGAAACCTTGGGAAAATCATGCCAAAATTCCATGTAATTTCGGAATCTTTTTTTTTTTTAATTTACATAATTTGATTCATAGTGCTATTTAAAATTGTTAACCTCTTATCCACAATAAACATTATGTGGAGTAATTGGTTTGCTCTACTCGTTTCATATTTCTGTGATCTCTCTGGAGTGACTTTTTTGTTTATTCTAACAATTTTATATTGTGCAAAGTGTTGGCAAAGCAGGATGAGACTAGATTGAGAGGTTCATTTTCATTTGATTCTATCTTTTAGACTTTGCCAAAATCATGTCAACTTCTCTGGAACGTTACTGGACTATCCATTATTTATATATCTCCTTTGAATTCTTGTGACTCTTAATTATATTGTTATTACATATATATGATATTATTTTATGCGTATTAACTTTATCTTCCTACTTGAATAAAAGTTTCTTGAGGAGAAATCCTTATTTAAAAAAAATCATTTTGCGCTATTCGGTATATACTTGATTGAGAGAACCAGATGCTAAGTCATTGGTGTCTTTATGTGATTGTGGTGGTTTTTTTTTTAAATCAATAGTTACCTCTTACTTAGTGTTCTTTTAAGATGAACCTTTTTGCTTTCGTTTCCATATTTTATTCTGAATGTTTAAATAACTTGCGGTGCCTATTTCAAACTTCTAGTTTACAAATTTATAGGAATGTGATTGAAGTTACAATTACAGTTCTAAGAGCTGTGTACTGCACAGCATATCTGTAAGTGTTAGAATTTATTTGAATACAGACAATCGTAGGTTGCACTGGAATTTAGAAAACTTTTGCTCATTTTATGTATTTGTGTCAGTTTGAGAATGTGAAAAGGCTGCCACGACAGACATTTAATTCACACTAGTGCCTCTTGCCCTCCTGGCAGGGATAAGCTAACCTGAAAGGGTAGACTTTCTTGTTTAGCTTAGTATCCTGGAATAATAGATGTGTATGCATTTCTCTATGTAAGTGAAAATATTGTAAGTGGATTTTTTTTTAGCTTTTCAGAGTTTTCATATTAAGTCCTTCACAGTTATCTCCTAATAATTAAACTGATTTTTCTTACCTTATACTAGAGCTAATTTTTAAATTTACTTTATTTATTTTTAAAGGAAAGGTGCAGACAGGAATGAAGGCCGTAGGCAAGCAGGGAGGAAGAGAGCGGAGGAAGAAGTACTTTATTTTTCATTTAGTTGTTTACACTGGCTGTTCCCCTCGGCTTGGGACTGGAACTCAGGTATATGACCTGTGTCCTTGGAGGGATTGACCTAACCACTACTCTAGCAGGGCGTGCCTTATTTTATTTTTAAAGGAACGGTAAAGTGCAGGCAGGGGTGAAGGTGAGCAGAGGCAAGCAGGCAGCAGAGAGGAAGTAGAAGCACTTTATTTAGTTGTTTATCCTGGTCAGCCATCTGTCCCCCCTCCATTGAACCAAGGACCTCGGGATGTATATGGACAATAGTTCTAGGCCACCAGGGTGCACCTACACCAGAATGAATTTGATATTTGCATTTCTGTAAAGCTTTTCTAAAAGATATGTGTTACTTAATATTAACAAATATACTTTTCTCATGAGAAAACAAGCAAAAGTGACACTAAATTGATTCCTAATTGTAATAGGAATATAGCTTTACTGTCAGTATTTTCTTTTTTTAGAAAGGAAGGAAGAGAAAGAAGCGTTTTTATTAGTTATTTATTTTGGTGCCCCCACCCCTTGAGAACTCCTTGGGCTTTACAGAGATTATACTCTAGCTGTGTCAGTCACCCGCGCCACCAGGGCACGTCTGGATAGCCAGTAGCTAGTAGTGTATTTTCAACCATATTTCAACCTCTGAAGTATTTTGTTTGAATTTTCAGCTTTATCTTTACAAACTCAGGTATGTCCATGGGTGTGTATGTGTGTGTTTCTGGCGTCACCAATGTATTATTACTGTGGTAAACTGAAATTTACTGTTGGAACTATTTAAAAATGTATTATTTAGTGGTATTAAGTACATAATGTACAACAATCACAAATATCCATTTCTAGAATTTATCATCTCAAATTTAAACTCTGTCACCATTAAATAGCAACTCCCCATTCTCCTGTACCTCCAGTTCCTTCTCTTCTATTTTTTATATGAATTTGCCTATTTTAGGTACCTCACGTAAATAGAATCATGCAATATTTGTTCTTTTATGTCTTCACAACATTATGTTTTAAGTTTCATCCATTTATAGCATATAGCAGAATTTCATTTTTTATGGCTATAGAATATGTATATGCCACATTTTGTTTATCTATGAATCTATTGGTAGACATCAGGGTTCTTCCTAACTTTTTACTGTAGTGAATATGCTACCTTAAACAGTGATCTACAAAAATCTATTTGAATTTCTGCTTTCAGTTCTTTTTAGTATGTACCTAGGCGTGGAATTACTGTGTTATATGGTAACTTAATCTTTAACAGTTGAAGAATGGCCAAACTATTTTCCAAAATGGTTAACTGTTTTACTCTCTCACTAGCAAAGTATGAGGATTATGATTTTTTTTATAGCCTCAGTGATACTTCTGTCTTATGTTAACCATTGTAGTGGGTGTGAAATAGAATCTTATTGTAGTTTTGGATTTGTATTTCCCTAATGGTTGTGATATTGAGCATCTTTTCCTCTGGTTATTTGTGTATCTTTTTTGCCCATTTTTCAATTGGATTGTTTGCTTTTGTTTTTGTTGTAAGAGTTCTTTATACTGCGTATTAATCCCTTACATGACTTGCAACTATTTTCTCCCATTCTGTGGGGCGTTTTCTTGTTTTTTATTTTTTTTTAATGATCAAAAAGTTTACATTTTTGACAGTATCAGGTATTTAGTTTCAAATTTAAATAATGTTATAGATTGTACAGAAGTTAGAACCAAAAAATTCTGAAAATTGACACCACTGCTTCAGAAAACCAGAGCAGAAAGAACTCTTCTTTTAATACTCGAAAGACCGCCCCAAACGAAAACAGTCCTTTAGAAATAATTTTACAAATGATCCTCACAACCTGTGGGTAAATTGAAAGTTGACAATACTTGTAAAAGCAGTGCTATACGTAGTGAAAGCACCAGAGAGCCAACTTTATTATCAAATCCTGGCCAGGATGTAAAAAAATCAGGATATTCATTTAGGTACATCAAAAGTCTCTTTATTATTATTGCAAACATGTATACAGATGATAGCAGGTAGTTTCTATCTTTTATATATATGTACATATGTGTCAATATATGTGTATGTGCATATATACATATACATACACCTATACATTAAGGAAAGGTGCAGGCAGGAATGAAGGCAAGCAAGCAGACAGGAAGAGAGAGGAAGAAGCTTCTTTATTTTATTTTTATTTAGTTATTCACGGTAGTTGCTTCCCCCTGGACCCAGGACTTGAACTCAGGGGTATGTGGCTTGTTCCTTTGGACGTGATTGAGCTAACCACTGATCCACCATGGCATAAGGTAGTCTCTTTCATAAGAATGTGAAGTGCTTTGTGACTTCATGAATTCCAAAATTTAACCTTTATTAACCTGATTGTTATGGAGCTAGGCTTGTTATATGTGCTACTGAAACATACACCATTTGAACATTAAGTTGACACTTGGTGATAGAAATTGCGTTTGTATGCTTTTAAATTTTTTTTTTGTAGGCACCCTGTTAAAGAATGATCTCTCGGTATTTTCTTAACTTTCTGGAGGCACATTCTCAAAATTTATCTCTTTTTTTAAGTAGACAAGTCCAAATTTAATAACATGTATGGAGAATTAACCTGGTCGTAAACATAAATTCTGAGGTTACTGGGGCAGATCAAAGACTTATATTCTGTTCTGAGGCATAGGAAAGGAGGCTTAGTGTATCCAGGATGGAGAAGGGGATCTTCACGAGACAAGGAGGGAGGAGGGATGACTTCACTCTAAAAGTAAAGGTCATTTAATTTATCTGTTCATAATTCACAGGTATGGAGTAAAACCTGTTAAATTACAGAGTTTATGGTCCTTTAATTTGACAAAAGCACTTAGATTTCTTATGGTTATTGGAATAAATATGTAATTGAATGATTTATTATTAAATACCTGCACTGTTCTAGGCTGTGCTGAGTGCTAGAGATAAGGCAAATAAGACATGATGCAACCCTCAAAGAGCTCTTGTTTATAGAAGATAGAACAGGGTCATGAAGGAGAGTAGTCTGGGGATGCAAGGAAAGAAGAGGTGATGTTTTCATCAGTTGTGAAAGAGGATTAGGTATTGTTCAGGTGGCAGTGAAAGAAGTGTGATACTAGAGAAGGAGGGAGCATTGTAAGCAAGGGCAAACGGGAATGTCAGCTAACCAACAGCACTTTCATAAAACTTATTTTAAAATTATAAAAGCAATATAACAACATTCCTCAGAGACTGCAAAATAAAGGCATAACATTCCACTTATAATCCTGTCACCTAACACAGGTAATTATTTGCTTTTACTTTTTCAAATAAATGTTAATTAGTTTAGATCAATATACATGAAATTCTGTATTTTTTTTCTTAGATATCTTATTTTACTAGGGTCATATATTCAGTAGTTTAACATGTTAGTTTGTGTAAGATTTGTTGAATTCAAGAAACAGTTGCCTCATCTTACTTTGTATTATCTCCTTCCCAGAAGAGATCACTTTATATTCATTTAGTTAATGTTTAGTATTTATTTTTCAGTTTTAGGCATTATCTGTTGACTTCCCACTTCTAAGCATAAGATTTTAGCTTTTTTCCTCCTTAGCTACTTTCCCTTCTCTCACTTTTACTTCATGCTACCACTATAGTTGTATGGCAATTTTAGTTAGATAAATATTCGTTGTTTACCTTAGTAAACACTTTATGATCTTGTATATATGATTAAGCTGAAGTTACATAGTAAGGTATGGTTCCCTTTCTGTTATATTTCTCTTCTAGAACTAATAATTGTTGTAGGTTTGTTTATGTTTTCTTAGTGATTTGTAAGAATCACTAATTCCACCCTACACTTTTGTCACTTGTTCAAGCCTCCTCTCAAAACTGTTAGATACTGTTTCTTCCAATTTTCTTTTTTTCCTTTTGCCTCTTCCTCCAGTGTCAGGTCTCAGTCCTGGGACCTTGGGGCTTTTACATGATCTGCATCTCAGCTGCTGAACCACTAGGGTGCACCTTTAGTTGTTTTCATGTAGCCTTCAAACTGGACTGGTTATTCTTTGAACTTCATAGTTATGATTCTGGGAACTCAATTTATCATTATCCTGGGGATCCTCCCATACTAGATCTTTTATTACCTCTATCCTTTATCTTCTGCTTTCTACATTTTTCTCTCTTTGATGGATGACTTCCTCCAGGAACTTTTTTTTTTTAATTTATTTTTTATTGTAGTAATTATTAAACATGTTAAAGTAATTTTCTATGTATAGTTCCCCATTTTGTAGTTATGTTTCAACACAGCCTCCTCTCCACCAAATCACCAAGTGTTCTTCCCCATTGTCTAGTGAGCTCTACCTCCTCCAGGAACTCTTAAGAGTTTATGTGTAGTAAAGTATTTTAGATTTGTTAAGTCTGAAAATATCTTAAATCCATCCTCAAAATTGACTGAAAGTTTGTCTAAGTTTGAATTCTAAGTTAGAAATCATTTTTCTTCAGAATTTTGAAAGATTATTTTGTTTTTAGCCTCGTTTTCCATGTTGGTTGTTGAGATATCCAATGCCATTCTAATTCTTGGGCTCCAGTATTGATTTTTGGAACATTACAGGATTTTTAATCTACGTGTTCTGAAATTCCAATAATATCCTTTAGTATGGCTGTTTTCACCCTCTTTGTTAATAAAAATGAATTGCTTTATTCTACAGACCAGCTGTCTTTCAATTCTGGGACACTTTAAAAATGATTTATAGATGGTTTCCTCTCATGTTTTCCTTAACATCCTCAATTGATTCTTAGAAACTGACTTAATTTTTAAGTAAAATGATGTATGATAAAATCAGTTTTACCAGAGACTAATTGATATGATATAAACAAAAGTTATGTTTCTAAAGCATAGTTCTGGTCAGAAAAATACCACCAAACTTCTAAACAGAGACCCAAAGCACTCTTAATATTAAACAATAATTTGTATTCATTCATTTTCCAAAGTGCTTATTCCAGTTCAGGGTTGCAGGTACCTATAGCGTATCAGGGTGACCCAGGGTGCAAGGCAGGGACAAAATGCCCTTCTATCATAGGGCACGTCACAGCAACACCATACTCACTCCTACTGGGACAGTTGAATACACCATTGAATCTAATTGTATATCTTTGGGATGTTAGAAGAACTAGAATTCCCAGAAAAGACACATGCAAACTGCACATAGTGACCCTGGAGAGGAATCCTTTTTTTTTTTCTGATCTTCAGTGTTATAAAATGAAAGAATGTTGAACAAAATGATATTATTCGAAGACATGTTGTGTTTAGATACTGGACTTCCTAGACTGATCTTTTTTTTTTTTTAATCCTTTTCCATCTATTTTATGGGAAATTTCTTTAACCCTACCTTCTGATCATTCAACTGATCTTTGTCTTTCTGCTCTCATTTTTATGAGCTTTTGTTTTTTTTTATTTAAAAATTTCTTCTGATAAATTTACATGTAGTAAAATGTATAAATCTTAATTATGTGCATACGTCCTTGTAACCTACACTATCCTATTAAAATATAGATCCTAATTGTTTAGTTAAAGAATTTTAAATATTTTACATGTACCACCAAATTAAAGATGTAGATTTTTTCCCATCAACCCAGAAATTTCCTTTGTGCTGCTTTTCTGTCAATCATCTACACCCACCAGAAGCAATCAAAGCATTAGTTTTGTTTGTTCTTGCACTTATGTTTTAGAATTATATAGAAGATATTCTTGTGTATCTGGCTTTTTTTTTTCCCCTAAAATGAAAGATACATTCATCCATATTGCTGAGTCCTAGGCTGCTGTTGAATATTACACAATTATTAATTTCAGTTGGATATTTGAGTTTCCTGGATTGGGCTAATATGAATAAAATTGCTATAAACATTTTTGTGCAAGTCTTTCTTATATTATTCCATATATCTAGGAGTGGAATGGCATGATTGGATCATAGAATATGTATGCATTCATACCTGCTTAACTGTGTTTCAGTCAACAACAGACATATGTATGATAGTCGCCCCAGTAGACTGCCATAGATATAGCCTCCGTGTGTGCTAAGTTCTGCCATCTAGGTTTATATAATTGCACTCTGACACTCTCACAACAGTACAGTTGCCTAAGAACACATTTCTCAGAATTTATTTCCATCTTTAAGACACATATGACTGGTATAAATTTATCTATTTATTTATTTACTTAGCAGCTGACCAAACTCTTACTCCATCAGGGCTTGCTATGACTGATACTTTATTAGATACTAAATAGTTTTAGTAGTTTTCTGAAAAAGTTATATAATTTTTTCACTTCCTCCAATTTCTCCCATCTCACCAACATTTAGTATTGTCAGTCTTTTTAATATTAGGCATTCTGATTGGTAAGCATAATATCTTAGTGTGGTTTTGATTTACATTTCCTTGATGACTAAGGATGTTGAATGCTTTTACTACTGCAAATTGACCATTTGTATGTCTCAAGAGCCAGTTTTGTGAATTTTAATAGCATCTTTTTTTTTAATCTTTGTTCTATCATTGCTTTGAGGATATTAATATTACATTAAACTGTTTTTTCCTCTATAGACTGATCTTTTTTTTTTCCCCCTTTTTTCATAGTAGGGGCTTTGGCAGATATGCCTAATATTGTTTCTTTGTTCATAAAACCGATTAGAAGTTCTGTATTTGTGGACTTGTTGCTTAGCATTTTCATTGCTGAACAAACCCCACCCTCCATACCCTACACTCTGCTCCACAAGTCTCAAGTCTCTTGTCTGGAGGGTATAGGCCTGACTCAGACTTGAAGCTCAGAGGAGGAGGAGGGGAGCTGTCTTCCTTATGCATGTGTTTATCTAATGCCTCTGGTTTTAGAATGACTTAGCTAACTTCACTTAGGTTTGGTGTCCCGAGATAGATTTTCTGGTGTCCAGAGAAGTTTTTCATATTTTCCAGACAATAAGTCATTTGCTGTGTTTTAGGAGGCTTTTGTAGCCAGGGTGTGCGGAATGTACAGGGTATCTCTGGACTATCACTGCTTTTTAAATAGCTTTGAACCAGCATGGCTCGACTGTCTTCTTTACCTGTACCCTCCTAAACCCTGGCTCTACTAATGCTGAACCTTTGTGGGATTATACCATTAAAAATAAAATCACCTTTTCCTATTGGCAGCTTAGAACTCAACTTTCTTAGATTTGCTAAGTTATTTTACGTATCTATTTGCTTTCCAATTTCCAAAATTTTCTTAGTTTTATCTCCAGATTTCTTTGTCTTTGGGTTTATGCCTTTAAAGAAGAAAACAGAGTTTTAGTGGACTTTAAAAAGGGAATGAAATTAAATGTGTTTCAGTCCAGTGTTCGTCATTAGAACTCTGTGTATTTGTTGTCACATTAGCATATCATTGTTTTTTTTCATATTATTATATTTTTATAATTGTAATATTTCTTGGTTGCTTGATATTCCATTGCTTGGATTGTCTATAATTTACTGGGGAAAAAAAGGCAACTGTAAATTATAGGCAACATAAGAAAAGAAGCAGCATGATGGAGTCATTCGGAGCTTAGGTTTTGGGGTCACTTAGATCTGAGTTTTAACTTTGACCATAGCACACAGTTTTAGAGGGAGCTTCAACTGTCTAAGCCTTAATGGAGAGGTCTGTGGGTGCCACTATAACCATATGATCAACCTTTGTATCACCAGTGATAGAGCCAACTGATATTGTGCCTTTGATGCTGTGACTTCATATGGTTAGTATTCAGCTTTTAAAAATTCACTTGAGATTTATTTTGGAGTGTGGTTAAACATTAGGATCTATATTTATGAGTTTTAGGATTTTTCAGCTGCTAAGCAGCTAATCCCAAATGAGCTAGGGAATCATTTCAATTTTCATTTTTAAAAAATCTTAAAAAATAATTTGTATTTATAGTGCACCCTGGTGGAGCAGCAGTTGAATCAGTCACTTCCAAAGGAGCAGGCCACGTACCCTGGGTTTGAGTACCCGGTTTGGGGGAGAAACCACCAGTGTGAGCAGCTAAATTAAAAAAAAAATTGTATTTGTGTAATAACTTCTTTTTTGCTTTATAAATTCTATTTTAATTATTCCTGCAAGCAGCCTTGCATCAGAAATTTGTGTATTTTTTCAGAGAGACTTGCGTTGCATCAAATGAAGTCTCAACTTCCTTATTTTAAATTATTTTGTTCTACTTCAGTTATTTGGTAAGTGTTTGTACATATTTGCTTTTATGTAAGTAAACTTCAGAATGTTGCCATCTTGAGGTTGTTTGTAAAAAACCATGTATGGTTATCAGGAAATTGCTGACAACTATGAAGTGCTTATTTTGTGCAATGAGGAAAAGAAACTCCTAGGCTTATTTTATGTTTATTTTTTGGTGGCCAGATTCAATTCTTGGTTTTAACAGTCTGGTTTGTTTTGTTTTAAAATAGGATCTCAGTTTAAAATGTTTTTCCATCACCTTCTCCCACCACCCCCTCCCCTTTAAGTGATCCTGCAACTAATAACCTTGTTTCTTTAAAAACAGCTTTTTTTCCCTCTAGTGGACACACACCTGTATCATGGTTTCTTGTTAACTGTAGGCAGTGGAACTCCCCATCTTTATTTCTATAGTGAAGAAAATTACCAAATGTCGGAAATGAAAAAAGCAATCGAATGTTTATATAGCTGTCAAGTTAAAAACTTACATTAAAGTAAATAAACAGCAAATGATACGCTGTCCAGTATATAGTATAATATGAAATGCTTCATTGTCTCTAGCTACTGTATTTCACTTGCAACAGGAAGGGTGAATTATGTTTTACAAAACTGGGTAAACTTGCTTAGGTGACAATTTTACTTTGGCAGCCCTTGCATTTTCTCTTATTTGTTATGGTTATCACCATATATGATTCTTTGAGGTATATGGCTTTCTTAAAGAATGGGCTTGAGATTCTTAGTCACTTTTGACATACCCTGTTGGAGTAGTGGTTAAGTCAATAGCCTCCAAAGGAGCACAAGCCAAGCAACCCTGGGTGGGTTGGTTGGGTGGGTGAGGTGACAACCAGTGAGAACTACTAAATAAAAAATAAAGTGCTTCTTTCTCCTATCTCTGCCTGCCTACCTGCCTACTTGCTTTCATTCCGGCCTGCACCTTTCTTTAAAAATAAAAAAGATTTTTACTTACTTTAATAACAAGTTTGTTTCTATTTCTGGGAGAAAAGCAGCACCACAGTTTTCAACAAGAGTGGTTTTGGAATTATAGAAATCAAGACTTACTAGCAGAGCAGACTCTTACCAAATTTAACTAAATGCATTTTTACTTTTCCTAAAAGTATATATAGCAAGATGGTTCAATTTTAAATAACAGGGTACTAGAATGATTACTATGAAAAATATGAATTAATTTTTTATGTAATTTTGAGTCTAACCCTTTGCAGAAGTTTGGTTTTAAGGCCAAACTTTTTGCGTAGTTTATTCTAGATTTTCTCACGTGTGTTTATTTTGTGGCTTTTTTGTTTTGTTTTAATAAAATTACATATATAATTTTATTTGAAAAATTACTTCCTCTTAAGAATTTGTTTAGTAATAACTTTGTTTCCTGACAGTTTCATAATGACTACCACGAAATCACAGTGTAATGTAAAAAGTAATAAAATTTTTGCACTTAACTAGGACAACAGTTCCTTGGGGAAATATTGAGTGAATGATTACAGAGAAAGTATTTCTTTAGTTACAGATTAATTGTCTTGAAAGTTAAATTGAACTTTTAAAAATGTAATTTTTAAAGAATTATACTCATCATTTGTGAATAGCTAGGAGTATGGTTGAAAAGGAAAACTAGAAAACAATGAACATTTTCTTTCTTTAAACAAATTTACCTTTCACTTGATGAAATAACTTTCATTTTCTTCATACCATAAACTAGTAATGCTTTTGTTTGTTCTATGTGAATATTTAGTAGAACAGTAATGACATTTTTTTGCGTGCTTGTGAGTGAGCTGTTACATTGCTGCTATCTGTAGTTGTATTATTAGGCACCTGTCTGAAATTGTTATTGAGAGTTTAGGACAGAAATAAGTTTTTCTACTGTTAGAAAATCTGAGATCAGGTAAGTAGTAAGCAATGCTATCTAAACTATTCATGTAAATAAATATGGTAAATGAAACCTTGCTATAAAAGTTTGAAGATGTGGCATGCTCTTTTGGAGCAGTGATTGGGTCATTTGCCTCAAAAGAGCAGGCCACGTACACCTGGGTTCAAATCCTTGGATTCAGGGGTGAAACAACCAGCGTGAACAGAAAAGTTAGAATGAGGATACTTCTTTTTCCTTTCTCTTTCTGCCTGCCTGCCTGCCTGCCTTCATTCTTGCCTGCACATTTCCTTTTTTTAAAAAAATTGAAGCTGTTCAATTTTATTATAATTTTCATTAAAATTTTGTTACCAAGTTAGTATGCCTTTTCTAATTATAAACTATTGGTAAACTACTCTTGATGGAGCACCCTGTATTACCTGTATCTGGGTAGCAGTCCATATATATAGCTCAAGGACCTAGGTTTGAGGCTCATGCCCAGGAGGTAGGGTGGTAGGAATAAATAAAAATGCTTCTTCCTCCTCTTTCTTGCTACCTGCCTGCTGCCTCCTTGCCTTCCTCTTCAACAATAACAACAAATAAAAACACTGGATAAAAGATAGAGTAAGAACTATTTGACAGTGTTACTTTGTCAATTTCTTTAAAGATTCAGAATTGTTCATACCTACATAATTCTATAAGAATTGCTTTTGACATCAGAAGGAATAATGTAACAAAGATTTATCAAATGTTGTATATTATTACCATTAATAGTACTGAAAATGACATTTTTCCTGTCACTTGTAAGATGTAATTGTTGCCAGGACATCATTTTGTTTTCAACAGTATTTCTTCCTAAGTGATGGTAGCGCTGAGACTAGAGATACTTTATGTGTTCTTTTTCACCAGTTTGCCAAGATGGATGTTTAAAAATTATAGTTATTTCCACACTATAAGGAGAAAGCAGAAAAATTACAAATTTCATTAGTGCATTTTTTTCTAAGTCTTTGTTTCTAATTCTTCATTAAACTTGTCGTTTAAGGTGGTTTGTTCCTTTTTTGCAAGGATATTAGTGATACATAAGGTTGGTGACATAGAATTGTAGGAAACCATGATTTATTTAAAATTTTTAAAAAACATTTTTTTAAGGAAAGGTATAGGATAAAATGAAAATGAGTAGACAGGCAGGTAGGAAGAGAGAAGAGAATGAAACATTCACTCATTTTATCCAGTTGTTCCATCTTGATTGTTCCCTTGACCCTGGGTCTTGAACCTGGGTCCTTGGAATGTATGTGGACTTTGTCCCGTGACCTACCTTATCTTCTAGGCTACCAGGGTACACCTGGTGATTTCTTTAAGGCACAAAAGTAGCCGTCAACTTGAATATTTTAAGTTTAGCAAGTTCTAATAGAATGTAGAAGGCCTAGTCAATCATTTGGTGATATGTAAATGTATAGTGTTTTAACTTTCTTTACAACTAGAAGCCCAAAATATAAATTTGACTTTTACATTGGAAGATGAATCTCACTGGAGAATTAGGCTTTCTTTTCTTTGCAAACATATTAGTGAATAATGAAATTTCTTGAAAGGGAAGTTTTGGATATATTATATTGTAGTGTATGATATATTTAAGTGATTGTACTTAAAGTGAAATAGAAAGGAAATAATAAATGATCTTAAATTTATGGATATTAAATATGATTGATTGGTTTAGCAGGTTCTGGGGGATAGTGAAAAACATCTTTGGTTCCTTAAGACACCTTAAGACACCTGAAAACTTTTGAACTGGTGTTTGGGCCTTCCTGTCTCCCCTCTCTACCTCCCTCCATTCTTCCTTCCCTCTCTCCCTCTCTCCCTCCCTTTCTCCCCTCATCCTTCATCCTTCATCCCTCATCCCCAAAGAATCAACACTGAGATAACATGTTATCCTTATCTGGTTAGACTGTTGTAAGAATGTTAAATGAGTCTTTGTGAAAGTGCCTTTTGAAGAGTTAACTGCAAAAAGAAAAAGTTATTTACTAGGTTAGATATAATATTTATTATTAACCTTATTTTGTTTAAGGTTAAAGACAATGATGGCAGTCTGTCACTGCATGTTGGTTAGATTTGTAAAGTGATTGGGGCTACTTTTAGATATCTTTTGATTAAGGTTCCCCCACACACACCTTGGAGAAGATGAAGCTATTTGGAAACATTTTAATGTGGTTGAACTGATGAGTGCCGTGTTGTCAATAGCTTCAAAAGTTTATGAACCAGGAGAATGTGTTTGCTTTGAGAAACTGCTGGAAGCAAGTGAATGAACTAAAAAACTTGTTACCAACATATGTTAGTCATTTGTTATATTATGGAGAATAAAAAAAAGGCCAATGAATAATTAAAGGCATTCTTTTCATGACATTTTTAAATTCTCCTACAGTGTTTAAGTATACAACAGATTTCCTCTATCATAAACTAAATGTGTTCTCTTTTTTGATTTATGTTCTTTTTTTTTTTTTTACAGGCAGTTTTCAAAGACATTATTCCCCAGAAATTATTTGAAATTGACTATAAATATTTGGCATATTTTAAAATGTGAGCTCTCAGTCTTAGTAAAAGAAAACTTGTACAACTTGTATATTTCTCTAGTTGTGCTATATCTAACGTAAGTTATTTCTGGTTAGTTCATGGACAAAATAGCTTTGTTGTCTAGCATCTAGATTCCATTTATATTATTTTTTCCTTTTTATGCTTGTCAATAGACATTAGTAGGAGAAAGTAGAATTTTCTCTTAGACTATTTCAGTTAAATGTACAATTCACAAAGCTGAGGGATGCTACAGAACAGAAATAGTGGCAGATGGTCAGACCTGATGCTCTGCAAAGACAGAGTGGTTCATTCTGATTACAGACTTCGGGAGTCTGTGAGGCAAAGATACGGAGCCACAATCTATTCTACACCTGCACTAACCATATGTGTTTGGGGAACACCAAGAACAACTTTGCTAGGACATAGAAGAGGAGAGAGGATTGGATCTACTTTTAGTTTGCAGGCACATACCCACACATAGCAATACTGTCAATATTATATCTTTGAGCACTAAGGCCAAATGGTATATATATATTGCTATATAGTATTCTACTTTGATTTATAATGTGCCCTGAGATATAAACTAGGATGTAGTAGCAGGGAGCTAGATTTATACCTTCCCAATAACAGAAGTAGAAATTTCTTTTCTCCATTATTTAAACAGTTACGCTTACATGACCTGTGCAGGACAGATTATTTTAGAAACTTGTTTGTTTGAATTACAGAGACTATATAAACAATAGTAATAAAAAGCTAGAAAAAGTATAATTGCAGCAATGTAAACTGGCCACTTGGAATGTAATTTGACAATATTTATTAAACCAAAATTTGTGAATGACCTAGGGCTTATTAGAGAAGCATTCACATAAGTATTTCTCCAAGAAGGTATGTGCATGATTTTTCGTGGAAAGTGTTGTGTGAGAAACAGCCTAAATGTTCAGTATTAAGCTAGTTAACTTATGATATTGTTATGTGCAGGAATACTATACAGAACATAAAAGAATGAGATTAGTTGATATGTAATAAGAGTAGTTTGCATTGTAATAAGTATAGTATAATACTTTGTTACCATAGGTACATTATATAAAAGCATGAAAAATGGTCGAAAAGTAGAGAAACCAAATATTGATTATTTATAGGGGAAGAATGACGGTGAGGAATTGGGACTAGAGAGAGGATGAAAATAAGATTTGGTATGTGTTATGTCTTGAGCCTTATTTTTATGTACTGTTTGAATTTAAAAACTGCATTCTCTTACTAGATACATTAAAAACTAATTTAAAAGATTACCTCCAATTATCCCTAAATTATTGCTAGATAAAACTATCACTTTATTTTTTTGCACATTATCATTCATGTATGTATTTGTGTACTTTTAATACTCTGTTAATTACTATATTACAAAAATGTTTTAATGTTTCTATGAAATATTTATTACCATCTTTAATAATACTAATTTCTTTAAGCAAAATTCCTAGGAATGAACATGATCAAAGGATGTGAACATTTCTGGCTCTTCTTATTACTTTGCAAAAGGATTTTACCAGTGTATAATGCTACCAGCAACTGGTGAAGTACATACACTAAAGTTACCACAACTTCATCATTCAATTTTTTTTTTCCTTTTTTTTAAAGGAAAAATGCAGGCAGGAATGAAAGTTAAATAGGCATAAAGGAAGAGAGAGGATAGGAAGCACTTTTGTTTTTATTTAGTTATTCATCTTGTATTCATCCTGGCCCTGGGACAATGGGAGTCCTTTGACTGCCTGTGGACTGTGCTTGGCCTGAGGCAACGGAACTACTGTTCCATCAGGACACAACTCAGATTTCTTTGTTTTCTTTTTTTTTTAAGGAAAGGTGCAGGCAGGCAGGAAGGTGGGAAGAGAGAGGAGGAAGCTTTTTTAAAATTTAATTTAGTTTTATTTAGCTGTTCATACTGGTTGCCTCCCACCCCCCTACCCCCAACCTGATGCTTGAACTCAGGGTTATGTAGCCTGCACTCCTTCAGAGGTGATTGACCTAACCAATACTCCATCAAGACATGTCCTCAAATTTCTTTTTTTCTTTTTAAGGAAAGGTACAGGCAGAAGTGAAGGTGAGTAGGTAGGTAGGCAGGAAGAGAGGAGGAGGAAGCATCTTTTGTTTTGTTCTTACTGGTTGTCTCCTCCCAAGCCTGGGACCTGAACCCCAGGGGTATGTGCCTTGGCTCCTTAGGAGGTGATTAACCTAACTGCTGCTCCACTAGTGCACATCTCAAATTCCTTTTTAAAAACATAGCATTAAGACTAAGAATATGGAACCTGGAACCTAACATCAGATACAAATCCTGACTCACTATGTGACCTTGGAGCAAGTGACTTTTGTGCTTCCAAGTTCCTTATCTGTTAAATGAGAGTAATAACAGCAGTCCACAGTGTTGTTACAAGGATCTATGGTATTTATTGATATTTGTAAAATACCTAGACTAGTACCTGGCATGAAGAGTAAATACCGGTGTAATTTTAAAAAGAGATAGTTTGGAGAGGCTTGGAGCAAGATTGTGTTGTTTATAGTTTGTATCTCAGTTGCCTTTTTTGATTGATACTGCATGATTATTAAATTTCTTCTGAAATTTGTCACTTTGTCATCTGGAGCAAAAGTAAACTATAAATGTATAAATACATAATGAGTAAAAGTGCTTGTTTCTACTGATAAGGAAAAAGGTGATTTTGAGAAAATCATCATTTGGTTTCCTGCCTTTGAGCAGGTAAATGCTTAAATTACACCTATTCTAGCACTTAAGCATTAACATATCATCTTTCCCACCTGAGTTTCTTTTAGTAACTTACCTAATGAACCTAATTCCAAACTCCATCTAGACTAAGGAAAAAAGTGAGGCAGAGATGCATTTATTGATGACAAACATCGGTTCAGGATAATGAAAACACATTTTTATTAACCCTTATGTGAATCAGGTTTTGTTTTGTTTTGTTTTTCTTTTTAAGATTTTGTGATTCAGTAATTAGTGGAAAGAAAGCTGTGAATGGGAAAAGGGATAGCATCTAATCTTTATCCAAAAATTTATTTAACCAGTAAAATTTAAGGTTCTTTGATAGCTATTGGGATACAAATAAAGCTCTCAGAGAGCAGGGGGTAAATACACCATTAAATCAACATTATTTTAAAATTAAAGCATCAAAAGTTTGATAATTGATTATGTAGAAGGTCATTATTATAAGATAGATACATATCTTTATGTGGTGGGGCATGAAGCATTTAGAATAGGCTTCTAGAAAATAAAGGAGAGATTTTAAACCAAGTCTTGAAGGATGTTGCTCTAATAAGAGCAACTGGGATAATGGAGGACACTGCAAGAGTGATGGCCATGAGTGTAGTGTGGTTATTGAGTAGCAAGTTATTTGGAATAGTCAGAGCCTTCATGTGTATCTCTACTTTTGGTTCTAAAGTTTACATTTATTATTTTTAAATCTTTATTGCATGTTAAAACATTTTAGATCTTTTTACTTTAAGCTAGTGATTCTCAATTCTTGGTAAAGGATGTCCCTTCCTGGCCATGTAAATAGGCATATTTTCTTAGTTTCTGATGATGCCCCATTTGATAGAATCAAAAGCCATAGGGACCATCCTCATCAATAATATCCTGGTCTCATCTAGTTTCTCCAATATCAATCTATATTAAACTCCTGTGAAAATTACTTTTAAAATCTAATTTTCAGATTGAAACTCTTAGATTCTTTGTTTTCAGAGTGGTATTTGATAATCTTGATGTATAGTACATTAATTACCTTTATTGAACCTTGTCTTTCTTTACTGATATTAATTTTCTTTGAATTTAGTATACATTTTGTTTGCTTTCTATACATTTTTAATTTATTTCAAGTTACTTGTCTTTTATACTCCCTTAGTAGATAGTTCAGTTCTAGTTCAGAAATTATTCTTTTCTACTAGATTAATGTACCTAATATTTAACATTTGCATGTATTCAGTTTATGTCAGTCACCAATTTGTGTTTTGCAATTTTCCTGTCATATTTGTAGAAGTTTGTTTCAGTTGTGGGATTTCTTGTATATTACTTCTGCTTTTATGCTTATTTAACTGTTTATATTTTACCATTTTTTCTAATAACAATTTTAGACACCTTGGAGGAACAGTTATTTTGGCTTTACCTTCAAACTACTGTTCTTCTGTGTTTTAGTTGAGAGTCAAAGCACTGTTGTGGTTCAGGTGGCTGAGACAGCTGGGGTGTAACATGTGTTTTAATCTAAGAGAATAGTTTTAAAATTCTGTATAGGTTGGTATGCCCTGCTGGTATAGTGGTTTGGTCTTCCACCTCTGGCCAAGCACAGGCCATATAACATCACAAAGATCTGGGTTCTCATCCCCAGGAATGGGGAAACAACCAAGATCAATACTAAATAAAATTTAAAAAAAAAAATAAGAAAGCTTCCTTCTCTCTCTTCCTGCCTTCCTGCCTACTCACTTTCATTTCTGCCTACACTTTTCCTTTAAAAAATAAATTAAAAGAAAATACTATATACATTGAGGTCTAAAAGTTTATCCATAATTTAAACTATTTCTCATTAGCAGCAGTGTTATAAATGATTATTAGATTTTAGGGGTGGTGGCTTACAAAAATTTAATGTTACATTTGCAATAAATAAATATCTTTCAAACAGGAGAAAAACATACAAATTTTGTTAAATTTTTACATGTGCATGGAGTCTTCATGAGAATGAAAACCCCCAAAATAGATTTTTTACTTTGGGTTTATAGGAACAATGATAACCTTACCATTACCCGCAAAAACAGTTTTCATAAACATTGTCATAAGCCCTATAAACCATTACATTTTTTGAGTAATGTTGCTTAAAGATCTAAATCAGTAATTACAGTGTTAGTATTGTTTTTAATTAGCAAGTCAATCTTTTGACATAACATAAAAATTGACAATTTCTTCCCTGCCTTATATTTGCCTTGAATTTTTTTAGAAGAATAAATATATAATCATTAAGATTATATGTTTTGCATTCTTATTTAGAGCTAGTTTCCTTATATACTTTTTAATTAACCCTTAAAATACATATTAACCAATTTAAAATAAAATGAAAATCTCTTGAAGGAATTAATCTTTTAATATTGTTAGAATTCTGGTTTATAGAACAAATGTTATATTAGTTTCAGCTTCAATTTGCCCCATCTTATCAGAGAAAAACACTCTTATGACACTATTTAGTACTACATACATTCTGAAGCTGGTGAGTTGTGTTCTTATAAAGTCATTAGTGACAAAAATCTTTCTCATTTTGTGCTACATCTTACCTGTTCTGTACCATCTAGGTTGCCTTGTATTATCTACTTGAGGTGACTTTGCAGTAACCTGCCAAAGAACTTTCGATAGGTAAATTCACTTTAGGTCAGCTACATCAAGCACATTTATAAATTACTGTTGGTCGGGATTTCTTTGCTCCATTCAACATTTTGCCTTTCCTGTGTCCAGAAGTTCTCCCTTACTTTGGCAGTGAAAAACTTATTACCCAGTGTTTGTTTACCTCTATGGTTGTCTTCTGATTCATATGTTAAATTTTTATCCATGTCTTTGGAACCAAACTGTTAAAACAGCAACTCCTATCTTTTAGCAGATTCTGAATGATGATACTGCCCTGGCTCATGAGATACGAAAATTACTTGGTCTTTTGACTTATAATCTACTTGGGGAACTTAACCAGTACCTTCAAAAAAAGTTATGAATAAGACAATATACTAATACAGAACATCAGTATTGAGCTGTACTGTGAAATGTTTTACAGCTTTTTAAAAGTAACATCTTACATTCATACAAGTGGATCAAAGTTTGTGTACTTTACATGTGCATATACTTTCTTGAAGTAAAAAGTATAGTTACGCTAGAGTTCAAGGAATGCCCATGGAAAAGAAAACATCCATCCTGTGTCAAGAAAGAAAAATGTTGATTACTAGTATAGACAAAATAAAAGAATCTAGAGATAAGCATTATACTGTTCTTTTTTGTGTATCGAGGGTGTGTATGTGTATGTGTGCCATCATTAATGTACATTTATTTTCCATTTAAGGACAGTGAGTTCTAATCTCTGCATTTTACTCTAAAAAAGTCTTTTTAGTAGTTTTTCTATCAAAATAAGGAAGGAGGATTTAGCTTATTTATTATCCAAACTATAGAAAGTGCATTAATCTATAAGGCTGCCATAACAAAATACCATAGACTATGACTTAAAAAAAACAGAAATTTTCTCATAATTTTGGAAGCAAGCTTCTGGCAATCTTTGATTCCTGATGATGGCTCTCTGCTTGTAGTTGACTACTTTCTGTTTTCCTGTGGCCTTTTCTCTATGTGCTTGAAGGGAGAGAAAGGAGCGCCGAGGCTCTCTTGTGTCTTTTTTTATAAGGAAATTGATTTATCTTATCTGATCAGGACTACACTCTTATGGCCTCATTTAACCTTAATTACTTCCTAACTCCAAATATAGTCACACTGGAGGTAAGGGTTTGAACATAAAAATATTAGGAAAAATTCAATACATACACGAATCAGTCAACCGTCCACCAAATTAATGTTCTTGAATCTAAAATACGTTCACTTTATCCCAACAGTTTTAAGTCTTAATTCATGACAGCAACAACTCTAGTGTCTAAAGTCCAGAGTTTCATGTATATGTCATCTAAATCCAGGTATGGATGAAACTGGAGGTATGATTCATCAAAAGAAAGGAGTGATGGAAGCTAACCAAGTCTAAAATTTAGCAAGGCAGGTTCCATTAGATGTTAAGGCTCAAGAATAACCCTCTTTGATTCAATGTACTGCCCCCTCCTGAGGAGGAGCTAACCCTCCTTTTAGACCTGTGGTGAGAGTGGCAACCCTGGCATCTCTGAATTTTTGATTAATCTTCCTTTTCTTGAAAGAGAACACATGTTGGTAGCTGGAAAACTAATATTTTCCCATTCTATAGGATAACAGAATTCTGACAGTCTTCTTTCATTCTGCCACTTTTTTTTCTTCTTTTTTTCTTTTTTAAGGAAAGATGCAAGTAGGAATGAAGGCGAGTAGGCGAGCAGGCAGGAAGAGAGAGGAGAAGAAGCGTTTATTTTATTTATATTTAGTTGTTCACACTGGATGTTATCCTTGGGCCTGGGACTCGAACCCAGGGGTATGTGGCCTGTACTCCTTTGGAGGAGATTTCACTAACTGCTGCCTCTACCAGAATGCCCCTCATTGTGCCACATTTTTTCCTGTTATCTTTAGTTCCAACTGGCAGTGTTTTTTGCTTGTATAATCCCATCTTTATTTCTGGTTTCTGTTGAAACAGCATATTAAATTTGTGGTTCACACACACACTAATCTTATCAAAAAGTTGTTCAGCCACACCCTTAGTGTTCTCCTTCGAAAAAACTTTATCATTTTTGCAGTATAGGTAGTCTCAGAATTTTCCAAAGTTTAAAGTTCTGAATTCTTTTTGCTTAACATTTCTTCCCATTTATCTCTTTTTGTTTCCTGGCATTTTATTATAAGTGGTGAGGGAAAATCAAGTCTTCAACACCTTTCATCAAAATCTCAGCTAAATATCCAATTTCTGTCTTCCAAAAAGCACTAAACCATGAATACAATTTGACGAAGGTCTTTGCCACTTTTTAGCAAAGATAACTTCTCTTCCGTAATATATTCCTCCTCTGTCCAAGACCTCACCAGAATGGCCTTTAACATTCCTAACATTCTATTCATGATTTGTTTTTTAAGATGATACTTTCTCCCAACAGTACCTTCATAGTTATCTATACTCTTTCCATCATACACTTAAAAACTCCTTCAGTCTTTATTAACCAGTTGCCAAGCCACTTCTGGCATTTTTAGGTATATATTGTAAGTAGCATCCCACTTCTCAGTACTGAATTCCGTATTAGTTTGGGCTACTGTAACAGTTCCATAGAGTGGGTGGTTTAAGCAACAGACATTTCATTTTCTCAGAGTTCTGGAGGCTGGAAAGTCCAGGATGAAGTTCTAGTAGAGTTTGGTTTTTAAAGAGGACTCTTTTTGGCTATGCAGGTAGTTACCTTCTCTTTGGGTCATCAAATGACCTTTTTACCATGTGAATGCATGGAGTAGGAAGGAGTGGGATGAGCATAAACTCTCTGGTATTTCAGCTTATTGGAACATTAATCCTATCCAACCACCCTTAACAGTAATTACTTAACTCCAAATACAGCCAGCCACATTGAGGGGTTAGGGATTCAGAAAATGGGTTTTGGAAGGGACATATATATTTAGGGCATAACAGAAATGTAACTATAGTTTAATAAAATTTAAATTCTTGGATTCAGATGTTCCAACTTAATCTTCAGTGACACTGACTATGTCTTAAAACCAAGCAGACATCTAGAACTCATCCTATTTCCTTATATTTTTTAGGAGAGGAAAGGAGAGGAAGAAGAAATACTTTTTTTTTTTTTTTAAGGAAGGACAGAAGGAAGAGGGAGGAGGAAGCAGTTGTATTTTTGTGTTGAGTGCCTTAGTCCCTGGGTTTTATATGATCTACATTGCTACCTCACTGGTCTAACACCTGAGCCACCAGAGTGCACCAATTCTTTTTTTTATTTTTCTTATTTTCCATAGCAAATTATCTGTTGAATCCTTTTTAGTTAAATTTGATATATCTTGCCCTTTTTAATGTTGTTATCTCAGGACTAAAATAATGTAGTAGCCTGTCAACCTGTTTTTATACCACCTATCTGGCTTTTTTCCAACTTTTTTTTTCAGTATAGCACACGAGTGAACATAAATGTGATTGCTAGTTGTTTGTTTACAACTCAGATTAGGATTAAATTTGGATATATGTTGGAAATAATATGGAGTTAATTTTTCTCACAGATCTGGGTATAGGATACCTAGGGCTGTATGGCAAGTCTATGATCATCCAAGCCTTTTCTGTCTTTTGATCTACCATCTTTAGTATATAGTTAATAATTTCAAGTTCACTCACAGTGTAAAATGATAGCTGAAGAGGCAGCCATTACTTCTTTCCAGGTGGGAAGAAGAGACTAAAGCTGGTTATCTGGAGCCATTAAGGAGTCTTCTTGGAGAAATAATTTCTATTACATTTTGTTGATCATTGTTATAAGGAAAGCTGGGAAATATAAAACTGGGAGCTTTGTAACTTTGAATAAAGTCTGGGTTCTGTTTATTTGCCTAATTATCATTCCAGCCTATTTCCTGCAACTCATCATGCACCCTATGCACCATTTATATCAAACTACTCATAGTTCCCTGATTATTCATTCTGCTTTCTTTTCTTTTTTAAAGGAAAGGTGCAAGCAGGAATAAAGGCAGTAGTAGGCAAGCAGGCAGAAAGAGGAGGAAGCACTTTTTCATTTAGTTTTTCATGCTGGTTGTTTCCCTCATTCCTGGGACTCGAACCCAGAGTATGTGCCCTGTGTCCTTTGGAGGGGGTTGACCTAACTGCTCTTCCAACATGGTGCGCCTACTTTATTCTTTCATATGCCAGGTATGCTCTTATTCTTCGTGGGTTATCATCTCTTGGATGCCTTTCTTTTCTTTTTAAAAATGTATTTGTTTGTTTTTATTGTAATTATTCTACACATTAAAATAATTTCGTATGTATAGATTCCCCATTCTTTAAGATATATATCAGCACACCAGGCCCTCCATCAAATCACCAGGTGTTCTTCACCATTGTCCTGTGAGCTCCATCACCATTTGCTCCTGCCTGCCCCCATTCCCTGTTGGTAACTTCAGTTTTATTGCAAATGTTCAAGGGTTAGTTTTGTTTCATCTGTTCCTTTGTTTTGTCTATTCACATTTCACCTCTGAGGTCATCTGGTATCTTTCTTCTTTTGACTTATTTCACTTAGCGTAATCCCCTCTAGTTCCATCCATGTTGACAGGATTTCATCTCTTCTAAGGGCTGTGTAGTATTTCATTGTATGTATATACCACATCTTCTTTATCCATTCACCTGATTTTGGGCACTTAGGTAATTTCCAGTTCTTAACTATTGTGAATAGGACTGCACTAAACACGTGCATGCATAAATCTCTGCGGGTGGGTGCTTTTGTAGATGCCCAGAAGTGGAATGATGGGATCATATGGGATTTCCATCTTCAATTTTTTGAGGAATTGGATGTCTTTCTTAATCACCAACTAAAATTAACCACTTCTGTTTTAGGAGTTCACTTTAATATCTCCAGTTTAACATTTCCTGTGTGGTGTTATAGTTACTTTGGTTGTGTACCTTTCTTCCCTACAAAAATCTGAAGGGATTAGAGTCCAAGATGCTAACCTGTTAGGTGCCTTGACTTACCTCCTCCCCACAGAACAATTAGGAAGCACCTATTTTTCAGACACAGATGCTGATGAAAAACAGGACCAGAAAATATACAAATGGCAATAGCATATAACTCCACAAAGGGTAGACAAAAATGTCCAGTTTCAGAGCTACATCATAGTTTAGGATTATAGCCCCAGGGTGAAAATAAGCCATGACAGAGCAGGTAGAGTCTGGCAAAGAACCAGGCCTCCTAGAGATTTGCTCCAGCAACAGAGAGCACAACCAGCAGCATGAAGGTAACTGAGCCTCAGAAGAGGATTTTGGTACATAGTGGAAAGAGGACAAGAATCGTGACAGACTGAGTCAGCTCCCAAGGGAATCTGCACAGGTCACCGCCATAACCAGAAGGCAGCTAGGGGAAACCCCCACCATTTCCCATCATTATTGCTCTGGAGCCACAGGACCCCCACCCACTGGAAATCCCTCCACAGACTTAAGGGTGATTGAAACAAAATGTCAGTAAACAGTTAACATTTCAAGAATAACCTAAATGTTAATGGACTGCGAAATGACACCATCAAATGTCACAGAGTGCCTGAATGGATTAAAAAGCATAACCCAACCTTCTGCTGGATTCTGGAAACTCACCTCCTTTGAAAAGATAAAACATAGACTCATAGTCACTGTGTGGAAGACAGCCTACAGTTGAATGGCAACCTCCCAAAAAGGAACAGCCATACTTATGTCAGATAAAACATACTTCTAAGTAAGAAGAATAGCAAAAGACAGAGATAGACATTATATAATCCAGCAAGAAAACATAAAGCTTACTAACATGTATGTAACAAATGAAGGAGCATCAATATATATTAAGCAAGTATTTTTAGAAATGACAAGATACCAACAGCAACACAGTAACAGGAGACTTTAATACCCCGCTTACATCAATGGACAGATCAACCAGGCAGAAACCAACTGGGAAACAGCAGCTTTAAATGACCATTTAGAGCAGTTAGGTCTAATAGACATATAACAAACACTTTAGCAGCTACAGAATTCACTTCCTTCTCAAGTGCACATGGAACATTTTCAAGGATAGATCGTGTGTTGGGACATAAAATGTCTCAACATATTTACAGGAATTGAAATCATACCAAGCATATTTTCAGACCACAAATGGCTTAAAGCTAGATATCAACCACAAAAAGAAAGCTGGAAGGCCCCCAATTAATTGCAGACTAAAACGGTATGCTTCTGAATGGGTAAAAGAGGAAATCAAACAGAACTTAAAAAAATGCAAATGAGAATGAAGACATGAGCTGCCAGAATTTATGGGATGCAGCAAAAGGAGTACTAGCAGGGAAGTTCATTACGATTCATGTCTACTCAAGAAACAGGAAAAATTGCAAATAAACAGTCTAACCCCACATTTAGAGCATCTAGAAAAAGAATAATAATTAAACCAAGTAAGCAGAAAAAAGGAAATAAACAATATTCAAGCAGAAATAAACAAAATAGAAAGCAAAAAGACAATCCAGAAGATTAATGAACTAGAAGTTGGTTCTTTGAAAAAATAAACAAGATTGACTCACAAATTAAAAAAGAGAAAATTCTCAGAAATAGAATCAGAAATGAAATGCAAAAAGTTCCAGCATACACCACAGTAATATAAAACATCATGACACTATTATTTTAATAAAGTGGACAACCTTGAGGACATGGACAGATTTTTAGAAAAATATATTCTACCAAACTGAACAAGGAAAAACTGGAAAGCCTGAACACAGCAATCAAAAGAAATTTAAGAGGTAATCCAAAGTCTCCCAAAAAACAGAAGTACAGGACTGTTTTCTAAAGAGTTTTACCATACCTCCATAGAATTAATACCTTTTCTTCTCAAACTCTTCCAAAATGTTCACAAAACCAAATAGAGATGTCACCAAGAAAGAAACTTACAGATCAGTATTTCTAATGAACATAGGTGTAAAAATTCTCAACAAAATATTATCAAACAATCTAACAGTGCATCAAAAGGATTATACATCATGACCATGTGGGATTTATCTCAGGGATGCAAGGATGGTTCAACATACATAAATCTAATGTTAATGGAATACACCACATCAACAGGAGCAAGGAGAAAAACCACATATTATGTCAATAGATGCAGAGAAAGTTTTTGACAAGATTCAACAACCATTTATGATTTATCCCCTGCATAAAATGGGGATAGAAGGTACATATCTCTACATTAAAAAGGTCATATATGCTAAACCCATAGCCAGTGTCATACTCAGTGGGGAAAAATTGAAAGCTGAAACTAGGCAAGGCTGTCTTCTCTCACCACTACTATTTAATATTGTACTGGAAGTCTTAGCCAGAGCAATTAGGCAAGAAAAAGAAAGAAAAGGAATCCAAGTTGGAAAGGAGGAAGCGAAACTATCGTTACTTACAGATGACATGATTATATATATTGAAAACCCTAAAACTGTCAAAAAACTAGGACTAATCAACAAATACACTAAAGTGGCAATCTACTACACTAGTGAACAAAAATATGTTACATTTTTATACATAATACACTACAAGAAAATAAAATCAAGAAAACCACACCGTTTAAAATTTATGTTGATAGGTTCCTATAGGCAGGCAGGCATGAAGAGAGAGGAGAAAGAAGCATATTTATTTTTTAGTTGTTCACATTGATTGTTCCCCCCAAATCCAGGTCATGAACCTAGGTCTTTGGGGCATATGTGGACTGCGCTCCTTCAGAAGCAACTGACCTGACTGCTACACTACCAGGACACGCCTTATAGGTCAATCAGATGTTAAAAATGTCATGCTATAGATGATCACATGTAAGGAAAAGTCACAGTAAGGAGATCTTTGTAGAAAGTATATGCAAGTGATCACTAGATGCAGCAAGAAACTTGCTGTTTTGCTCTAAGTTGTATAATGTAGTTTTAGAGAATTCTTTCCCTCCTTTTAGGTGTTCTTCCTCTCGTACAACTATGTCTTTATTTTTACTATATTGTCATTATCTCTTCATGAGTCTGTCTCTTAGCTGTGATTTCTTTGAAGCCAGAGTTGGATGCTTTACTAGTTTTGTGTTCCCGATTACCCACACAGCGTTTGGCATTATCAAGTAAAGACACAGTAGTTTAACATTTTTTAATTTAATTTCGTTTTGTGTGTTTTGGGATCTTACTGGAAAGATTTTGTTTCTATGGTGACTATACCATAATCTTTATCTTATCTCTCAGTTTTTGCCTTTTCTGAGTAATTGCTTTTACTTATTTTGTGCTGCATTCAAAAAATGTTATGAAATACTTCCTTTTTCTTACCAGATCTTGATATTTGATTATGCATTGCTAATTCCCACCAATTGAATACTTACACACCAAGACGTCTTGAAATCTCCCAAGACTTTCTGTTGTGTGATATTTGTTTTAAGTTTTCTCGAATATCTGTTTTGATATTAGAAAAGAAAATTTCTCCATTGGTTTCTTCGCCTGTGGTGTTTGTTCCCTGGTTGTCTTCTGTTCATACTTTGTGTTTCAGAGGGAATTGTGGCTCTATTCTTACAGATTTCATTAAGATTCTGGTTTGGTTTTTTTTATATACAGCTGTCATCCTGGGATGTCATATCATCATCATGGAAATTTCCTTAACCTCACTCGTGTTGGAGTCAGTGTTTCCTGGATTCTTTTTCTTTCTTTTATTTATTCATGTTGTTGTAAGGCATTGTCTTACACTGTGCTGGGAGAAGATGTAAGAGGTTATTCTGACTTTCTCATTGTTATATTTTTATAAAACTATAATTTGGAGGTAATTTTCTTTTTTTCCCTCTCAGGATATTTGGAGGTTTTAATATTTTTTTTCTTCATTATCTCTGTTCCTCCCTTCTCTCTGTTTTGGTACTTGTTGGAATGTTTTTCAATATATGGTGTTTCTTAGCTGTTCATTCTTTTAAATTCATCCTATTAATATAGTTTATATACCACAAAATGCACAGATTTTAATTAAGTATTCAGTTTAATAAGTTTTGACAGATATATTCACTTGTGTAAACCATTTGCATCACCTCAGCAGAGTTCCCACCGTTCTCTTTGTAGTCTCTGTTCCCTACAGTCCGTCCCAAACACCCATCATGCCACCACCTACTTACTATCTTTGTCACTGTAGCTGGTTTTGCTTCTTAAGACTTTTATTTAATGCAGTCGTACAGTGAATGTTCTTTGTATCTGGCTTCTGCTGCTCTTCATAGTTTTGTTGTTTTGTAAAGGAAAGGTGCAGGCAGCAATGAAGGTTAGTAGGCAGGCAGAGAGGAAGAGAGAGGAGAAAGAAACATTTTATTTTTCATTTTAGTTGATCATATTGTTCATTCCCCAAGGACCTGGGACTCAAACCCCCAGGGGTACGTGGCCTTTGCTCCTTTCGGAGGCACTTGACCCTAACCTCTGCTACACCAGGGCACACCATCTCTGCATAGTTTTTAAGATTCATTTATATTGTTGCATGAGTCAGTAGTTTCTTCAGTTTTATTTATTAATTGATTTTTTTTTTAAAGGAAAGATGCAGGAAGGAATGGTGAGCAGGTCGGAAGTCAGGAAGAGAAAGGAGAATAAACTTTTTTTCTTAAATTTATTTTACTTATTTTTTCCTCTGGTCCTGTCATGCAAACCCGGGTCCTTGGGATGTATGTGAACTGCTCCAGCCAAAGGCAGCTAGCTAAACCACTACTTTACCAGGGTGTGCCATTTCTTCTGTTTTATTGCCGAATAGTATTCCTTTGTATAGGCATACCACATTCATTTATTTGCTTGTTCATGTCCAAAGAGGTTGTTGCTTCTACTTTTAGGGCCATTATTAAAAAAGATCCTAAGTATATGTTTGTGTAGTATTTTAATTTCTCTTGGTTAAATAATGAGTTGAATTGCTGGGGTATAAGGTAAGTATATGTTTAACATTTTATGAGTGATATATTAATGATCGATTGTCGTGTTCCCTGGTTGCTCAGGTGTTAAGTTGGTGACTGGGTCCATCTAAAACTCAAAGACATGTGTTTGTGTATATCTGTGTGTGTACCCTCAGTATAATTCTTAAAATTTTTATCTTGAATTAAAAGTACATTGCTGCTGAAGCCATATCAATGTCATAATCTAATGCCATTTAGCTTTCCTGCTTGTTTGAAATACTTATATCTTCCTTACCTCTGCCTAAAATTTGTATACATAATTTAATGATCTGTTGTTTGAAGATAGTGGGTCAAGAATTTTCATTTTTATTTTTTAGTTATATTTGAAAATGTTAGAATTCCATGACAAAATCTCTGGTTTTGTTTTCCTTACCTGAAAAGAGAAGTATATTTGCCAATTTTTATTAGGAACTGAGTTGAAAAAAATAGAAAGATTTTAAGAAACTTCTTTTTGGGTTTCTTACCTGTCTTCTGTTTCTGAATTTCAGTTACAGATATAGAGCTGAAACGATTGAAAGATGCCTTCAAGAGGACCTGTGGACTCTCATATTATATGGGCCAGCACTGCTTCATCAGGGAAGTGCTTGGGGATGGAGTGCCTCCAAAAGTTGCTGAGGTAATCTGTATTCTAGGCTTTCCTTTGAAATAGTTATCTATCAGCCTGAATTCTTGAGGAGGCTCCTTGTTGTAACACATTTAATCCTCCCCACAGTTATTTTTCTTGCTGATAGTTAAACAGTTCTCATTTTAAATGTCAGTATGGCTGTGTTCTTAAGAGACCAAAGGGGTGTATTGCAGAGCCGCAGTCTGTTTCTTTTGTATTTCTGAACTTAAATAGCTACTGATTATAATCATGGAGCTATTTGTGTGACTGACTTCTTATTCTTATAAACTTTATCACTCTAACATATTTTTTATGTTGGGAGTATGTTTTATCAATTTTGTGTTAAATAAAGACTTTCTATATAATAAAAACTAACTTTCTATAAAATTAAATGTTGTAAATGAAGCATAGGCTTATTGAATCTTGTAAAGTCTAACTTAAAATTCTGTTAAAAATTTTAGGTGGAGGTAAAGTGTTTTTAGTTGATATAAATAGTCCCTTTCTAAAAAAAGTAACTTATTTTGTAAGTATATACATGGATCTATATTATGTCATTCTAAATATGAATTGAGAATAAAATTAATAAAACAGTGAAAGTTATAATAGGAATTTTAAATTTGGTATATTACATGGACCCTTAATTCACCATTCCTAATTAGTGGTGGTTTCTATTTCTCTCTTTCTTCCTTTTTTTAATAGATGCTTCTTATATATTTATTTTTAAAGGAAAGATGCAGGCAGGTAGGAAGAGAGTGGAAAGAAGCATTTTATTTATTTTATTTCATTTAGTTGTTCATCTTGGTTGTCTCCACCCCAGTCCCCTTCTCCCCACTCACTGGGCCCTTGTGATGCAAATGGACAGCTGCAGGCAGATTTAAATTGTTAAACTACCAGGGTGTGCCCAGTTTATTTCTAACCTGTGTTGTATACTTTTGAACCTTATAGTTTGCATAGTATAGACTATACTTGTTTTTTCTTTTTTTTTTTCATGGGGTATGTTTTTCTTTTATATGTATGTATTGTGTAAAATTATGTATTTTCTGCCATTAATTTGGATTTATGCTATTTTTCTAGTACTGTTTTTTGGGTTCTTTGTTTCAGTATGAATTGATCTTCATATTTTCTTTTAATTTTATTGTTTTAAATGGTAGCATAAATAAGTATGGAATTTAGACCTTTTTTTTTAGACAGGTACGCAGGCAGGCAAAGAGAGAAGGAAGAAGCATTTTTATTTTATTTTTATTTACTTGTTCACACTTGTCTCCCCCACCCCTGACCCAGGACTCAAACCCAGGGGTATGTGGCATGCTTTCCTTTGGAGGCAATTGACCCAGCCTCTGCTCCAGCAGGGTGAGCCAGGAATTTAGAATTCTTTATTTCAGGATATAGCTAGCAATTTTATGAGATGTTAACTATCAGTTAAGGGAAGGAACTTAAATTGAGTCCTTAGTAGTTAAGACAAGATGTTTGCAAATTTAAACATATTCTCCCCTCAGCTCCTTTCTTAAACTGGAAACTGTCAGATACAGTGTATTTCATTGCGCTGGAAAAAACTTAGGTCAGAATATCTGACTCGTCTCTTTGGATCATATATAAACCTGTAAACATGTAAAGGCCTATATATGTGTGTCTGTTATACCTATAAAGAGATACCTCTTCAAGTCTTTATCTTTTTTAAATTGGGTTATTTTTTATCCATGAGGTATAGGAGGTTTTTTTTAAATGTATTCTGGATATAATAAAGCCGTGTGTACACACACACACACACACACACACACACACGTATATAGTCTGTCACTCTGGGTTGTCTTTATTAGCAAAAATTTTAAAGTTTGATGAAGTCCTATTTACCTGTTTTTCTTTTTTATCACTTGTTTTTGGTGTCGTATCTAATGAACTATTGCTTAGCCCAAGGTAATAACGATTTATACTTCTGTTTTCCTGTAAGAATTTTGGCTCTTACGTTTAGGTCTTAGCCATTTTGTGTTAATTTTTGTATATGGTGTGTGGAGTCCAGCTTTATTCCTTTTTTTTTTTTATAGAGAGAGGAAAGGGGAGTGCGAAGAAGCATTTTGAAAGAAGGGAGAGAGAGAGACAGGCAGGAAGGGGATAAGGAAGCACTTTATTTGTTTACTTACTTTTGACTGCCCCTCTCCCTTCACCACAGTCCCTGGTCTCCTAACTGACTTCTTCGGCTTGACAGGATGCAAACTCAGCCAGTTTAGCTGGCTTAGCACCTGAGCCACCAGAGTGTACCCAGCTTCTTTCTTTTGCAACTAGATCTCCAGTTGCTCTAGCATCATTTGTTTGAAAAGATTTCTTAACTCTATTGAATTGTCTTATCATCCTTGTTGAAAATCTGTTAACTGTAAGCATAAGATATTGTTTCCGGATTCTCAATTCTATTCCATTAATATGTCTTTTCTTGTATCGGTGTTACATTGTCTTGATTAACTTTATAGTAAGTTTTGAAATTAGAAATTGTCATTCCTCCAACTTTTTATTTTTTTCTTTATTTCTGTTTTTTTCAAGTTGTGTTTATTCTGGGTCCCTTACATTTCCATATTAATTTTAGGACCAGTTTGTCAATTTCTTCAGAAAATGGAGCTGGGATTTTGGCAGAGATTGCATTGGCTCTGTAAATTAACTTGGAAATTACTGCCATTTCAGCAGTAAATAAGTGTTCTCACTCATGAAATTAGATTGTTCTTTCCATTTGTGGAGTTTGTGTCTTTCAATGATATTTTATAGTTTTCAATGTACATATCTATTAGCTGAACAAAATATAGTATACCATTCAGTGGAATATTATTTGTTAACAGAAAGGAATGAAGTGTTCTGATATGTATATGGAGGAACTTTCAAAACATGCTAAGTATAAGAAACCAAATCCAAAATTTTGTGATTTCATCTATATGAAATGAGCAGAATAGTCGAATGTATAGTGACAGAAGGTAAGTTAGTGTCAATTTTAGCAGATTTTTTTTTCTTGCTTTTTCACAACTGTGTCTTCCTCCCATTCTCTGTTATTTGAAGAGCAATTCATGCATACATTTTGGAGGAATCTGTCTTTCCTGGGATATCAGGCTCCTTGGGCATCCTGTGATCTCAATTCTCTTTATGGGTTCAGCAAATGTTAGTTTTATCTGGCTTTTTCTTGTTTTTTGGTTAGAAGGAATACTTTCAGGATTTCTACATCTAAGGTAGAACTGGAACTCCCTGCAACATCATTTTTATATGACTATTTCATAATTTCTTTTCATGCAAAGCAGTTTTAAGAGTCTTGCTCAGTCCTTTGGGTTATCTGTTAAGAGTTACAGGTAACTAGAATAATTAAAATAATTGTTTCACAAGAATGGTCTTAATTTTAAATTATAAAATCCACAGTGATAGTTTAAGTTTCACTTCTAATGAAGTTAGCACTTTTTCTGTGTAAAATGCTAGCATAGTATAAATACAAATAGAAATTTTATAAATACTTTTAGTGATGGTGATGAACATTTTTTGCCCTAGTATTTATTGACCCAGTCTAATTTTAAGTGAAGAAGGATACTATTAGTATGTAGATCTTGATTATTAGTACATATAATATATTGTATAAATTATAAAATATTTATAAAGTACTAAGTTCTTCTATCTTTAATTAATCTCTGGTATTTTCTCAGGAAAGGACGTCTTTATAGTTTCTCATAAAGTAATCTCAAAAGACAAGTGAACCCCCATTAAGTGCAATTCTGGAACAGTTTCAGCATTCATGTAAATTGAACTTATGGCTTATTTCAGGCATCTTTTCAAGATAGGTAGGTCGGTAGAATTCTTTAGCTTGTGTGTGTGTTTGGGAAAGGGATAGAGTTTATGAATATAATTCATACTTGTAGAGTACAAAGTTGTTTGCTGAAAGGAAAATGGTATACTTTAAATAAGTTGATATTACAGCAGGTAGTTTAGAAACTTGAATTTAGTTTTAGTAAGTGAGTAGACTCATCACACGGAGGATCTGTATTCAGTAACAATGGGAAATCAAGTTAAACGATGGTGTTTATAAACACGGCCATTAATGAGTCCATTATATATGGCCTGTGTGAGTCTTTTCTTAAAATCGTAGGTAGAGTTTTGGCCTCATTTCTGAGTGAAAAGGGTCACATACTCTTGGCAAGATAAGATTGATGTTTTGAGGCACAAACTTACTATTTCAGTGTCAATAGCTTTATAAGAAAAGACACATAAGTTGCAAGTTGTGGATGGAGAAAGACCTTTATTCTCTTGCTGGTCAGTGTTTTTCTTTATAGACGTAATAATGTACATCTTTTAAGACCAGGAAAGGTATTTTTGTAATTGTAGTATAAAAGGATTATGAATTTAAAAATAAAATATCTTTAGTCTTTAATATATTAAATAAGCAATGTAAATTTCTAAATTGTGTTTTAGAAGAGAGTGACTACATATTTTTAGAACAAGAGAGAAATTTATTTAGGATTATACCGAACTTCCATTCTTTACCTTCTCCGGATTTACTATGATAGATTCCAAGACAGAGGATATTTTGGGTGAGAATTAACAGCTTATGGGAGTTTGTAGAATTTAAGTGACAATTTCATTAGATACATTGTTTCTAGGATAGATTAGTATAATATTTTGATGCTATTTTGATCTTCCTTATAGTGACCATGTATTATTTGAATAAAATAACAAATGAATAGAATTTGAGGGGATTGAGCAAAACAGTCAAAATTGGCATACCCTTGTGACTTAGTGGCTAAAGTCCACAGCTCCAGAAGGTGTAGTAAGACATAGGCCACATAAAGCCCCAGGACCCGGGTTTGTGGCCCGGGACTAGTGTTAACAACTCTCCTCTGAACAGTTAAATGGATAGATGACTACTTCTTCCTCATTTCTCTTCCTGCCTGCCAGCTTCCTTCCTCTAAATAAACAATTTAAATAATTCTTTCAAAAAATTAAATGAAAAATGAGTTCTACTTAAAGTTGGACTTTCTGAACCAAGGTCACTACACTCAATAATTCAGGCTTTATTTTATTTATTATGTCACCTGTCCCCCAACCCTTATCCTCCAAAGAAATCTAATAAAACAATTTCCATGTAGTATTAATTTATAATATTTTTTCTATTTGTTTTTACCTTAAAAGTATTTTTATTATGTGTAAAATTTGCTTAGGTAAGTGAATTTATAGTTGCTACCTATGCTATTTCTTTTAACTGGAAATTCTTAAGTCTCCATCCCAGGATTGATTTCCCTGGATAATTTGCTAGTCCACTTTCCTCCATAAAGCAGCCTCTGACAGTTTTAGCCCAAATTGTTTTTCTCCCATCTCTAAAGTATTCCAAGCATTAAAACCTGCATCTGTACTTTGTAGCACATTTTATTAGATAATGACTAGTTTGCTAATTGTTCATGTAAATCATACCACTCAACTAAGTTATTCTTGACTGGAGACTTTATGATTTTTTGAAAATATGCACCAGAGTGTTGTGCATATAACATAAATTTAGTATTCAATTTATTAATTTTTTTAAAGTAACTGTTTTACTCTGCAAATGTATTCATGAGAATGCCCAAGACAATAAGCAGGGAACTGTACTCCTGACATCCGTTAGCTTTACTAACTCTGCAATCTTTGAACATTTAACCTTTTCCAAATTAGAGGAAAATACACACTTGAAGTGAAAGCAATCTTAGAGCCTGGATTATTTTCTGACATAGCGATCAACATGTGAAAACAAAGAACTGATTAACAGGGTATTTTTCCATTAGTATTGGTGAATTTAGATCTTCCTTGGGACATTTTGGTTTAGAGGGACTATCTGACAATAGAATAATGATTTGTGTTTGTTTTCTTGTTTTGCTATTAGTTGATCTGTATTATTACTGATTACATCCTTCATATTAGACTTAAGAGCATCATAGGTAGCTACTTTCTTGACTTTAGTCATTGCTAAAGGAAGGAAAGAGAGGATAAAGAAGCATTTTTTAAGCAAGGATGGAAGTGGAAGAAACACTTTTATTTGTTTTTTAACTTTTGTCTCCTTCCTCTCCAGGTCAAGAACCCTGGTTCTTGGGCTTTATGAGGTCCATATTATAGCCACTGGCGTAGCTCCTGAACCACCAGGGCATGCCAGATTATTAGTTCTTGATGCTCTAGATCATTCCTTGACTTGCACTAACAACAAATGTGTTTACAACAAACAGAGAAAAGCAGTTAAGTTTTTCATTTGTTACAGTAAATCCTGATCTTAATATTTGACAGGAAAACACTAAGCAGGATACTTATGTGAAATCTTTTTTAGTAAATAGAACTTGGAAAATATTCACTAATTGGGTGCACCCTTGTGGCTCAGGTGCCTGAGACACTGGCGTGTAGACCACGTAAAGCCCAAGGCCCTGGGTTTGTAGATACACTGCCCATGTAGAAAACTTAAATTAATAAAGATGCTTCCTCCTCCTCTTCCTTCTTTAAAATGCTTTTTCCTCCCCTTCTTTATCTTAAAAAAAATCACGTCTTTATTTTAAATGCATCACTTTTTGTTCACATTGTAGTATTCCAGCTAGTTCTTCAATTTCATTGTCTTTCAGTAGTTTGCTTTGTAAAATTGGACAAAAAAGGATTCCAAAGATTCTATTAGATGACTCTAACACAACAAAGTATATCATTTTTTTCTTGTAAAATTAAATATGGACTTTTAAAAAAATGTGCATTTTTCTCTTGTTGGTTCTTAACTGCCAAATTTTAGAGCAGTTTTAAAATAGTGTTAAGAAACTATTAAAAACCAGGGTTTATAGAAGAACTGGCATATTATTAAGCATTAGTGAACTCTGTATATAAAATATTGTATCAAGTACATAAATTATAAATATTCTGAGTGGTTTGCAAAATGTCAAGGAAGTTGTTCACTTATTTAGTGCTATAATACTCTTATAGAAGCTAACTTACATGTAATCACTCAGTTTGACTCCTTTGGACTGTTATGGTACATGATAGAAATAATTGGTTCTCTGTTCAGGTCAGTCCTGATAAGATACTTTTGTGCAATAGCTTATTCCTTAATTAGAAAAGAAGGTAAAATAAAGCTAATTTAATTTGTAATTTATAACAATTTATAATTTATAACAATTGGCAGTGTTAAATCTTCCAAAATGTAGCTGATAAAAATCTACTTGAGTTTGATGATAGAAATTATAAAAAATTTATATAAAAATTCTGAATGTCAGAGAAAGCAACTAACATTTACTAAAACTTGGGTGAATATAGAGGGAAAACATCTGAATCTTCTTCTTTTTCCTTTCTCTCCTCAGTGGAATAAGTATAGCATTATTTTTGTTGAATACCTACCTGATATTTCAAGTTATGTCTGTTTGTGGCAGAAATGTAACTTTTTTTTTTGTTTTCTTTTATTTGGTAGTTATATTTAAGACAGTATCACCTTTGACTAGTATAAGATATCATATCCAGTATTTAGATTAAAATGGAGAGAGAAGAGTTGTGAAACTGAACTTTCTATGTTTATGTATTTTTCTTATTAAGAAGTACATATGAGAATCCTTAATGTGCTTTTACTTTTAAAAAATGAGATAAAATTGACATAACATGTTTCAGGTATACAGAGAATGTAATTGATATGATTTCATATTTCTATAGCAAAATGATCATAAGTGTAGTTAACATCCATAGATTGCCATACATAGATCTTTTTTCTTATGATGAGAATTTTTAAGATCTACTCTTTCAGAAACTTTCAAGGATGTAATATATTAGTTAACTATAGTCACCAAGATGTAGTTTACAACCCCCAAGATTTGTGTATTTTATAACTGGAAGTTTGTACTTTTTTAATATCTCACCTGCACCACCCATCCCTCAACCACTAGGCCATGACCTTTAGATTCCTCATCTAAGTGATTTTATGGTATTTGTCTTTCTCTTCCTCTGTTAGACATGCTTCACTTCCCATTTGTTCTCAGGGTCCATCTATGTTGTTGCAGATGAGAAGATTTCCTTTTTTATGGCTGAATAATATTCCATGGTACATGTGTATATGTATATATTTCTTTTTCCATTCATCTTTTGTCTTTTTCTTATTCATTCATCCATCCATGAATACATACGCTGTTTGATATCTTGGCTACTTTAAATAATACTGTAATGAATATTTTGCACTAGTGATGAATTTATGAATTAGTGGGTTTTTTAAGGTAAATAGTCCAAAGTCAAATTACTGGATCTGATGAAAGACACGCAGGAAGAGAGAGGAGGAAGAAGAATCTTTCTTTTTTATTGGTTGCTTCCCCACCCCTACCCCACCTCACCCTCCACCCACAGCAGAGGCTGGAACCCAGGACTTACTCCTTTGGAGACCGTTGATCTAACTGCTGCTCCACCAGAGTGTGCCTCTACTTTTAATATTTTGAGGAACCTCCATACTGTTTTCCATAGTAGCTACACCAATTTATATTCCCACCAACAGTATATATGATTGTTTTCTTCACATCCTTAACAATATTGTTTCTCTCCCTTCCCTTTTTTTCGTAGTAACCATTTTAGTAGCTGTGAAGTGAATTTCTCGTTATGGTTTTGATTGGCATTTCCCTGATAATTAGTAATGTTGAACTGTTACCTTTGCGTCTAATCTGAAAAAAAAGTCTCTTCAATTCCTCTGCCCATTTTAATTAGATTTTTAATTTTTTTTTGGTTATGGGGTTATATGAGCTTTTACATATTTTGGATATTAACCTCTGATCAGATAGTTGATTTGCAAATATTTTCTCCCACTCTATACGTTGCATTTTCATTTTATTGATGGTTTCCTCTTAATGTACTCTTAAGTGAAATTCCTTGATGTTCTTTTGTTTCTGAGCAACTGATTAAGAATATGAAGAGGAAACACTTTGTGTTTTGCACACCCCTATGGCTCATCAGCTAAGGTGCAAGTTATGTGAAGTCCAAGGGACCATGTTTGACCCCGGTGCTGGGAATGGGAAAAAAAAAATTTTTAATCCTAAAAAACAGAAACAGTGCACCCCTATAGCTCAGGTGGCTAAAGTACAGGTCATGTAAAGCCTATAAACTAAATTCATGACCTGAGGATGGGGGTGGAAAAAAAAAGAATTTCCGTTTATTTATTTTTATAGCTTTAGGGTAAACTCTGTCCAGTTCTCCTTTGATGGAGTATTGGTTTGGTGAGCTACCTTTGGCCAAGAGCACAGTTCACCTACATCCCAAGGACCCAAGTTCACATCTTGAGGCTGGGTTGTACAACCAAGATAAACAACCAAATTAAATAAAGTACTTCTTTCTCTTCTTTCTTCCTGCTTGCCTGCCTGAGCTCACATTCATTCCTGCCTGAATCTTTCCTTTAGAAAAAAATAGTTATAAAAATATTCTAAAGCATCTTTCTGAGAATTTGAAGTGTTGTATCAAATGTTATGCTATTAGTAGAAAAATGATGGATTTAAAAAACTTGTTACCTATGCAACGGTTAGCATTACATACTATATAAATTAGGGCTTGTTATTGTTTTTTGCCATCCCTGGCCCCAGGACTTGAACTCAGGTCCACAGCTGTCATAGCCTGTGCTTTAGCTACCTGAGCCAGAGGGAAGCTAGGTACATTATAGTTTTTAAAACATATAAACTTTTATAATAAAAATTTTGAATTTAGGGTTAATTTTGTAATTAAAGGTCATTTCAGTAAATTTTGGGTTTTTTCAGGCATGTATATTATTGGGAAGTAAATTACATGAAGAGACAGCTTCTGTGTAAGAACAGAAAAATGTTGAAAAATGTTTATATCGTATACCTAAAAAGGGAGTCGTTAGTATAGTCTGTATGTTTTGATAGTATTTTTATTTAGTAAGAATCTTTCATTTTCATTATCTAAACAAGATACTTGTAAAATTCTGTGATTTTTTTTTATGAATGTATAAAAGGTCTTTGAAATGAACTTAAAGTAATATGTAATAAATGTTATAATACAGTGAAATTTATCACTGTATTAGTTAACTTTTCTCATCAGTGTACATTTTAGAACTAATCCTTGGCACATCTTGGTGGTATAGCAGTTGGGTCTGCCACTGCTGACCACATGCAGTCCACAAACATCCCAAGAACCCAGTTTTTGTTCAGAGGCCAGGGTATCAACCAGTATGTGCTGCTAAATAGAATGGGTAGGGCTCCTCCCTCTTCTTTTTGCCTGCTGGCATGCCTGACTACCTGCTCATCTTCATTCCTGCCTGCACGTTTCCTTAAAAAAAAAATTTAATCATAAAAATATGTTTTAGGGTGTGCCCTTGTGGCCCAAGCAGTATGTGGACCATGTAAAACCCAAGAACCCAGGTTCTCAACTCAGTGCTGAGGTGAAAAAACCAAAATAAATAAAGATGCTTCTTCCTTCCTTTAAAAATAAATCTTTAAAAAAAAAATCATGTTCTGTGTTTATATAGCTACTAAAACCAGATTAAGAAGTCATTCTTATTTTTCCTCCAAGATGAGATGATACTAATCCTTTAATAGTCTACCTTTAAAAATGTGTATTAAAATATTCATTCTATTCACCAATAGTAAGATGTTTCACAATGAGACTTTACTTTTTACTGTTTTGTAAAATTATTCTCGACTCAGGAATCTAAAGGAAGATCTATTGATGCAACAACATCTGTGACTATAAAATTATTATATTAAGTGTTGACTTTGAGATCTACCTGGAATGGAAGGGTTTGAGAAGCACTTGGGCCAGGTTAGGCTGAGCAAGTTGGGGCCAGTAAAAGGGATTCCCTATACTGAAATTGGAAATCTGCTTTTTCTCTTATGATTTTAAGGCATCTTAGAAAATGGAAGTTAAAACAGGGAGATTCCAGAACGAGTTCACTAAGAATAGAAAAGTATGGTTAATAAAGTAGAGTAACTGTAGACAAGAGGAGTCAATTGTGAGGGCAAGGATCCAGTCTTAGGATCATGGATAGAGGTATAGACCCTCAAAGAAAAAGAGCTAGCCAGGAAATCTCTATAGGTATAATTAGGAGAGTAATTTTGACTTGAATCCTAGTAGTCAGACCTAAAGGCTTTAAAGCCTATGTCAAACATCAGTTAGTCTGAGGATATTTTAATTTCTTTGTAGTAGAAATAGACCAGCTATCAAAAAGGGACAAATATTTTCTTTAAAGAAACCTAGAGTGAAAGGGGAGTTACAACCTACAACTTGTGATTTGTTCAGTCATTCCTGGCATTTGTTATTGGTCTGACTATCAAATATAAGTAGATAATGTATTCTGGATATTTGTGTTAGGTAAATCTCTTTTGAGGAGAGAAGTAATAAGGAGTGTTTTTGTTTGTTTCATTTGAAGGAAGAGAAGAGGATGAAGAAACATTTGTTTATTTGCCTCCCGCCCCCAACCTCCTTGATCTTTTCCATGGTCCACATCCCAGCCATCTCAGCCCACAAGGGTGTGCCAAGGAGTGTTCTATTTTTTAACTTGAAGAAAAATATTAGTAACTTACTTAACTGAAAACTAACCTGGCAGCATTTTTATCTATATATGTAAAATTCTTATCTGTCTTTTAGAACATCCCATGAAAAAAAAGCAACTTATTTTTATAAAATTTGGTAAATCTGGGGAAATAGAACTTATACTATGTGCATGAATTTTCCTTTGGTGATTCTCTGGAGAAACCTCAGACATAGGCACCTTACAGAATATTACATACTGAAATCCAAGAATGCCATATGACTATTCTGAGTCCCAGTAGAATGAGAAAATAAGTCATGGTGGCAAATGCAGATTCCAAATCAAGTTGCAAGGGAAGATGATCTGAAACGCAAGTTTTGATTTATGATTGATCTCAGTAGAATGTACATTACCACCACCACCCTCAAACCCACAATGAGTAACTAAATATTGATTTTATTTTTCTCTCATGTAAAAGAATTTCAAAAGCATGTGTTTCAGGGATTGAATGACGATTCCATTTGATAAGACCCTTTTCAGAAGTCTACCCACTGACATCTAGTTACATCTCTTTGGCTCTCTCTAGTTGCAAGAGACTCTGGAAATGTAAATGTAAACAGGCATATATATTAATATGGAAAAAATTGCGATTCTATTACTAAGAAAGAAAGAAAAATACATATTAGGTAGACACCCCAAGCCATGTGATATAAAGCTGTATTATGACCAAGGGTGAGTAAAAACTGAAATTTATTTAAATAGATTGGGACCGTATATGGAGACTAGCTATTCCTATATAGAAGAAAATTTTATTAAATAGATTTCCCTTTTTAAAATGTGTACAATAAATGTTTAATTATATTTAAATAGAATTATAGTGCTCTTTTGTTTTCAATTGCTGCTCTGTATATCAGATTCACTAATACAATACAGTAGTGTTTTCAGGTGTTTTTTTTTTTAAATAAAAAATTTTATTTTAAGATACTGCTATTCAGGGAAATGCAAATTAAAATCACAAGATGCTACTTTATACCCACTAAAATGTCTATAATCAAAACAGAAAATATCAAGGCTGAAAAGGATGTAGAGAAGTTGAAATCCTCATATACTGATGATGGTACTGCGAAATGATGAAGTCATAGTATGGCAATTCCTCAAAAGATTAAACACAAAATTATCACATGACCCAGGAATTTCATCCAAGGAATAAATTTAAAAGAAATGAAAATATAAGTTTATACAAACGTGCACAAATGTTCATGACACCATTATTTAAAATGGCCAAAAAAGTATAAATACCTCAAATATCTATCAATTGGTATATAAAATGCGATATGTATATAATGAAATATTATTCAACAATAAAAAATGAATGAATGAATTTAAGTCAGGTGATTTAAAGAATAAGTCCAACAGACGGAGTCCACATAAACCCCAAAGACCCAAGTCTGTGACTTGGAGTGAGGGGAGGGGAAGACAACTAAGATGAGCAACTAAATGAGATAAATAAAATGCTTCATCTGTTCTCTTCCTGTCTGCCTCTGCTTGCCTTCATTCCTGCCTGCACCTTTCCTTTAAAAATAAAGAGAATGAAGAACTGATACATGCTGCAACAGAGTATAATGTTTTGAAAATTTATCTGAGTATAGAAGCCAGTCACAAAAGACTGTATGATTGATTACATTTGTATGAAATGTCTAGAATAGGTAAATATAAAGATACAGAAAGTTTATTAGTTAACCTAAGTCTGAAGGAGGAGAAGATGAAGACAGGGGTGACAAAGAGTATAAAGTTTTTTTGGGGGGAGTGATGTAATTGATTGTGGCGATGGAAGAACACTGACAAACTAAAAGCTATTACCTGTATACTTTAAATGGGCGAATGGCTTTTATTCCTAATAGTTTCCAAATTACTGATATAATACATGTCATTCATGTTCCAAAAAAAGCTATTATATAAAAATCCTACTATTTTCAACTGCTTCCTATAAATGGAATTTTATATGTAATATATTACCATTGTTGTTACTTGTGGTAGTTAAACAACATGTAAATAATGTTATTAAAAATCACTTAATTCATCTCATGTTTTATCTCAGTGTCCCACATTAATAGCAAATAAAGAAAACTCACTTATTAAATACTTGCATCGGTTTTTTTATTCACATTGGAACAAAGGTCAAAAAACATAATTCATGAAATATTAGAGGATATAAAGATAGCCTGTCAATGAAGAGATAGATATAAATATCACAACTAAAATACTTAAGCTAACAATACTTTTAGAAAATCAATATAAAAAATGTTAACCCTTTGTCACAGAAAGAAAAAGGTATGAAATGATTTAGCTAAGGGTATGAAAGCTAAGCAAATGAAATTTTTAAAAATTAGGCAATTGTTAACTCTAGAAAAAAAACTGAATAAGAAAACTATGTCATAGTACACTGTGTTACAGGAAATATTTATGTAGTTACAATACTGTAAATGACAAATAACTAATTTAATATAAAATTATGATATGTAATGTAATTATTTTGGGAAAATAAGTGTATGAAACAGTCACACACCTTCTGCAATTGGTAATCAAAGAATAAAATCTAAAATTAACTAAGAAATGGGATTAAAGAATAGTATTTAGAAAATGGAAGTATATATACCAGAAGCTATTAGAAAGTGGTTGTCTCTGGAAATGGGATAGGATGGAGGTACATTGGGACAAGAATTCTTGTTTTTCAGTAGCTCTTTCATATTCTGCTTTGCTTATGTGCATATATCACTTGATTAAAAAAAATTAACTTTATTTGCAAAAAAAGACAAGTGAGATGATATTTCATTGTTTTCATTTGAACTTCCTTAATAACAAGAGGAGGAACATTTTTTTGTGCCTTTTACCAGTCTGTATGTCTTCAGAGAAATGTCTGTTCAGTTCTTCTGCCCATTTTCTATTGGGTTGTTTTATAGGTTGTCTATCTTTTGAAAGGAGATGGTTTTCCTGAAAGCATATTAGTCTTCCACTCTTTCTAACTATCCACATTTTTGTTCTCTTCTCTTTGTCCCCACTTTTTATATTTGCTGTCTTACTATTTTTCTGTGGGATCTCTAAGCTTTATAGAGCGAGCATCCTTTGATATTTTTTGCAAAGCTGGTTTTGTGATGAAGAATTCCTTTAACTTTCGTTTATCAGAAAACCTTTTTATCATTCCTTCAGTGCTGAATGATAATCTCACAGGGTATAATATCCTTGGTTAAAAATCCTTTTCTTTTAGCACTTTTAATATATCATGTCATTCCCTTCTGGCCTGTAGAGTTACAGCTGAGAAATCCTCTGACAGTATTAGGGGACTCCTCTGTATGTGACACATTTTTCTCTAACTGCTCTTAAGATTCTTTGTCGTGTATTTTTGACATTTTGATGACAATGTGTCTAGGTATATTTCCGTTTGGGTTTCCTTATTAGGAACTCTGAGATTCCTAGGTTTGGAGGCTTGCCTCATCCTTCAGGCCGGGGAAGTGCTCATCTGTTATTTCTTCAAATATAGTTTCTGCCCCTTTTCTCTCTCTTCTCATTCCGGAACTCTTATGATGTGAATGTTATTCTTTTTGATGTTATCACAAAGATTTCAAGTGCTTTCTTTGTTTCTTTGCTTTTTTTTTTTTTTTTTTTTTTTTTTTTTTTTTTTTTTTTTTTTTTTTTTTTTTTTTTTTTTTTTTTTTTTTTTTTTTTTTTTTTTTTTTTTTTTTTTTTTTTTTTTTTTTTTTTTTTTTTTTTT
>RJWH01001236.1:0-129047 GCA_004363575.1 Solenodon paradoxus | reverse complement strand
CTTGCTTCATTTCTTCTCTTTCTTTTTTGCATCCTCTATTGTTTTCTGGATTCCCATGAGTGTGTTAATCACTGTTACCCTAAATTCATCATCAGGTAGTTTGCGTACATCTGCTGTATTCTTATTTTCCCCTGGGTTTTTGATGGAATCATCATTTCACATATATTTCTGTGACTTTGCTCACTTAGGCATTCTGTTTATATTTCTGAGAATTCATTTTGCCTGCATGATGGCTGTTGTGTATGATGAGCACCTTGCTACTGTCCCAGAATTGGCAATCAGTCTGCAGTTCCGCCTTCACCCACAGGGTGGCACTATCAGGTAGCAGTGAGGTTTAGTCCTTCAGGGAGACTGCCTTTTCCCTTTAATCTGGGAGTGGGTTATCTGGTTAGCAGGATATCTGGTGGGCTGCACATCTGGTGGGCTGGATATCTGGTGAGTGAATCCTGGACTCTAGTGCAAATGGTGTTGGTTAGGGTTGGGGACAGGGAATTTTCCTAACTGCCTTCTGGTTATGGTGGTGCCCAGGTTAATTTCACCACATGGTTTCCAGCTTAATCCCCAGGGCACTGGCTATCTTTCCACCCTGCACCAAGACAGTCTTCCCTGCCTCCGCATCCCAGCCTGGCTGAGCATGCTCCTCACTGCCTCTGCACTGGGTCTTTAGTCTTTTTGTGTCCTCCCTCAACTCCACCCCACCACAGCAACTCTTATGCCAAGTCCAATATATATGACTTAGTTGCATACCAGACATCTTCACCTACCGTTTGTTGTCAGAAGAGCTGCTCCATCTATGGAGTCTTAGTGCCTGCCATTCCTTGGTGTTTGCCCCTGGAAAATAGGTGAATTTCCCATTGCTCTCTAGGGAATAATCTGAATCGCCTTCCTACCAGGTTGCCATCTTCCTAAATGCACCTATATGTTTTGCATATTAAACTATTTTTTTTCTTGGTAGTAGTTTCTTGCACTGCGTAGATGCTTTGTAGTTTGATGTCATAATTAGTGAAGAATTTAGCTTTGATCTTTAAGAATTCTGTTTATCTGATGAATTCACAAATTTTTATGTTAATTATGTTGTGTAACATTTGTCATGGAATAGTAATGTTACTACCATTTTATGAGCAAGTTAAAGATATTGAGGCTTAAGAAGGTTAAATTACTTGACTAAGTATTAAAGCTAATGAGCAGATTCAGAATTCAAATCCAAGTATCCAAATCCGTGTTAGCTACTGTTCTATTTTGTGTTACCTGTCAATGATGGTGCTGATAACTAATGGAGTTATTTATGGATAATTTATGGAGTTATTTAGCATGTTCCTCTCACTGTACCGAACAATTTGTGTCAGTTATTTAATCCAACGCCACACAATCCCCAATTATGAGAGCTAAGGTTTGATTTGATAACCATTCATTTTTAGTTGAAAATTCAACTGCAGTTGAATGTTCATGTTAATCTTTAGTATAAGATGCATAACACGTGTACTTGGTCTGTGGGAAAACTGTCTTGTTTAGTGACTAACTTCACTTCTCATCTGAGTTAGGTCTCTCTCAGTATGGCTTATGAGAGCAACTAGGAAATACCTATCTTTTTCCTTTCTTTTTCTCTTTCTTTACTTTTTTTTTTAAGAGGAATCAGTCAGGAAAGAAGGAAGAGAGTGAAGAAAGAAGCATTTATTTATTTATTTAGTTAGTTGTTCATTTTGGTTGTTCCTCTCAGCCCTGGGTCACTGCTTTACATGGGCTTTACATGGACTACGCCAAAGCTGCTGACTTAATGCCTGTGCCACCAGGGAATGCCTCTCCTATACTTGTAAACATTCTCATAGTTCAAAATTTAAAGACTCCTTTCCACCCAGACTTGTAGCCATTTAGTTTCCTAAGCCAGAAAGAAAGATCTTACCAGTTTTTGATGTATTTTGATGTTTAAGATTTGTCTTAGAGCATGCACCCCTGTGGCTCAGGACCAGGGAAAGGTGGAGGGTGGATGTATCTTACAAGTATGTATTGGGATATTTACTCTTTTTTTTAAAAGTTGCCACTGTAGAAGTTTCATTAGGTTTCTAAAACACTTTGTTACCCTAGACTTTACACTATCTATCTTTTGGGCATTCCTTCCTTCCTTCTCTTCCTCCTTCCCTTTCTTCCTTCATGATGAGAACGTAGCAGTTCTGCTCTGTTAGCAAATTTCAGTTATATAATTCAATGATATCAACTGTAGTAGCCATATTTTACATTAGATTCACAGACCTTTTTAGTCTTACAACTGCAAAAAATCTATACTCTTTTACCAATCTTTCCTGTTGTCCCCACCTCCCAGTCCCTGGCAACCACATTCTTACTCTGTTTCTAAGAGTTTGACTTAATTTTTATATTTTAAGATTCTACATATGTCAGCGTACCCTGCTGGCTCGAGGACTATGTAAAGCCCATGGACCTGGGTTCTTGACATGGACTGTGGGAGGAAAAACCAAAAGTAAATAAGCAAGTAAATGAAAGTGCTTCCTCTTTTTTCCTTCTTTAAGAATGCTTTCTCCTCATCCTTCCTTGGTCTCTTAAAAAAAATTTTTTTAATTTTCATGAAAGTGAAAGTGCAACATTAGTCTTTCTCTGTCCGGCTTACTTTACACAGCATATGCCCTCAAGGACCATATGTTGTATGTGGCAAATTTCCTTCTCATGACTGGATGTGAGTATGTGTGTGTGTGTAAAATTCATTTATCTGTTGATGGACATTTAAGTTGTTTCCATATCTTGGCTTTTGTGAATAGTGCTACAGTGCATATGGGAATGCAGATTTTTCTTTGATGTTCTGTTTTTATTTCCTTTGGATATAAGCCCAAAAGTGGGATTGATTGCTGGATCATATGATAGTTCTATATTTAATTTTTTGAGGAAACTGTATACTGTTTTCCATAATGGCTGCAGCAGTTTTTGCATCCCCACCAGCAACACGCAAGGTTTCCTTTTCTTCACATCCTTGACCACACTTTTTTTATATCCTGTCTAACAGGTATGCATTTGATATATCATTGAGTTTTTATGTGCATTTCCCTGATGATTTGTGATGTTGGGAACCTTTTCATATAATTGTTGACCATTTGCTTTGGAAATATGTCTGTTCCATTTTTTAAATTGGACTGTGGGTTTTTTTGTTATTGATTGTATGAGGGTTTTTGTTTGTTTTTCAGGAGCAAGAATGGGTTTATTCAGATCCAATGTGGGTTAGAGTTTGGTTTGAATTTTGGTCGCAGGCTCAAAAATGCAATTATTCTGACTTTATATCGAAATACAAAGCTGAAATTTAGCTTAAAAACTTAAAAATACAAGATCAGGATTTGAAATCACCAAATGATCTCTGATGTGTCGTGATGAATGAAGGTGAGCAGGTGTATGAGGGCTCTTTTTTTAATATATATTTTAGATATTCACTCCTTATCAGATACATGAATTATGAATGTTTTTTTCCTAATCGGTGGGTTGCATTTTCACACTCTTGTTGGTTTCCTTTGATTTGCAGGAGTTTTTTGTTGTTTTGACTGTCGACAATCAATGTATTTGGGTTAGTAGTAACAGTGTTTCTCAGATTTGCTTGATAAGATACCCTAATGTGCCATTTATTTGTTAAATGTGTGCCTTTTGTTATTGAGGGAACGAGTAAGAAAATTATATCTTGGCACAGATTTATTGCCATTTTGAAAACCATTTTAGGATTTACCTCTTTTTAAACATATTCCCAAAGCAGAATCTGCAAATGATAATGCCTCACTGACATTCTCTAGTTTCACCGTTGACTTTCTACTTTTTGCCGGTAGCCAACATGTATATGTGCAGAAAGTGCATTCTATACTCAATTGTCTGATTCTTTACTAATTTGAACCGAATTTCTGGAAATGACAGGAAGGATTAAACAAAGGTTATAAAAGTAATAGAACAAATATTATTGCTCTGCTTAATTGATCCATCCTTGGAGGAATGGTGGTCTAGATTCAGAGAATATGATTTTGGATAGATGTCAAGTACATCTAGAATGTAGGGTCCTAGTCCTACTCCAGTTGCTCATTCTGGTTTTGTTTATCTTGCTTTCGTCTGCCAGATTTCACCAGTGCAGACTGGTAAGGACCAGGAAAAGGAAAAGAAATGAGCAAAGATCTATTCATGTTGTCTTTTTCTTAACTTTTCACTACATAGTACAGACATTTTTCCCTGGGAACATTTTTAAATGATGACCATGTGGAAACCTACTTAGTTCATAATACAGATAAAATACATACCTTCACATAGTATACTTTTAGAGTCATCTTATGATTATTGTTTTTAATTATGCACTTCTTGTTTTTGTTTTTGTTTTTTTAAGAGGAAGGAAGGCAGGCAGGAATAAAGGCAGAAAGGCAGGAAGGAAGAGAGAGAAGAAAGAAGGTATTTTTATTTGCTGATATTTTCTTTAGATTAATTAACTAATTTATTTTGTCCCCCTGGCTTTAGGTCTTAAACCCAAGTCCTTGGGCTTTACCTGGTCTACACCGCAGCTACTGGTTTAATGCCTGAGCCACCAGGGTGCTCTGATTACTCGATATTTTAGCAATATTATAATTTAAGTAGAATTCTAGCCAGGGAAATCTCATCATTAGTTGTGAGGAAAAAGTCATTTTTACAAATTGTATAATTTATAAGGTGGAAATTATTTCCTTTTTTTTTAATAACTAGAATTACTTCTAAGTTATATTAAGGACTTCCTTTGGGTCAGGTTTTGTTTGATTTTGCTAGTCAGTCTTTGCATTTTCTAAGTATTTCTACGGGGCCGAAGACTTGGACTGCACGAGTGAGATAGATCAGGTCTCAAGTGAGTCACTTTACTATTTACGATTGCACTAAAAGAGAGGAGATTAATTCCTAACCAAGTTAAAATTTACATTTCAGAGACTTTCACAATATTATGGGAATCATCAGCATTATTTTTTGAAGCATTTCTATTTATTTTAATTGATGGTTCCGCTTTGTTCCGTGGCCCCACTCCCACCCCTTGTTTGGAATGTGTATGGACTGTGCGCAACTGCTGACTACCAGGGCATACCCCTACTATCGTTTTCTAAAATGCTTTCATCGTCTCACGTAGAAACTCTTTACCCATTAAGCAGTAATGTCACCTTTTCTGCTCCCCAATCCACTTTGTGTCTCTAAGGTTTGGTCTATTCTAAATATTTTTATTTAAGTAAAATCACATAATATTTGCATTTTTGTGTCTGGCTTATTTCACTTAGCATTATCATTTTCAGGATTCATCCAGGTTGTGCCATGTATTAGAACTTCATTCATTTTTGTGGCTGAATAATATCCTATTGTAGCTAGTGCTTTTTTTTTTTATTTAATTTTTTAAAGGAAAGGTACAGGCAGAAATGGAAGGCGAGTAGGCAGACAGGAAGAAAGAGGAGGAAGAAGTATTTTACTTTATTTTATTTATTTTAATTTTTATTTTATTGTTCCCCCAGCCCCGAGTCTCAAATCTGGATCCTTGGGATGTATGTGAACTACATTTGGTGTCTTATGTACTAGGCAATCCGGAGATGCCACTAATGATTTTTTAAAGTGGTCTGTGTTTCTCAAATACCTTTCTCTGTTTAACTTTTCTCTTACACTGTTAAAGTTTTTTAAATACTTTTCTAAGTGTTAGATGTTGTAAATTGATGTGGCAAATCAACTTGAAGATGTAGGATCTTCGTGAATTCATTGAAATTTTGGGATTTTGTTTCACCTTATTTAAATATGGCAGCATTGACATAATTCTAAATATTTATCTGACCTTGTCCTAGCCTTATTTTCTGGCTTCAGAGATAGGAGGCAGGGCTAGAAATCACTGGGGATTTTGCCACAGTATCATGATCCCCAAGTTTTTATTGTCTCTCCTAGAGCCCCTATTAGAATTCAGCCACTTTCAGAAATGAAATTCAACTTATTTGAATTGGGAAACTAGAACCTTTCTTTCAAGATTTTGGAACAAATCCTTTTCTCCTGCTGTTCCTTAACCATAGATAATTTGCACACTGGCTAATGTCATGCTGTCCCCTAGCTGGAATTAGATTAGTGAGCAGTGGGAGAATATTTAATTCTTTAATCACTAACATGCAGCATAGAATTGTATTAACTTATGCAAAAAGGTCTTACCTTTGTTGGGTAGAATTTCCAAGTGTCATCTTGTTTTTCTGTACTTATATATAATGAATTCTCATTATATTATGATTCTAATTAAATTTTTTAAATTGAAATAATATTGCATTATAACTATATAGAATTATAAATCAATATCTATATATATATTGTATTAAGTTCACCCCTAAAGTTGTCATTCTGTCCTTCACTATATTATTGATCCTTTTTTTTTACCTTATTTGCCTGCCCCCTACCCCTTTCCCTTCTGTAACCACTAATTCAGTTTTACAGTCTAACACTTATTTTTGTTTCATTTAGTTCATTCATTTTGTTTCTTTATGTACCACTTACAGTGTTTATCTTTTTCTTTTGACTTATTTTGCTAAGGATCATGCCTGTTAGGTCTATCCATGTTGTTATAAATGGCAAGATTTCATCTTTTTTTAATAGTTGAGTAGTATTCAATTATATGTGTAGTTTGGTATATACATACGCACATACATATATATGACATCTTATTTATGCCTTCATATGTCACTGGGCCCTTCTGTTGCTTCTAACTCTTGGTTAGTTTAAGTAATGCTGCAGTGAATAGGAGGGCGCATTTATTTCTTTGAATTAGTGCTTTTGTATTCTTTGGGTAAATACCCAGAAGTGGGGTAAATGCATCAGATGGAGTTTCTATTTTTAATTTTCTGAGCACTCTCCATGTTGCTTTCCGTAATGACTGCACCTTTTCACTTCCCCACCAACAGTATAGAAGTGTTCCTGTCTCTTGGCATCTCCATCACTTGTTGTTTGTTGTCTTATGGCCATTCTTGCAAGCATTCCTGGCAAGATTCTGTCTCAGCTTTACCTACCCTTTCCAATGTTTTTATCACTTTTCTTTTAGCGATGTCTGACCTCCCAATGCTCTGTTCCTTTTCAAAGACTGGTTTGTATCTAAATGTTGGTGGATTTTTTGTGTATGTGGGGAGAAGTTGAGCTCAAGACATTGCTAGACTGCTGTCTTTGGTGGAGTCCCTAACTCCCTTTTTCTTGTGTAAGTATGTAAAAATGACTGTTAATGTTTTACATGTTACTGAATTCTTGGTTATTTTCTGTCTTATATTCACTTTCCACATGCACCCCCCCCACACACATATTTTTAAGCTGTTTCTTTTTTTTCCACTATGCATCAGTTTAATAATTACTGTTTGCTCAGTCTTCAAGTTCACTGGTCTTTTATTTGTCTTTTATATGCTGTTAAAGCTCTACAATAAACTTTCCATTTCTTATATTGTAGTTTTTCATTCTAGAAATTCACTTTTTAAAAAATTTAATTTCCATTTTGGTGTTAATATTTTTAATCTTTAAGCAGATATATGATAGATATTTTAAGCCTCTTGTATACCAATTTTTATCACTCCTGTCATTCTTTTGCTTATTTTCTGGTGATTGGTTACATTGTCTTGCATTTTTCTTTCCTTTTAAAGAAAAGGCACAGGCAGAATTGAAGGCAAGCAGAATCAAGCAGGATGGAAGAAAGGAGACAGAAGCACTTTATTTTATTTAGTTGTTCATCTTGGTTTTCACCCTGACCCCAGGTCTTGAACCCAAGCCCTTGGGATATGTGACCTGTGCTCTTGGCCAACAACAGCTGACTAAACCACTACTCTCCCAGGTTAAGCCACATTTTCCTGTTTCTTAATCTAATAATTGTCTCTTTCTCCTGAGCATTGTCAACCTGTCTTGTGTACCTGAATTTTGTCTTCATCTAAAATATACTGACATTATTTTATCATAGCAAGTGGTTAATTTAGTTGTAGATTAGTCTCATCTTTTTGAGACTTGTTTTAAAGTTTTGTTAAGTTGGGTTTTGAGTAGTTACTCAAAATCTAGTTAAGCTCCAATACTGGGAATTGAGTCTTCTGGGGTCTCTACTGAGTGTCCTGGATGTTAAATGAGACCTCTGTTTTGTCTGGCTGGTTTGTGAGCTTTGGATACAGTACAGCTTTCTAACCTCTGGTAGTTATTTCCTTGGTATTCTTATGGAATTTATATTATACTTTCTGATTTTATTATTCATTCAGAATTTCAAAGTCTCCATGATTTTCTGGAGCTAAGTGGACTTTATCTTATGCTATTTCTGTATAGAATTTATAGAAAAGGGAAAACATGATTGATATTATAAATTAATTTATAGAAATATTTTGTTGTAAATAGACTCTTCTCTACTGAGACTTTAATGTAAGCAAAAATAACTTTTATTTGTAAAAGGAGAATTTTTTATTTTTAAGGAAAAGTACTGGCAGCAATGGAGATGAGGAGGCAGGTCAACTAGAAGAGAGAGGAGGAAGAAGCATTTTACTTATTTTATTTAGTTGTTCATCTTGGTTGTGATCTCGCTCCATGGAGTCTTTGGGAATGTACACCTGACTGGAGGTAGTGGACCCAACTGCTACTCCACCAGGGTGGGCCTGAGAAAAAAATTTTCAGTACACCTGTATAGAGAATCAGAATTTGCTTTTAATAGCAGAATTAAAGAATTATGGATATTGAGTATGTTTTATGCAAATGAGTACTTAATATTTTCATAGTCTATACACTTTGGGTCTTATGGTATACTTAAATGGTTCTTTGAATCTCGCTAGCATCCTTTTTGGCTTATTTTGTGTGTTTTTGTCATTACCTAAAGATAAGTTTTAGGCTTATAGTTTGGTGACATCAAATGTTTTTCAACTATTAATTTCTGTACTCTTTTCTTTTTTAATTCTGTGTCAGTCAATATAGGTTATATTGTAACAGATGTCCCCTACAAAATAGTAGCATGAAATAACATAAAGGTAACTTCACTCATGAAGTTCTGTTGCTGTAACTTTTCAGGCAGTGTCAATTCTTTTATCACTTGTGTTTCAGAAGAAACTTCTATAATTTAACAAGTTATGGCAGGTCATAGGTACTTGGTCCAGAAATGGTGTATGTTAGGTCTATCTATCTTTGCCAGAAGTAGTCACGTAATCCTATTCATTTGTCAGGAAGGCTGGAAATGTTCTTGCCTTACACGCTAAAAGAAAGAGAATCATATTTATATGAGATTCAGAAGTCTTTTATACAAATACGTAGGCCCAGTATTCTGCTTTATGCAAATTCCCTTTGACGTTGTCATTGTAATTCTCCTTATTTTCTGTCCTCCCCATTATCTTGGCTCAGTGATGTCTTCTAGAAAGGAACTTTGAAATATTTTTCATATTGAAACATTTAGTTCATATTAAAATGTAATGATTACCTTAGTCAGAAAGGAGATGGTAATTATTGTGTATATACTGGATTATCAGTATAAACTCAATATGTATTTTAATTTCCTAGCTCTGTTCATCAAAAAAGCCTAGAAACTATCACTAATACCCTAACAATAAGCACTCCTAGCATACTCATTATGATCTCTAACTATAATTTCCCATTTAAAGGAAACTGCTTGGAGAAATGTCTGATTTAGGTCCAGGGCAGGAAATTTACAAAATTATCTTGTTACACTAGAAAGTATGGAAAATATCCAAACAATATTTATTAAGAGCTAGTTTGAAGAGTCTCCCTCTTCAAAGGGGTGGGTAAAGATGGGAAAATTGGTCCTTGGTGTAAGGATAATTGTAATAAATCAAAACATCAAATATCTTTTCAAAATGACCCCTTTGGACATTGTTAGGAGTTTCTAAGACCACCCCCAGATTCATTCGTAGGACTCAGCCTGTAGTCATACTCACTGCTGTGATATATTCTAGCACAAGGATACAAAACAAAATCAGCAAAGAGAAAAAAAGTGTATGGCAAAGTCTAGAGAAAAGCAGGGGCCAAGTTTCTGAGAGCCCTCTCCCAGTGGAGTCACTTAGATGTACTTAATTTTTCTAGCAAAAACTAGCTACAAATTTTGTGAAATGTTATCTACCAAGGATGCTTATTAGAGAGACTTAGTGCCCAGGGTTTTATTTGGGTTAATCTCGGAGCCCCCCTCTACTTATCAAATAGCAAAATTCCAGACTTCTGAAAGAAAGGTAGGTGTGGCATAAACCACATTGTTTGTACGATTTAGATAAACCACATTTAACATTTAGACAGCTGTAAAAATCTTCCTGATATCCAAGTTCACAGTCAGTCAAGGGCTAAACTTGAAAGCAGTCCCAGATAACATTCTCATATCTTCTCTATGTTTTTTTTTCCTGCACAAGTATCATTGAAAGATCCTGGGAAGCCAACACATTATTGTAAATATTGATTAGTGAGGGGAAAGATAACCAAGCACTTACTCTGACTATCCTATATGAAGTGTTCTTCAGGGTAAACAAATAGTAAGGGAAATTTTTTCTTTAAAGAAGTGTTCCAGGTATGCCCTGATGAGGTAATGGTTAAATCTCCGGGGTATGATTCACGTGCATCCCAAGGGCCCCATTTTGCCACTCAGGTTGGGAGTAGGGGCAATCATCATGAACAACTAAATAAAATAAATAAAATGCTTCTTTCTTCTCTCTCTTCCTGCCTGCCTGTCTCTGCCCACTTTCATTCCTGCCTACACCTTTCTTTTTTTTTTAAAAAAAAAGTACTTCAGCCAATAAACAAAAGAATGGTATGTCAGAATTATAATTACCGGCATTTTTTGACCTAGGCAGCAATCATCAATGACTATTAATAGCACAAAAAAGAGAGACAGGCATTACGTGCCCCCTGATGGAGATACAGTAGTACCAACTGGGAGATATTCTTGCCAGAAAGTCTAATTTAAACTTGATAAATTTCTGACTCCAAATACTGCTTCACAGGAAATACTGAGGACAGAAGATAACATCAAAATGAAGACTTTGGTAAACTCCCCAAGACACTTTTTGTTTCTTCAGCAAATTTTGAAGAAAAGAGAGGGTGGGAAGAGTGAAAGAAAGAAAAACAATGAATTAATAGACTTAAGAAACTAGCAATCAGTTTAATATATTTAGATCTTGATTTGAATAAACAAGCTGAAAAAATTATGAGACAATTGGGGAAATTTAGATACTAAGGAATATTTGTTAATTTTTTGCGCATGCAGGCTGCTATAGCCGACTGTCATAGACTGTGGCTTATAAACAATAGAAATTTATTCTTGTAATTCTAGAAGCTGGAAAGTCCGAGATCAAGGTGTTTGTGAGCGCCTGCTTCTTGGTTCATAGAGGGCCGTCTTTTCATTTTGTCTTCTCATGGCAGAAAGTCAAGGGAGCTCTCTCTCAGGCTTTTTATAAGAGTACTAGTCTCGTTCATGAGAGTTCTGTCCTATGACCTAATCACCTCTCAAAGATCACACTTTACATTGGGTTTTCAACATTTAAATTCTGAGGAGACTTTTTTTTCAGTGTGTTAATTATATGGTTATAGATCTTCAAGTATCTTGTAGAAATACATAATAAAATATATATCAGATTAAGAATAATTATATAGAAATTTTAAAGAGATATTTCATTGTCAGCACAGCATATATTTCAGAAGTTTGTTCACCCCCTCACCCCACCAAGTCCCTATCCTAGATCTTGAACCTGGGTCAGTGGACTTTATATGGCCTGTACCAAAGCCAGCTACAGCAGTGCACCCCTGTTTAGGAATGTTTTAGAAAGCACAGACTGAAAATTTGTTGTCTAGACATTTTCAGAAAAACCAATTCTTCATTAATAAGTTTAGATATGTTAAATTTGATATGAGAAAATTGGACTTGAGCAGAAATAGCATCTTTAAAAGATAATACAGAAAAATTTGATATGGAGATAAAATGATGAATTAGATCTTCATTAAAAATTAAATGGACTATTATTGATCTTTATGAAAATTATATAACAAAAAATGGGAAACATTGATTTGGTTCTATTGACTATTACTTGAATGATTTAAAAGATACAATAGAATTTATACAAGAAAAATATTTTCCAAGATAAAAACCACAAGATTATTGATACTGAATTAATTCTTAACTGATTAACAAAGTGAAGTCATGCTCTGGCTTCTGCCCTCTGCCCTCTTCCCTGAGAATAGCATTTCAGATATGGGGACTGCTCTTCAACTTGTATCCTGGAATGAGAAGACATTTGATACATTCCTTCTGCCTATATGGAATGGAATGGAACTAAGACCCAGGACATCCAGAGATTTGCCCACGATCACTTAGCTGGTAAATTAATAAAGCCTTCAAACCCAGGTCTGTCTCATGAAAAGCCATGATAAGAAGCAGTATGACTCATTAATTTCCCCTAAGGAATAGCAGAATATTCTTGTACCTTACATCCAAATGTCAGTGGAAAGTAGAAGGACCAGGGCCATAGAACAGCATTTGAAATATGACATAAGCTTTTCTTAACTTTGGAGACCTACACATATCTGTCCTCCCACCCTTTTTTTTTTTTTTGACCATTTAACTATATGACAAGAGGTAAGTTTGTGGTTTATTATAATTCTTTCCTCTTTGAAAATGCAGACGAATTTCCCTCTCTTCTGAACTAATATTACTGAGATGATATCATCGTCTGAAAGTGAGATCATTACCACAAGCAACAGTTTTATACGTTAGTATAATAGTATGCCAAGTCTGAATGCTCATGTCTACCAAATGTTTAAGACAATCTATCTTTATTATCCTTTCTTAAATAACTAGAAAATTCTTAAATAAACCTCTAATACCAAGTTATAATAGAGTAAATACTTATGTGCTTCTAAAAGAATAGCATCAAGGCTGTGCCCCTGTGGCTCAGGTCTGAGATGCTGGCATGAGGATCACATAAAGTCCAAGATCTTAGGTTCAAGACCTGGGGCTAGGGTTAAAAATTAAAAATGAACAACTGTATAAATGGAGATGTTTCTTCCTTCCTTAAATGCTTCTTTCTCCTCTTTCCTCTGGGAGGGAAAAAAAAAGAGTAGCATCAAAATATCCTTGCTGTGTTGTGTACATCCCTTCTCCTTAAAATTAAAACCGAAAGTGAGTAGTAATGAGCATGACACTTAATATTCCATAAAAGTTAAATCATGGTCAGTAAAAGATGATTGTTGATTTGAAAAATAATTTTGGGGTGGGTAAAAAAAAATGTATTGTGTGCTTTGTGGTTTCTGGAACATTAATAGAAAATGCATTTTAAAATTCAGAAAATGCAGTGATTTTCCTGGGCCTCCTTTCCTCATCTGTTAAATGAACTTTTGAACTTGGTGATTTGGAAAATTACTGCTATTTTACATTTTAGAGCGGGATTACCAGTATATTCCAACTAACTTTATTCACATCAAAATCTTTAGTATTCAACAGATACTTGCAAAATTGACTGTCAAAGTTTACTCAAAATTTCTTGCTTAATGTTGCCCTCACTACTTAAGCTGTCTTTGTATTAAAGTAAGTGTATTAGAGAAAAATGAAGAGAGTTCAGAATTGGGGAAGCTAAAGACATAGTATCTGTTTATTGAGTTTGTGATCATTTGAAACTACGTAGTTTAATCTTCAAAAGATTTCACCAAAATGTTGTATCCTTGCTAATGATGTCTTTCATTTTATATAACACTAGAGAACGTATATAATTATACTATAAAACTATAAACTTCTCTAAAAACTCATTTTCTAAGAACTCAATGTCTTGCCTAAGTTTGAATCTTGACTTTGCCACTTTATTGATATATAATGTTGGACAAATTGCTTTCTCTCTCTGAGCTCTATTTTTCCTCAACCATAAAATGAGGTCATCAGTAATACCTTCTTCATGGAATCATCTTGAAGCTTAGTACTAATAATGCACTTATAACAACAGCTAGATGCAACACAAAAATACTTTAATTTCAGCTACTTTTATTATTAAAAAATAATTTACTAATGGAACTAATTTTGGGTTAAAACACTAAAGTGCTACCATTCAATAATTTGAGACACGTAGTACAATATACTATTTTAGGTGTCATGTATAACAGTTTATTTCCAGTTCATTTTGCTCTCTCATTTCTGTGCTATTATCATTTGTTTTACTTTTACATATGTTATAAATACATTAAATCCTTCCTTATATTTTAATTATTTTTTAAAGCAAAGATACAGATGGAAATGAAGGCAAGTAGGCAGGCAGGTGGAAAAAGAGAGGAAGAAGCATTTTATTTAGTTGTTCATCTTGGTTGTTTGTCCCTGTCCTAGAACTTGAACCTGGGTGCTTGGGATATATGTGAACTGCACTGGTTGGAAGCGTTGGATATACCTGATAGGCTACCAGGGCATGCCTATTTTTTCTTTATTTTTGAAGATATTTTTGCCACACAGTTTTGTTTTTCATTTAGTGCTTTAAACACTTCTTGTTTTTTGCCATTGGCTTTTGAGTAGTTGAAATATCATTTGTCTAGTTGGTTTTGGGGTTAGAGTTATGATTTATCCTGTCCTCTAAACTTCTTCTGTGATTTTTATTTATTTATTAGTTTTGGAAAATTCTTAGCCTTTATCTCTTCAGATATTTCTTCTGCTCCATCCTCTTTTCTAGGATTTTAGATACATGTATGCTTAAATCATTTGATACTGTGCCACAGCTCTTCAGCTTTCTATTCTGTTCCCTCCAGCCCCCATAGGTTTTCTCCCTTATGTATTTCATTTTGGATAACCTCTTATTTGATCTGTTGCTTTTACTGTTGAGCTATTCCAAAGCATTATTAAATTCTGTTCCCATGTTTTTCCTTTTCATTAGTGTGTTGGTGGGTTTTTTGTTTTGTTTTGTTTTTTCCCTTTATCTGACTTATAATTTGTGGTTGAAAGATGGGTGCTTTGTATACAACAATAGAGCCAAAGCCCATTAACGTCCTAGTTGTGTCAGTATAGTCTCTAGTTGAGGTTATTTTGTGTTACTAGAATTACTCACTGTGCACTATAGGCTTTTAAATTCCAGCTAGGGTTATTTTTGTTTGTTTGTTTTTGTTTTTTACGGTTTGTTTTTTAAGACTCTCTTTTGCCAGGGAAATTTTTTAGTGTCTGTTTTACCTTCAACTTTTTAAATCTTATTTTCTTTTTTGTTACTGTTCTTCAGAGAGGGTCTCCATGCTATCTCTTCTCTACCAACAGTAAACTGCCGTTATTTCTGTGTTTGTTAACACAATGTTGGAGGTGCGAGAGGTACTGTGGTGGGGCACAGTCTCTGTTCTTTTTCTCTCTCAGTCTTAAGCAGGTGCTGTGTCATTGGATCTTGAGGGTGAGATTTTCTTAGTGATTCTGCCTCCTCCCTCAGTGGTTGGGGATCTCCAAAGGTTTGGGGTAATGATGTTTTTCTGTTACCAACCCCCAATTTATGGAGGGGACAGCTGAAAAATAGTTATGCTACAAAGTGTATTTATTTATATACTCTTCGTGTTGTGACATGGAGTCATTTCCCTAAGCTCCCCATTGTTCAGATATATGTCAACACACTGCCCTTCACCAAATCACCAAGTGTTCCTCACTGTTGTCCAGTGGGCTCTGCTACCACTTGCTCTTCTATTCTCCCTTCAAATTCACTATTGGTAACCACAGTTCTATTACAAGTGTTCAAGGTTGGTTTTGGTTTGTCTATTCACATTCCACCTATGAGTGAGCATCTGCTATCTTTCTTCTTTTGACTTATTTCACTTAGCATAATCCCCTCTATATCCTTCCATGTTGATTCAAATGACAGGATTTCATCTCTTCTAGGGATGTGTACTATTCCATTGTGTGCATATATCTAAATATATCTATATCAGTACAGATATAGGTACAGATATACAAAATCTTGTGTATCATTTCATCTGACATTGGGCACTTAGGTAGTTTCCAGTTCTTAGCTATTGTGAATAGTTGCAAGAAACATTGGGATACATACATCTCTGTGAGTTAGTGTTTTTGTGTCTTACGAGTAAATTGCCAGAAGTGGGATGATGGGGACATAGGGGATTTCCATATTCAACTTTTTGAGGAATCTCCAGACTGTTTTCCATAGGGGTTGTACCAATTTGCATTCCCACCAACAGTGTAAAAGTGTTCCCTTTTCTCCACATCCTCTCCCAACATTTCTTGTTCCCAGGCTTTTGGATAATAATCAATCTTTCAGGTATGAGGTGATATCTCATTGTTTTGATTTGCCTTTCCCTGATGGTTAGCAAGTAGGAACAACTTTTCATGTGCTTCTTAGCCATCTGTATAAACTATTTGGAGAAATGTCCCTCCAATCCTCTTCCATTTTTTCACTGGATTGCCTGTCTTTCTGTTACTGAGTTGTATGTGTTGTTCGTATATTATGTCCTTGCCAGAAATATGGAATGTAAATATCTTCTCCCAGTTAATAGGTTATCTTTTTATTTTGGTGATGTTTTCTTTCACTGTGAAGAAAAATATTTAGTTTGATGAAGTCCCAGTTGTTTGTTTTTGTTTTTGTTTCCCTTGATGCTAGAGTTGACTCCCCAAAGGCCTCTCTTAAGGCTGATGTCATGGAATGTCTTTCCTTTGTTGTCTTCCAAGAATTTTGTTTCTGATCTTACATACAAGTCTCTAGTCCACTTAATTTTTGTGAGTGGTATTAGAGAATGGTGTAGCTTCATTTTTTTGCACGTGGCTGTCCAGTTTTCCCAATACCATTTATTGAAGATACATACTTTCTTTTCTCTGTTGTACGCTTTTGGCTCCTTTGTTGTAGATTAACTGACCATATGTGAGTGAGTCAGTTTCTGGCGATTCAGTTCTATTCCACTGGTCTGTGCCTCTGTTATTATTCCAGTACCATACTGTTTTTAATCACTATAAATGTGGAATAGCTCAGTGTCTTGCGAGTGTAATCATTCCGGATTCATTCATGCTTCTCATAATTTCTTTGCCTATTTGGGGTCTTGTTCCATATAAATTTTAAGATACTTTCTTCTATTTATTTGAAATAAACCCATGAGATTTTAACAGGGATTGTGTTAAATATGTATATCACTTTAGGTAAGATGACCATTTTAACAATGTTGATTCTTCTGAACCATGAGCAGGGAATGTCTTTAATCTCTTTGTGTCCTCTATTTCGTGTAAGGAGGACTTGTATTCATTGTACAACTCTTTCACCGCCTTCGTTAAGTGTATTCCAAGTTGGGTTTTGTTTTGTTTTTTTTCTTTATTTCTGTTTTTCATTGGTTTCGTTTTCTTCTAGCATGTTATGTACAAAAATGCAGTGGAGTTTTGTGCATTGTTTTTGTAGCCTCCCACTAGACTGTATTTGTTGATCAGTTCTAGTAGTTTTTTGAGAGTTTTTAGGGTTTTTAATATATATATATATATATTCATATCATCTACAAATAATGATAGTTTCACTTCCTCTTCCTTTCCAATTTGGATTCCTTTTATTTCTTTTTCTTGCCTAATTGCTCTGGCTAAGACCTCCAGTACAATGTTAAATTGCATTGGTGAGAGTGGACAACCTTGCCTTTTTCCTGATCTTAGAGGAAATGTTTTCAATTTTCCACCATTGACTATGATGTTGGCTATGGGTTTATCATGTGTGACCTTTTTTATGTTGAGGTATGTACTTTCTATCCCCATTTTATGCAGGGTCTTTTATCATTAAAGAGTGTTGGATCTTGTCAAAAACTTTCTCTGCATCTATTGACATAATCGTGTGATTTTTCTCCTTGCTATTACTGATATGGTATATGACATTAATAGATTTAAATATGTTGAACTATCGTTGCATCCCTGGAATGAATTCTACTTTAGATGGATGGTCCTTTTGATGCATTGTTGAATTTGATTTGCGAATATTTCGTTGAGAATTTTTACATCTATGTTCATTAAAGATATTGGTCTGTAATTTATTTCTTAGTGAAGTCTCATCAGCTTTTTTATCAGTGTGATGAAGCCTCCTAGAAAGTGTTTGGAAGTGTTCCTGGTTCTTCAATATTTTGGAAGAGTTTGAGAATAGTAGGTATTAATTCTTCTCAGAAGCTTTGTTAAAAAATCATTAGAAAAGACATCTGAATCTGGGCTTTTAGTCTTAGGGAGATTTTTGATTACCTCTTCAATTTCCCTGCTTGTGATTGTTCTGTTCAGGTTTTCCAGGTCTTCCAGGTTCAGTATGGGTAGAATGTTTTTTCTAAAAATCTGTCCATGTCCTCAAGGTTGTTCACTTTGTTGGCATAGAGCTGTTCATAGTGGTCCCTTACGATGTTTTGAATTTCTGTGGTATCTGTTGTAACTTCTGCCCTTTCATTTCTGATTCTAATTATGAGAGTTTTCTCTCTTTTTGTCTTTGTGAGTCTGTCCAGTGATTTGTCAGCCATCTTTTGGATTCATTGATCTTCTGAATTGTCTTTGTTTCCAATTTCATTAGTCTCTGCACAAATTTTGATTATTTCCTTTCTTCTACTGCTTTTTGGCTTTAATTGTTCTTTCTCTAGTTGTTTTAAATATGCAGTTAGATTGTTTATTTGCCATTTTTCTTGTTTCTTGAGGTGGGCCTGGATTGGGATGAATTTGCCTCATAGAAATGCTTTTGCTGCATCCTATAGATTCTGGTAGCTCATGTCTTCATTCTCATTTGTCTCTGTTTTTTTAGTTCCTCTTTGATTTTCTCTTTTACCTAAGAGTCACTCAGAGCACATATTTAGTCTCCAATTAGTTTGGGATCTTCCAGCTTTCTTTCTGTGGTTGAATTCTAGTTTTAAGCCACTGTGGTCAGAGAATATACTTGGAATGATTTCAGTATTTGTAAATTTGTTGAGACATGTTTTGTGTTTGAACATATTATCTATCCTTGAGACTATTCCATGTGTACTTGAGAAGAAAGTAAACTCTGTAGATGTTGGATGAAGTGTTCAGTATATGTCTGTTAGACTTAACTGTTCCAGTTGGTCATTTAAGGTTGCTGTTTCCCTGTTAGTTTTCTGCCTGGTTCATCTATCCATTGTTGTAGGTGGGACATTGAAGTCTCTCTCTCTCTCTCTCTCTCTCTCTCTCTCTCTCTCTCTCCCTCCCTCTATTATTGTGTTGCTATGTATATCTCTAGTCGGTTCTGATAATACTTGATTAATATTTTTGTTGCCCCTTCATTTGGTGCATATATGTTAATAAGCATTATGTCTTCTTGCTAGATTGACCCCTTCATCATTATATAATATATAATGTCCATCTCTGTCTTTGTTATGTTTTTTAATTGGAAGTCTGTTTTATCCAATATAAGTATAACAGTTCCTGCTATTTTTTTGTTTTCCATTTGATTGTAGCATTGCCTTCCAACCACTGACTTTTAGCCTTTGTTTATCTTTTTGATCTTCCTGAGGCTCCATCCCCGCCCCCACAAACCCCCACCCCGGGCCACTTTTTTCTTGAGGCTGGAATTCCTGAATCTGAGGTGCAGCACTGTACCCTGATGCCTTCACCTACCCTGTGGTGTGATTGCTGCTGCTGTCTCTGCAGCCTATCTGCATGCCTGCACTTTCACAGCATGTGTGCCTGAAAAATAGGTGATTTCTAATTGTTCTGTGGGGAGCAGATCCAACACGCTCTTACCAGGTTGGCGTCTTGGTGCTTTAATTTTTTTTTAATCATGCATTTTGTTGGCAAAAGTGTTCATGGCAGATCCTAGGTCAAATCTGATCTTTAGAGCACAGCACTTCTCACACCCGTATGTGGGTTTTCCCCTCCATATCTCCAACTCTCAGGATACTCTGTGTCTTATAGTTCCATTCACGAACTACCCAGAATTAGTACAAGCTCCACAGTTTAAGGACTCAGTCATAGTTATGAGACCGACATCTCCTCCCTTCCCTACTTTATTACCAGTCAGATGTCAGGCACAGGTCCTGGAACTTCTGTGCTTCTGACCAATTGGCTTTAAATCAAGGCTCTGGTGACCCCATCCTTGAGTTAGACAGTTTGCTAGAATGGCTCAAAGAACTCAGAAATCACTTTATTTACTATTACCAGTTTATTATAAATAATACAGCTCAGAAATTGCCAAAGATAGGTGGGTAGGGGTGAGAGAGAAGTGGGTGGTATGCAGAATTTCCATTTCCTGTCAGGGTGTGTTATCCTTCCAACATTTTGATGTGTTTACCAACGCAGAAGCTCTCCAAACTTAGGTTAGAGTTTTGGGGTTTTTTTTAATGGAAGTTCCATTTCCTAGGCATGATTGATTAAACCACTGGCCCATTTAGTCATATCATTTGTTTTTCTGACAAACAGCTCCCTTTCTGAAGCTATATTGCTATGTAAAATCCTTCCAAGAATCACCTCATTAGCATAAACTCAGTCAGGTATTGCTGAAAAGGGTTTTTTATAATTAACAAAAGCTGTTCCTCTCATCTATATCCCTCAGGAAATTCCAAGGGTTTTAGAAGCTCTTGTGCCAAGAACCTGGAGGAACACCAAATATGTATTATTTCTGAGAGCGTAAAATATGTCTTTTGGGGTCTCTCTTTCTCAACATTCAGTTAGAGAATATCTTTCTTTTAAATCAAAATATGTGTAAGTTAAAGGAAGTTCTGTAATTGTGTAAAAGTTCCTTTATCACATTATACTCTTGTACCTTGACAAGGACTCCAAAGAGAATAAATATTCAGTGTGTGAGCCAGTGATATAGATATACTTTAGAGTACAATATATTCTTGGTTGAGTGCGATAAGATGTGAAACTGAAAGTTTGCCAGGACCTTGTTTGGAAATGGAGACAAGGTTTGTGCATAGCCTCAAATTTGTCAACAACTGAGGAATCAAAACTCAGTTTTATCGTTTTCTTCTAGGTGATTTACTGTTCTTTTGGTGGAACATCCAAAGGACTACATTTCAATAACTTAATAGTTGGACTTGTCCTTCTTACAAGAGGCAGAGATGAAGAGAAAGCAAAATGTAAGTACTGTATTGTTTCAAAATGATAATACTGCATTAGTATACATAATAATTTACCTCAAAATTCTTGTGTCCTGCTAAAGATTTGAATTAATTTCTCAAGTGAAGATATGCACATGGCTAATGAGTCCTTGAAAAAAATGCTTAACATAATTATTATCAAAAGTAAATTAAAATTACGGGGATTACTTATCAACTACTAAGAAAGTCAAAATAAAGGCAGATAATAACAAGCATTGATAAGAATGTGGAAAAGTTGCAAATCTCATACATTGCTGCTAGGTGTGAGAACCTGAAGGTGATCATTTCAGCATATGTTTTATGAGGATAAAGTTCAATCCCTAACAGTAGTATTGCAAACATATATATATATACATATACCTCTACCCAGCTTTATTAATTCTTAGCATTATATCATATTTGTACCATATTTTATTTTTTAAGAGGTAAATTGTTACGACTAAGGTTAGGCATTCTCTGTATCCCTCCATGTTTCTATCTCCTTTTTTCTCCACAGAGGTAACCACTCTATAAATGTATGATGGCTTTTTAATCCTCATGAAGGGTTTTTCTTTTTTACACATTAATTGAAGAAATTAATCAATCTTTAAAAATAATCTTCTACTTATAAGTTTTAAACACTTTTTAAAATGAGGAAGGCAGGGAGGCAAGCAGCAGCAGACTGAAAGGAAAGGAGAGGAGGAAGAAGTTTTTTATTTAGTTAGTTTACTTTAGTTATTGCCACACTCATCCACTCGTGTTTTTTGGGCTCTATGTGGCCTGTGCCTCTGGCACGGGCTTAACACCTGAGCCACCAGGGTGCAACTAAACATTTTTAGTAAGTGGTGTACTTTACAGATTATATTACCATTTGTTTATTCTCTGAGTATTTTTACTATTTATCCATCTTGAAGCATTTAATTCCTTTATTTTTTTTACGAGAGTAGAGAAGGGAGAGGAGGAATAAGCATTTTTAAGGAAAGAGAGAGAACTTTTATTTATTAAATTTATTTTTTATTGTTTCCTGGCAGTCAGGGGACAGGCATGATGAGAACCCAGGTCCTTGATCTTTGAATGGTTTTATGTTCCAGCTAGTACCTTAGCACCTGAGCCACCAAAGCACACCAGTTCCTTTATTCTTTTACAGAGTTTTGTATGTTTATGTGTATATATGTATCTCACTTTATAAGCTCTTATTGATAAACATCTTTATTTTCCTAATTTTTCCTATAGCAAATGGTATTTTAGTAAACATTGATATACCTTGTGCACATGTATATGAAAGTTTCTGAAGAATGAAAGCAGAGTTGCCTAGAAGTTTCTAGCATGCATCTTTACCTTTGCTAGAATTTGATTAGTTGTTTTCCAAAAGTGGTTACACTAATTTATACTCCCATTAATAGTGTAAAAAGTCTTGTTTCTCCCAATTTATTCCTAACACTTTATGTTGTCACACCTAAATATTTTGCAAGTTTTGGTGTATTTGAAAAGATAACACATTTCTAGTTTAATTTACATTGCTGGGTTGTTTTTTTTTGGGGATAAAATTGTATCTTTATATAATACTTGGCATTAGTAATCACTCAGTAATTATCCTCTTTCACTTTCTTCCCTCCTTCCACCAGTGTGTGTTTAATCTTTGGTAGTATTAATTTATTTTTTCTTTTTTTCTAGACATTTTCAGTCTTTTTGCAAGTGAATCCGGGAGCTATGTTGTACGGGAAGAAATGGAAAGAATGCTTCATGTGGTGGATGGTAAAGTCCCAGATACACTCAGAAAGTGTTTCTCAGAGGTATTTTCAAAGATCGACATTTCATCCCTACCTGTTGTTCAGAAATCTCTGACTTGAACTAATGATACAGTAATTAAAAAAAAAAATTTCAGGATACTCATTACTACTATATTTATAAATCTGAAAATATCCAACACACACACCCCTGTGCACACATACAATCCTTCAAGAACCTATAACGGTGTTCACATTATAATGCTGTTACTTTTCATCCTGAACATACAGGTATATCACTCATTGGCTATGAACCATTCTTTGACCTCTTTGTTTTATCAAGACCTGTTTTATCATTTATTTTACTTAGTTGTCTTGCATAGTGGGAGGTTTGGGTTTAAAATTTTTATCATGGTTTTCTGTTTTCATATGTAATATATTTTTATTATATAAAACTTGAACAATAGAAAATGTGTGTCTTTAACAGAGAAAAATCTTTTTTTTCTTTCTAGTGAGTAGCTAATTTGGGGAAAGTCCTAGAGATGGTGGAGTAAAATGCTTTTAGAATCTTCTCATCCTTTCTGTCTTGCAGCACTCAGTGCTGTATGCGTGCTTGCTTCTTTTTGTTTTTTTTAAAGGAAAAGTGCAGGCAGGAATGTAGGCAAGCAGGCAGGAAGAGAGGAGGAAGAAGCATTTTCATTTATTTTTATTTTAGTTGCATGTGTTGGCTATTCTCCCCATGGCCCCAGGACTCGAGCCCAGATCCTTGGGATATATGTAGACTGTGCTCAGCCATAGATGGCGGATCTAATTGCTACTTCATCAGAGTGCGCTGCTGTATGCTTTCTTGTGGGTCGCTGTTTGACCTATTTCTATATCACAGATATGATAGTCCTTCATTCTTCTTGGTTTTATTCAGGAAATTTAAATTTCTAACTTTAGCTTTTCACCACTGACTTTGAGTTGCTTCTGTGTTGATAAGCAGCAGTTGGGGGGTCCCTCCCCTCCCCCACCCCTTTTTCTTTGGCTTTTGAGCTTGACTGTGCAGTGTTTTGCGTTGGTTGTGTTTTTTATTTTAGCCCATTTTCTATGTATTTGATGCAAAAGTGTTGACTTCCAGCATTTGTTCAGTTTTTTGATACATTGAAAGTTGCTGTGATAGCATGTCAATACTTCAAGACACTATATACTATTTTATTCTCCAATAATAAAAACTTGCTGATTAGAAAAAGATGTAATCTAATCTTTTCAGATTTGATTTATTGTATTTTTCACATAGATATCAAATGTGTTTATCTTCTTTGTTCATTTGTTAGGGAGAACATTTTTTTATTTTAATAATGTTTATGACGACATTCTCATTTAAAAGATGTAGTTAGCCACCCAGGACTATAAAATTCAGCAACAATAGCAGATGTGTGTGTGTATAATATATAAATACATACGCACATGCACACACACATATGTATATAATATGTATATATATTATGTGATAATTAGTGCTACAGGGAAAAGTAAAGTAGAATAAGGGGGTTAGGTGGAGAAAGGGATGAAGTGGCTGAGTTATTTTAGATAGTTGGGAAGCGTTTGTCAGATAAAGTTCATAGTCAAGCAAACAAAATATTTTTTAGCGTTTGGTTTTTTATAGAAAAGGTACAGGCAGTAATAAAGAAGAGCAGAGGCAGGCAGGAAGAAAGAGGAGGAAAAAGCACTTCATTTACTTTATTTAGTTGTTCATCTTGGTTGTTCCCTCTGACCCAGAGTCTTGAACCCAGGTCCCTTGGGATGTCTGTGAACCATGCTGCTTATGGCCTTATCCATTAGGCTACCAGGGCATACCTTAAGCAAGCTATTTAAAGGAGAACCATACAAATAGCTGGGGGAAGCATGTTTCTTAAAGGCCCTGAGCTGGGAGTGTTTTGCATGTCTTAAGGAGCAACAGGATGACCAATTTAGCTGGAATGAGGTGAGCAAAAAGAGTTGTAGTTTACTGAGGTTGGGGTAAGGTGGTTTGAGTGATTTTATAGGTTCCTTTGGGATAGTGTGAGGTCTTTGACTTTCGCCCTGAGTGAGATGGAAGCCATTAGAGGGTTTTGAACAGAAGAATATATGAGTTTGGATTTGTTTGTTTTTAAGCATGATCTTTTTGGTTCTTCTGTGAAGAATAAGCTGAAAATAGTCCAGTTGAGCTTTCTGACTAATCTAAGAAGTAACAGTCATTTAGATCAGGTTATAGCAGTGAGGTGATGCTACATTTTTAGATTCTGCATTTACTTTGAAATGGAGTAGAGGGAATCTTTTCCGTATTGATTATCGGTTGTGACAGAAAGAAGACAACTGAGTTTTTCAGCCTGATTTAGTAAACAAATGAACCTGTCATTAACTGAGATGAATAAAACTATTGAAGGAGGTTGGGGGGGTTTATATCAAGGGAGGTTTAAGGCATACTTAAACTTGAGGATTCTATTGGACATTAAAGTGGTGTTGTCAGCTATATTTTTGACATATTAGTTGGAGTTAGTTCAGGGGAAAGGATTCGTTGACTTACAAATGAAGATGAGATTTGAAACAGATTGGAAGATGGATTCCTGTATTCTAATGTTTGGAGATTGTCAAGATGAGGAAGAGTCGAAACAGCAGAAATAGCCTAAGAAAAGGATTGTGAAGAAAAGCAAGAGAATATCATGAAAGACAAGTGATGAAAATGTTTTAAGAAGGTAGTACGCCATGGTAATGATTTAATGGATAAATCTGTCAGACGCAGTCCATCTACATCCCAAGGACCTGGATTCTTGACTAGGGCCAGAGGGAACAACCAAGATGAACAACTAAATAAAATGAATAAATAAATGCCTCATTGTCCTCTCACTTTCCTTCCTGCCTACACCTTTCCTTTTTTTTTAAAGGAGTGTTTCTGTCAAGGGTCAAGTGAATTGACCTTTGATCACTGAGAAGAGAGTGGTCATTAGATTTGTCATTATTAAAGGTAGGTTACTTGTGTAGGTCCTTTGGAATTTCAAAAAAAAAATCACTGAAGTCTGGATGCTAGAAGGAGTCTACTTATAAGAAGAAATTGTGAATATTATGCCATGCTTAAAATTCCCTTTATAAGAATGGGAAAGGTTATATAATAAAAAGATCTTTAGACTATGTTAGTAAATGGCTGGTTGATGTTGTATAAAGGATAAGATCTTTGGAAGGAGGAAAATCAAATAAGAGACTTGGTTTTGGAAGCCATATGACTACTTAAATCATTAAATACTTAAGAGTTAATTTTAAAATACATACAGCACTGGAAATGGGCTGATTTTATCTGATTCAACTATTTGATATATTTTTCTAATGTAATATCTGGGTAATGTGTCTGACGATTGTGTTAAAAATGACTTATTTGGGCCTTCTATAACAATTCTTTGTAGGATTTTTGTTTTTTTTAAGAGTGGAAGGAAGGGAAGGAGAGGAAGAAGTTTTGTTTTTTTTTTAATTTATTGTTCTTTTTCTATTCTTGCTCCCCTAGTGCCAAATTGTAAACTCAGGTATTTGGGCTTTACATGTGCCACCCTACAGCCTTCTCTGTCACTTAAGCCACAAGGGTGCACCTGTGTTGTTTTTTGTGTACCTGAAAAAACACCAAACTATAATGAGAGGAACCTTAATTAAAAGATGTGGACCTAATACCTAAATTTATGACACATGAAACGGGCTCATTCTTGTAACCTAGTTGATAAGTCTGCCGCCTCTGGTTGGTGTAATCCACATACATCCCAAGAGCCTTGGTTTGCACCCCAGGCCCAGGGAGAACAGCCAAGATGGACAACTAAATAAAATAAAGGGTACTTCTTCCTCCATTCTTTATGCCTGCTTACTTACCTTCATTCCTGCCTGTCGCTTTCCTTAAAAAACAAAACAAAACAAAAAGACATGGAATGGATCTCACCTTTTTCTATCTTGTGCGCTGTTAGCCTTGACCAATCAAGGTTTAAAGGAAATTCGCATAGGAGTTGTATTAATTTTTTTGTACTTAATATATTTGGAGAGTTGTTTCTTAAAAGGGACATTCATATTTTATATTGTTCTTCAATATATTATTCTTTATCTGTTTCAGGAATTTGCTTTCTTAGTTATCTTTTTTTTTTTTGGTATCCTTCCTCAAGCCCCATGTCTTGAACCCAGGTCCTTGGGCTTTACATAGCCTACACCTTAGCCACTGAGCCACAGCTGTTTGCACCTGTAGTTGTTTATTTTGTTCTTAAGTGTATTTTCAGTTGTATTGGAATTTTCTTTTCCTATGCTGTTCTCTTTACAAAAGATGCATGATTCAAAACATAAATAGTCATGTATGACAAATGAAGTTTTTATGTTAAAAGTTATATGGAGTGATTCCCAATGAGAAGGTGGTACATAGCTTAGACTTTAATGGCTAGATAGAGTCTATCCTATCTCTGCTACTATATAACTTTACACAGATGATTTAACATTTTGGCACCTCAGTTTTCTTGTGTTAAATGAGGATTTTCTGTAGATGATTGCTTTGAAAATTAACATTAAAATGTTTAGGATAGCACTTAGATCATTGCAAATACTCGTTGAGTATTAACTATATATGAAGATGTGAAAGTGATAGACACGCCTATATTAATTAGCAGCTTTTTCTTAGTGATACATAAAGTTGCATCTTTTTTTAAAAGAAATGTGCAGACAAGAATGAAAGCAGGTAGGCAGGCAAAAAGAGAGAGGAAGAAGAAGCATTTATTTATTTTGTTTTATTGTTCTGTTCATCTTGGTTGTTTCCTCCAGCCCCAGGACACAAACTTGGGTTATTGAGATGTATGTGTACCAGCTGGAGGTGAGACTTAACCACTAAGCCACCAGGGCAGTCTATAAGGATGCATCTTACATCTTTGCTCCACTGAAAACATTGAAACTACCTTTTTTCATGGATGCCATCAATTGTAAGATGCACCTTTATGTGTTATAAACAAAAAGCTACCAGCTACAACTGAAGGATAGAAACTGCTGATTTTAAGGCATGTCAGAGGTATTAATATGTATAGAAATATGCATCAATTTGTGGGATCTGCATTGCTACTCTCTTTTCTAGACTAAACATGAGATAGAGAAAGCATATGGGTATAATACCTAATCTGAATAAGTTGGCAGTATCATTACATGTCTCTCTAGCAAATCTGAATTCTGTGTTCTTCCATTCAGTAAAACAAGACTAAATGTGATCTTGTTTGGATTGCACTGTTAAATATTATGAAACTACTAGGCTCAGCATTTTCTGTCCTTAATAGGATGTTATAACACAGTACAGAAATTATTCCTACCATATTTCTTGTTAGGTTACTCATTGTTTTTATCCCTTAATATCACTATCAGAATCAGCACTGCTAGACTTCTAAATGTTGTTCTTCATTGTATTTCCATGTGAGTGTTTTTCCCTTTTTCTCTTGAAAACATCTGGCTTTCACTCATCTTAGGTCTTCTTGTCTTTCAGGCAGAGAGATTGATTTACACAGCCTAACAGTGTTCATTTTCAGTCTGGATACTTTTATTCTCCAGAAATTTAGCAAGACTAATAATACTTGGAAAGGAAACAATGAAGGAGAAATTTATTTGGTTCTTTTTGCACACTAGTTGGCTTGTGAATGCCACAAGGACTCCAGGACTCCTGGATAGTTACTTTTAATTTGCCTATGAACTTTAAAAGAACATTTTAATCTTATACATATTTAATTAAAATAAGCTAGTTCTGACAAATCGAAGTGCTGAAGAAGATGGATAGGGCCAGTGAAAATAGGATTTATTAAATATTAAAAGACATGGAATTTACTGACTTCAGGATATACCTTAGTAAATAAAATGGGGCTCAGTAGTGGAAATGCACTGCTTTAATGAATTGATTAAATAGTTTACAATTAGTATATGGGTTTCATATAAATGGATATTTTGAAGTATAATTATTTTTGAAAACAGCTTGATTTTTCATATATATACAATCTATAGTGTTATTTAGGTAACCCTTCCTTTGTAGATAGTAGAAAGGTAAATATCAACTAATTACAAATTTTAAGTTGTGCAGGTTCTGAGTAAAATATATTAAAATTTGACTAAACTTGTATTTTCTTGTTTTAATTTTAGGGTGAAAAGGTAAACTATGAAAAGTTTAGAAATTGGCTTCTTCTAAACAAAGATGCCTTTACCTTCTCTCGTTGGTTACTTTCTGGAGGTGTATATGTGACCCTCACTGATGATAGTGATACTCCCACTTTCTACCAAACATTGGCTGGAGTCACACATTGTAAGTACTGGCATTTCATTGATTTCTGTTGACTTTATAGTACAGTTGCCTGGTGCTACAAAAATACACATATAAGGAGAAATTTATTGTTAGTGTTTTTTGTCTTATAAAATATGATAAAATGAAATGCTGGGCATAAAGTACATAGTTGAAAAGGAAAATTGTTTTTTGTCTACTCATTGCTTATGGAATACTCCTGTTCCAATTGTGTGGATTTCTCCCCCTGTACCAGGTAGTTCTCCAGTTATCTTTGAATACCAATAGGGTGTCCTACAATGCGATTCAGTTAACAAAAATCCCACAAATTAAGGACTCAGTCCCATAAGATTTCCCTACTTCCACTATCTTCAGATGTCAATCACCAGTCCAGGTGGTTGGCTATGCTTCTTACCAACCAGCTATAAATTGGAGGTTCCCATGATGCCCTTCTCAGGTTTGGTAATTACGAAAACAGCTCACAAAACTCAAGGAAACACAGGTATTTTCATTTTCATTATATAATAAAGGACATGATAAAGGATACAGATTAATAGATTAAGAGAGATATATGGCATGGTCTGTAAGAGTCTCAAAGGAGCTTCTATTCCCATGGAACTGAGGATATGTTCCATCACAGTGATATGATCCCTAGCATGGAAGCTTTGTAAACCCTGTACTTTGGGGATTTTTATGTAGGCTTCATCATGTAAGCATGATCAATTATTAACTCGATTTCCAGCTCTTCTCCCCTCTCTGGAGACTGGGAGGGGGTTGAAAATTTCTGGTTTCTAATTATGGTTTGGTTTTTCTGGTAATCAGCTTTGGGATCCAGGAGCCCAATAGTTACCTCGGGCATTAGGTTAAAAGACATTTCTATCACACAGGAATTTCCAAGGGGTTTAAGAGTTCTGTGTTAGTTACTGGAGTCATTCAGGAAATTACAAAATTTTGGTCCAAAACCAAATATTAGCAGAAACTAAGGGCAGACATCAATTTTTTATTTTATAATAGCGTATGGCTAATTTTTGTCAACCAGACTATATTAGTTTCTTAGTGCTAGAAATAACAAATTACATCATTCACAAATTGATTCAACAGAAATTTATTCTCTCACAATTCCGGAAGCTAAAATCAAGGTATTAATAGAGCCATGTTCCCTCAAGATTCTTGCTTCTTCCAGCTTCTGGTGACCCCAAGCTCTGCTTGGCTTGTGGCAGCATGACTTTATTTCTGCCTCTGTCTTCACATGACCTTCTCTGTATATGTTTCTATCCTCTCCTCTTATGAGGGTATCAGTCATTGGATATAGGATCCAGCCTAAATCCAGGATGATTTTACTTCAAGATCCTTAATTGTTATATTTGTAAAGGCACTGTTTCTAATAAGGTCACATTTGAAGTTTAAAGTGATCATAAATGTTTTATCTACTAGTCAATTGGCCACACAGGCCTAAGTGTTAACTTCTGTTCTTTCCTGTACATAAAGAAAAGAACCTGTAGTCTTAAGCCTGTAATAGTATTTGTATAAAAGAAAAGCCACCTCAAAAGTGACAAAGATGGCATACCTTGGTGGCCTAGCAGATAAGGTCACTGAATGTGGTCCATATATATCCCAAGGATCCAGGTTCGAGACCTGGGGTCTGGGGGAACAACCAAGATGAACAACTAAATGAAATAAATGTTTCTTCCTCCTCTTTTCTTACCTGCCTACCTGCCTACTTACCTTTATTCCTACCTGTACCTTTCCTTGAAAAAAAAAGTGACAAAAACACATAAAGTGGGTACATGCTGTTGGGAAAAGGATGCCTGTAGACTTGTTCATGCAAGATTGACTTCAGTTTGTAAAAATGTATATATGTGATGCCCAGTAAAACAAATTACACCTGTATCATGTTGGGCTTGTTGACTAGAGCCCTTTAAATTTAACCAGCAAAAGATAGAGATCAAGAGAAGAGCATGAATTTATTAACACTGCTTTTAGATATGAGACAACTCAGTGATGAGTAACTCAAAGGGGTAGTTAGAACCTAAGCTTATATACTATTTTTGCAAATAGCAATAACTTTGTGTAAATGTGACAAGACAAAAGAAAAGAACTTTGAATTTCTAGGGGTGGTAAATTGTGGGAAGGCAAATGTATTGGTAATAATGGTTAGATAGTAATGGTAGGGTTACTGTGGTTGTTATGTAGATTAACTCCTCTGGTTAATCTCCTCTGGAGACTATTCTCCAGATTGATAAATGTCTAGTGATGTTTCTAGTAGTTAGCTTCTGTCCTCCTTGGTGGAGGGAGGGTGAAAGACACCTTTAGAAATTAGCCAAATAGGCAGAGGGTCTGAGAGCCCTTCTTATATCTGCTTCTTCTTAATTGCCTTCAACTCAAAAGAATCCTATGTCAAAGTAGTATATTTTGAGATAGGATTTTCCGCTACCCTTCTCAAGTAAATGAGATAATAACTTTTAAAATGACTCAGCCCTCTGCCTGGTGCATAAAATAGGTGATTTATAATGAATATGCATCTTCTTGTTTTAGTGAATACAAGGCTTGTGGATTTCAGTAAGCTTTAGCTCACTATCTACAGAGAGCAGTTTTTAGGCAATTTTTAAATTTTCTACCTAGCATTACAAAAATATATTCATCCACATCTGTAGGTGTATTTTTTTAGCAGCTTGTTTTATTTTATGGTTTATAACAATAAATAACTAAAACTAGTACAACAACAATGAATTGCTACTGGCTTCAACAAGCATCTACTTTCTTTGTAGGCCTTATTATAAAAGCATTATCTCACAAAGTCAAAATTGCTGCTAAGTGTCTTGCAGAAGTTCTGACATGGGAACAGATTAACATTTTAGTGACTGTGATTTATTATATTCCATATAAATTCTGTCTCAGCTTCTAGCTAAGCAATTCACTGTGAGGGTCAAAGGAAAAGTACCCTCATTTCTCTGAGGCTCTTCACAGGCTGGAGGAATGAACAAATTAACATTAGGTATTATTAGTAAGAGAAAAGCCCAAATTTAATAACAGAGCTTGGAAAATTTATATGGTGGTGAATTCTAAGGTCTCTGGGGTGTAACAGTGATTTATATTCTGTACTGAAGCATGGAAAGAGGACCTGGTGTGTCAGAGTGTTACGAACCCCAGAGGTTTGGTAGCACCTGCAGGGTTCTTGGACCTCTGAGCAAATAGTAATTAAAGGGTCCAAAACATTCCTCAGAAAAGGCTTATTGTAGAGCTCAGAAATCAGATACGGAAGAGTGAGATAAACAGAATGAGCATGAGGGAATCAGCATAGAGGATAAGATCCACTTAGCTATGCGCCCACATCTGGGCTCTTGGGTTTTTAAGTTAGTAGGGTAGATTTAATCTGCAGTTTCAATGAGCTTGTGGTCTGCAGTTTTAGAGGAGGGGCATTCTGTCTCCTTGGTGGATCCAGAAAACACCTAGGGGGCTCAAAAATGTGTTATACAATATTCCTGCTCTTTTGTGTTCTACAAAAGGACTTGCATACTTTAATTGTTCATAAATCGTTAAGAGTTCTGGGCTGTGCAGTAATTCCTTAGGACCAGTATTGCCAAAGATTTAAGTAAGGTATGTAGCTTAATTATTGTAAGGTGATTGGGACTTAAATTTTGAGGACATGGATCAGTCACAACTGACCGTTTCTTGGGGACTAGGAAGTAAGGTCCACCATATTTTACCTTACCTGTCTCTAGGGGAGAGGAGTGGGTCACCACTGGCAAGGAGGAATGACTCATCTTTATTCTGAAAGTAAAAATTTCCCTTTCTACATTCTTCTAGGGATGAGGGGCAAAAGACCACTTCTGGATTAGAAGGGTAGAGGTTCTGGGGATAGTAGATGGCTTCTTTGATTAAGAGAAGGGTTTAAGGTTTAAAAGAATAGGAGCTTCTCCTTTACCTCTAGGACTTCCCCACATTGTCCTTGCTCTTATGTCAGAGACCATAGAGACCAATTCTGAGAGATTCGGGTTGTTCAGTTTTAGTCCCTTCACACTATTCTTGTCTTTATAAGCTCTTCTATTCAAAGAATATTTGGTACATTAAACTTATCAAATAATGTGTAAGTAGCGTGGAAACTTGTAAAAATAAAGAATGTTATTAACTGATTTATAAGTAGACAGAAAATATTTGTTTTAAGACCAGTGATTCCATTTAAATTTGTGTAATGAACCAAAGTATCTAGGAAACAAAAAAGAAGAGCTGTTTTTCATGTGTAAATAGCATTTATGTTAGAGTATAGAGGACTTTGATTACTTTTTCACATATAATTATATTTTTCGAATTTTAAAGTTCTAGTAAATTAAACACACTGCCATATTTAATCAGATTTTGTTGTTTCATGTGAATCACAAATGAAATGGAGCTACTAATATTCACTAAAGAGTTAAAATAATTAATTTATTTAAGATTACAGACTTCCGATTTTTTTTTGCTCTTTATTGTGATAAATTTGATTTTCTTCACAATATAAGGTTTTAGATACACACATTAATTCCTCTTCAAATATATAACACACATACCACCAAATTTCTAATGATCTGCCACTGTCCATTGGACCCCCCACTACCCTTTACTCTAACCTTCCACCCCTCTTTCTCTCTGATAGTCCCAGTTCTGTTGTCAGTACCCAAGGATTGGTGTTTATTTTACCTATAGAACTGTACATTTCAAGCTATTGTTATTACTGATAGGACCAGGCCCCCCCCAAAAAAAAAAAAAAAAAAAGAAAGAAAGAAAGTAAAGAAAAGGCTTGGGTGATGCCATTTGTGTGTGTCATTTGAGCAGGATTCTCCATTGATCTTTGTCTCAAGTGTTTCCTGGCAGCTCTGGAGACAGGTCCTAGGCACTTTCCTCTGTCTCTTGATGATGATCCTGATCCTCATTGTTTTGACTAATGCCTGTGTTAACATCTTAATGAATTTCTAAACAGACTCTTGGTCTTTATGCTCTGAGTGAACCTGAATGTCCATCCTACCTCCAAGTTGCAATTATCCCCAAAGCTGGCTTACTCCTTTAGTGAGTGAACCCATTTAGGAAGTTCCTAGTAAACCCTTTTGAATATTCAAAGCGTTTCTCTTGGTCACTCCTTTCACATTCCCAAACCAAAACCCAAAATCCCCCAAATCTTTGGGGGGAAACTAACATTTACTTTAATCCTTTATTTAAATTTAAGACATTGAATTAGAACTTTAACCCAAAGTTCAAGTATGTATGCTTGAGCAGATGTTAATCAAATTTTTATCAACATATTTTTCTATAATTTACTTTTTAAGTACCTAAAATTAGATTTCCTAAAATTTTTAAATTGTCAATTACAGACAATATTCTTACTGACAAGTTAGTTTTTAAAGTTTTTGTGTCAGAAAGAGAATATTTCTGTTATTGCTGAATATCTTGATGATCATGTTCACTTAGAGAAAATGTAGAGAGAGCATAAAAATATCCTAGGCTATGACCTTGTGGCTTAGGCAACTGAGATACCGGTGTGCAGACCATGTAAAGCTCAAGGACCAGGGTGTGAGACTCAGTCAGGTGCAAAAACAAAATAAATGAAGATGCTTTTCCCTTATCTCCGTCCTTCATTCCTTAAAATGCTTTTTATTCCTCTCCCTTCCAACTTTACTTTTAAGACAAAAAAAAAAAAATTACAGCACTCTGGTAACTCAGATACTAAGCTGGGCTGCTAGGGCTTAGACCCTGTAAAATCCAAAGATCTGGGTTCAAGACCTGAGACTAGAGGAACAACCAAAATTAATTAAGTAATTAAGAAGTACTTCTTCCTTCCAAAAATGTTTATTCCTCCTCTCCCTTCCTCTCAAAAAAGAAAAATATATATATGCATACATATAAATTAAATGTTTGAAATTGGTTGGTTTAAGTGTTATTGCATTCTTTTTTTTACATCATTTCTTTTTTGGTGTCTGAGAAAAGATTCACAAAATGTTAGAATTTAGAGATACAGACTATAAACTGAAAATGTAACTAGTTTTAGTCAGGTCTTCACAAATTTATATCAGTATTTCTTATTCCCTTAAAGATTATACATGAATAGGTACACCTTGGTATAGTGCATAATCCATATATATTCCACAGTCCTGGGGGCTGGCAGGAACAAACAAGATGAGCCTTTCCTTTAAAAAAAAAAAAAAAAAAAAAAAAACGAGCCCTGCTGAAACAGCAGTTAGGTCAGTCCCCTCACAGGACACATGCCACATACCCCTTGGTTCGCCCAGACCTGGGGAGAACAACTTGTGTGAACAATTAAATGAAAAATAAAGTGCATCTTCCTCCTCTCTTTTTCTGCTAACCTACTACTGCCTACACCTTTCCTTTAAAAAAATAGTTATAAGAACATCCTGAAGCATCTTCCTGATAATTTGAAAATGTTGTATTAAATATTCTGCTTTTATGTAGAAAAATGATGGACTTAAAAAATTGTTATGTAATGGTTAAATTTACATATTATATGAATTAGTTCTGTTATTTATGTATTTATTTATTTTTTTGCCACTCTTGGCCCGGGATCTTGGGCCCGGGGTCTTGAACCCAGTTCCACACCACAGCTGTCATAGCCTGCACTTTAGCCTCCTGAGCAACAGAGGGGAGCTAGCTACTGTATAGTTCAAATACAAATATATGTCATGTATGAGGAATGTAACTACATGTATTGTACTTTGAAATATTAATGTATAAACTTTCATAATAAAAAAATGTAACTTTAGAGTTGCAAACTAGTTTATTTATAGAAGTTGATTTACTAAAAAATGTTCATATCTTATGGCTACCATTCTTTAATGTAGTCTAAATGCTTTTATAGTTTTTCTTTATTTACTAAGTCATTTATTTTCACTCTAAAGATATTTGTTGTAAAATATAGTTTTTTTGTAGATGCTTAAAAAGTCTTTGAAAGGAACTAAAAATAATGTATAATAATTGAGTTATAATATATACAGTAAAATTTAACCACTGGGGTTCATTTTATCTTCATTCTAACAAGGAGTCCAAGGCTATGATAGAAATTTACAGGGATATTTTGAACCCAAGTGTGTGCTTATTATCGATTTGGGACCTGAAGACAGCTTATTGATATAGTTATTTTATGCTGTAATCTTTTATGAGTACTTTGTAATTGCATATAAAAGCAGTTGGTCAGTTGGTAGCTGCGGTTGAGGTGAGCCATCTTCAGACTCATTTTAGACATTCTTGCAGATTGAGTTCTCTAGTTTCCTTTTTTTCTCCCCTGAGACACTTACAAATGATTATTTTTTATTTCTCTTCTGTAATTTCATATAACTCAGGCAAGGAAGTTTTAATAAGTTTCCTTTTACAAACAATTAAATAGGTAACAGCTACATTTTAAGAATTATGATTGTGATGCGGGGCTGCTTGGGTTCAGTGGCAAAAGGTTTAAGAAAGAATTCTTGAGACATTAAAGTACAGTTTTATAAATACTAGAAAAAATGGAGAAGAAAGAAAGTGAGAGCAGGGGAGTAAAGCTCCAAAGAGCAGAAAGGACCATGCTCCTGGCTGTGGGTGGCCAGGAGAGAGGGGACTCTTCTGGGAGAACCATCTCTCCTGTGTCTGTAATTAGCAAAAGAGTAGCAAGAGAGTAACAAGGAAGTTCAAAGCAGAAATAGGGGATTTTTCAGGAAGTTCTCCAGGTTTTGTGAAGTGATCTCTGGCATTCTGTTGGTCCCTAACCTTCCTTGTGTTGGGGAAAGCATTAGGTTGATGGAGGGACTAACTGTGACCTCTAGGGCCCAGGTGTGGCCCAGAGAATTCTAAGGCCCTCCCCCATGACCTTTGTTGGTCTGGAAGATCTTGGTCTAAAAAGGAAGTCTAGAGAATACTACATTTAGGCCCTACCCTACATATTTGCCCTACAATTAAGTTATTTTCCTTCATATTGACCTTTTTTCATCGAATTTGTCAGTATTATTTAGAAGAAAACGTGTGTGCCTATTCTTAATTGTAAATATTTTCAAATAAGTATTTTCTTAAAATATATCGTAGGAGTAAGTAAATAAACCTGTTAACTCAATGATTGCTTTGAGTAGTGGAATCTGGATACTGTGATATTAATATATTTTTTGGTGACATTTAGGTTCAAAGAACTGATTTTTATTATTTTTCCTCAGGTCTAATTTAAATTTATATTCTCTATTAACATTTTTTAACACAACTAAAAATTAGTATATTAGTATATTCACTTGCCATATCTTAGTTTGCAATGTTGAAATCTTTCACTAAGAAAAACAGTACTCCAATGAATCTTAGGACATAAACTGCCTGGTAAATCTGCATGTCCCTCCTTCATTATCCTCTTATCTAGTTGTAATGATATAAAGCTTGCAGCCATTTTAAATAGATCTCAGAAGGTTATTACTTTTGAGATCAGGTTGCTTCCTCAAAAATGTTTACTGTATTACCACTTTTTTTTTTTTTTTTTCTTTAATGAGAGTCCAATTCTGACACTAAAGAATTCTTTCTGCTGCTGGAGCCTCCAGTGAGGTATGAGGTGTGGGACTTGATAAGGACCGCCTTAAGTGCAGGGCAAGAACTATTTAGAATGTTGGGAATATGGTATGCTGCTGTCGTGAACCGGAAAAATTATACCTGTATGTGGGTGGTAATCTCATTGCTATTTAACTAGTAAAATCATAGTTTTGGTATTGATTTATGAATTATAAATAGAGCGACTACTGCAGTTATTCTAACTTCTTAAAGTAAAGGTAAGGTTAGTTGTTCTTTCCTCTTATCAGTAATTCAGCTGCTAATTCATGTGTAATGTTTGGGTAATAATAGTATATTTAATATTCTTTAACTTGCTTTGGGCAAGTATGTGATAAATGATTGCTATCTATATCACAAGTTCTATGATATGATTTTAATTTTGGTGACCATGACCGGTCTAATCATTTTTCTTCTAAATATGTTCTACTTATCTTTCTACATTTCTTCTTAAGCAAAAAAAAAAATTAAAAAAATTCTAAGAACTTTTATTTTAAATTTCTATTTTAACATGGAATACTTCATGAATTTGAGTATCATGTTTCTGCAGGGGCCATGCCAACCTCTCTATTAATCCATTTTAGTATAGGTGCTGCTGAAACAAGCACTAATTAAAAAAAAAAAATCATTAAGTAACAGTGCATTATACTATTTATAAAAGTTTTCAGTAAGAAATGTATTTTTAGGATATTAAGTTTCAAAAGTAAAAATTTTTAGAAGCAATTGTTATATTTTTGTGTTTTAATTTAGTGTATTATATGAACTTTCATTAATTAGAAGCACTTATTGCATACCCATTATATGTTCAGTACTTAGAAGAATAGAAATAAGACACAGTTTCTCTTAAAACTACTGTCCTCATTTTGTTACATGGTCAGATTTTTAATATGCAGATCCACTACTTAGAAGGAATTTTGCAATTTAAGAAAGCTAATGCTTTTCTGAAAAAACCGAAGAGATTTCCCTCTCCTTCCTCTCTCTTATTCCCTCCTTTCTTTCCTTCCATCATTTCATCGTAAATGAAGTGAACATACATCTTATTTAGGAAAAGAAGAGACAGTAATGCTCTCATTTTATGTATTAGACTCCTGTGATTACTCTCCTATTAATAAAATGTTAAAGCGTTCTTTTTAAATAAATTCAGTTATATGGGTAATTGAGGTAAATACTTCTGTTAAAAAAATAAAAAAGCAAAGCTACAGTGGTTATGTAGAAGTTTTGTATATTTTTAAAATTGATTCCAGTTCCAACTTGGACCTTTGCAAAGGTCGATTCATCAGGAGATTATAATATAGTACCGAATGCAACATATTTATTATTTGGTTAAAAAGGAAAATTACATGATACATTGTGTACTCCTATATAAAAATTCGTGTTCTCTCTCTCTCTCTCTCTCTCTCTCTCTTTCTCTCTTTCTCTCCCCTTCCCTCCCCCCTCTCTCTCTCCCTTCCCCCCCATCCCTCTCTCCCTCCTCCCTCCCTTCCTCACCCTTCCTCCCCTAAATAAATATTAAAATAAAATGCTTCTGCCTCTTTCTGCCTGCCTGCCTACTCACCTTTATTTCAGCCTGTGCTTTAAAAAAAATCTCTCTTGGGGGGATTAGAGTGGGGAGAGAAGGAAGGCGGGAACAAAGGTGGTACAAACTCTGGTGGTAAGTGTGATATTGAAATACACTTATGTATGCTCTGATAGCTTAATGGTTAAGACCACCTGGCTTACTACTTCATTTATGTCCCAAGGACCCAGGTTTCAGGCTATGGGCGGAGGTAGGGGAACACAAGCAAGATGAACAAAAAATTAAATGCTTCTTCCTCTTCTCTCTTCCTGCCTGCTTGCTTGCCTTCATTCCTGCTTGCACCTTCCTTTTAAAAAAGAAAAGAAAAATAAACATACATAGACTAAGATGCAATTTAATAATATATAATATAAATGAATATAACAATGTATACAAAGAAATAAAATTATTAATAAAATTTTCTCTCATCATACAGTGGTATAGATTATAGAATGAAAATATTCAGAATAATCTTCCCCAAAACCTAGGTGACATTTAATTACTTGTACTGCAAGATTACAGTTCTATGAAAGTTTATATATTTCATTTTTTTCTGTTTTGATCAACTTTATTTTAAATACTTTTCGTGCAACAAAGTACATTAATCTAATTAAAGTAATAAAAGCAAAAGTAATACAAATTAAAAAATTAAGCTAGTGTTTTTAGAATAAATGTTTTATATGATTTTTTTAAATTTTATTTTCTGAGAGAGGAGGAAGAAACATTTTATTTTATTTTCATTTTAGTTGTTCACACTACACTGGTTGTTTCCACGTGGACGCAGGACTCAAACCAGAGGGGATTAACCTAATTGCTAGTCCACCAGGGTGCACAAAATTTTTTTTTTAAAGGAAAGGTACAAACAAGAATGAAGGTGAACAGGCAAGAAGAGAGAGGAGGAAGAAGTACTTTATTTAGTTGTTCATCTTGACTGTCCCCACTGCCACCTCCCCACCCCATGTCTTGGGTGTATGTGGACTGTGCCTGGTGGACTAAACCACAAGCCCACCAGGGCATGCCACAAATAATTTAAGACTGGCCAAAATCAAAATTATAAACTTTAATGATTGTTTTAGGATGGTGGTATTAACTGTGATACAAATTTGTTTTCTGTGTTTATTGAATAATAGTGTTATAAAGTTATTTTATTTTTGATGTTAATTTAAAAAGAAATTACAAGAGACACTTTTGGAATTATTAATTTAATATTTAATAATAATGATTTAATAATTTATACTATCCCTGTTTTGTTTTCCCTCTATTTCTAGAAAGTAGCACTTCAGATATGCAAGTTACATCTAAACTTTTATAAATTGAACAAAGGAATCATACAAAGTAATATCTAAAACTTGTTACAGTTAGTGGTTGCAAAGTGGAAAGAAGAGTGGAGGTGTAGGGCAAACAAATTGGGTGAAATGATCAATTTTATAGTGAAGGAAGACCTGGACTGGTGATGATAAACTTAAGGTGTACAGATGTTGATTTTCAGTGATGCACACTTAAACGTATATAATGTTATAATACAATGTTCCTTCAATAAAAGTAATTTTTTGAACTTTTTTTTAAATAGGAAGGCAGGTAGGAAGAGAGAGGTAGATGAAACATTCATTTTAATTTACCACATTTTGCTTTGTATAATGTGCACTTTTTTTGCCCAAATTTGGTGGGGAAAAATAAGGATGTGCATTTTACATGGGTAGTACTAATTCCATATCTATATAAATGTTTTTAATTATTTCATTTATACTAGTGAGTTAAAACGGTAATCAGTTATGAAATCAATAATGATAACAATATCAGTATGCAAAATAATAGCCTGGAAAAGGATAAATGAATGAAGAAGGCATGAAAATCTAGTTTAACAAAGTCTGATCACAAAGTCCTGGAGGATTACTTAAAAAACCAGCTTTGCTTGTTTTTAATCACTTCAAAGCCTATGTTGCACAAAGTGCAAAAGCAATCAAAGCATTCTTGAAAACCCGACCTGCTATGATACCTGGTAGGCTAACCAGCCAGTTAACTGAAACCTCTTAATGTGACAGTAAACAAGCCTTTTAAGGTGTTAATGATGGAGTGAACTTCATGGATGCAGTAGCTGGTGATGATTTACCACTGACAGGCAGAATTAAGAAAGCATCCGTTGCCCAGATTTCTGATTGGATGCTAAGATCATGAAACGGTATCAAGAAGGAAGTGGTTGTGAAATTGTTTAAAAAATGTGGCATCAGCAATGCAATGCACTGAACTTCTGATATTGACAGTGATGAATTCTTGACCTTCTATGATGCATGAATATCTTAAATTTGTTACTGGTACATAAAATTTCTCTGACCTTCCATCTGTTCTTGTGTTTTGTAATTATTTGTTACATAAAATGTCTTATGTTAAGTAATTGATGAAATTCTTTATAATACAAAAAACAAGTACCTAAACATAAACAAATAAAAATTTGAATTAAGAAATTAAAATGAAAGATTTTTTTTTTTTTTCCTGAAAGTTTGGCCAAAAACATGGGAGCACATTATGCATGGTAATATACAGTATTTATTTCTTTTCAGTTGTCCTCTCTCTTCTCCCACCTACCAGAAACCAAAAAATTTAATTTAAAATAAATAAAACTTGTTACATAAAAGATTATACTATAGATATCATCATAGCTGTATCATAAACATTTTCAAGAACTCCTTTGATATAAGGGACATTTATATAATTATGTTAGAAATAAAAATAGTATAAATATTAGCATCTTTAATGTTCATAATTTGCCTTTTAATCATTCAGATTTTCTTATTTTCCCCCTCTGGCACAATTTTAATTCAGGAAAAAGCCTAAGATGAATAAATCACAGGAAATATACCACTTAAAGATGTACTATAACCCCATGTGAAACATTTTCAACACCTCTGAGATTATTTAGCTGAAATTGAGAATGTAACTGTCAGTGTTAAGAACAAGCACGAATACATATCTGAGGAATGGGAAAACTGCACATATAGGGAAACTGCACATAGGGAGAACCTATACATATGAGTTTATTTTAATGTGTAGAATTAAAGTTATTGCCATAAAAAAAAAACACTAAGGATTTACCAAAATCAATGTATTCTTATCCTTGATGTTTCTAGTATATTTTCAGAACTCTTCACTAACTTTCTGTATTGCTTTTCAACTTCTTGATTTCAAATTAAATTTCCTCTCTACTTGGCATGTAGAAAATCATTATGCTAATTACATAGAGATAATATGAATTGTAGGAGAGTTAGGGTGGGATGTATTGGTTTAGGAATAATATTTTAACTTCCTTGTAGTTCTAAATTTACAAGTTTTCCAGAATACAGGTATTACATGTCTGCTGTTACATATTGTACCATTAGTTTTATCTTTGTGCTATGGATAAGCTATGTTGAATACGAGTGAATGCATTAAAAAATATTAACCCATAATGTTTCATAAGAAAACTTTGATTTACAAAGTAATTGAACATTAGCATGATTTCTCATCTAATTGCTTATATAGTAACAATGAGGCCACATCTGTCCTCCCTCTACTGTGATAACAGGAAAGTTCTGTAACAAACAACTAGTTTATTAATATAATACTGTTTTTTTTGTTAAATGACAACCAGGATGCACTGTCACACATAAGACACACAGAAGCATAAGAGCCTCCTCTTCTTTTCTTTACATGTAACTTGTAAGTTATTGGAGGCCAAGTTTTATTTCTTTAAGAGGAATGAAGGCATGTAGGCAGAAGGCAGGAAAGAAGAGAGAGGAGGAAGAAGCATTTTGTCTTTTTATTTCCACCTCTATGCAGCCCTCCCTTCCCCAGGGTCAAGTACCAGGTCTTTGAGCTGTATATGGACTTTACCCTAGGCATGAGCTTGATACCTGAGCCACCAGTATGCACCCAAGTTTCACTTATTATACCATCTTTTATCATAGCTCACATTATCCTCAGGGAAGAGGGAAGCATATATATGCGTACATGTATTTTAGCAGCTTAAGAATTCTTATTTGTTAATTAAAATATTAAGTGCTCAAAATATATCCAATATTCTAAGAGTAGTAATGAATAAAACAAGAATATGAATGTTCATGCTTTCTTGATGATCTTATTACTAATCACATTGAAATTCTACTCTTATTTATTGTTATTATTACTTTTACCATATTATTATTCACTGAATATAAGCATTGAGTTTTGGCAGGATAAATCTTACATGATCCTATTGTTATCTAAGATAGAGATTGAAAATTACCAAAGATGACTGTAGATAACAGTGGTATGGAAAGTCCAAAAGAAATGTCAGTTGGTTGTTCATTATTTTACATGTTGGTGTTATGCAATCTTTAACTTAATAAGAAATTGCCTGACTTTAAAGACTCTTGTTTTGAATTTGTAATGTCATTTTAAATATAACGTATTTATCTTACAGAGTTTTAGGTATTGATTATTTTTAGCAAATGAATTGGAAAATTTATGTAATTCTTGAAAATTATAGTATCACAGTAAACTAACTGCTCTGAAGATAAATCTGAGGTTTTATAATCTTGTTTGATTTGACTCAGTGGAAGAATCAGACATCATTGATCTGGAAAAACGCTATTGGTTGCTGAAGGCTCAATCTCGGACAGGACGATTCGATTTAGAGACATTTGGCCCATTGGTTTCACCACCTATTCGTCCTTCCCTTAGTGAAGGTAGGATCATTCTATGTTCTACATATGTTTTTTGCTAACCCTGAACCCATCTCTTATTTCTAACCCACGTATCTTAACTCTTGAAGGTCATGCTGTTACAGGTTTGTAAGTTTCTTACAAATATAGTTAAATGGGGAAAGAACTACAATAGGAATTAAGATAGCAATTCAATTTTGCCTGTGTAAAGGAGCGTAAATCAGTTTAGCTCTCTGTACTTGGATATCCTCATATATAAAATAAGTTTGTCCATGTTGGTAATTATGATATAACTCCAATAAAGTGGCTCAGCTGTACACGGGTTAGGGTGGTAGCTACTGAATCAACAGAACCAGGTTTTCTCACATAACCCCATCTCTGCCTCAGCTTGAGTGGCTCCATTTTTCTCTTTTATAGAAAAAGATTCTACTACAGTATTCTTCCCTCACCAAAAAACAACTGAACTAGACCATCTAGGTCCCCTCTACTTCTAAACTTTTTATTACTATGATTTGAAAACAATTAGGAATACAAAGAATAATTGTGGGTGATATCACAAATCATCTTTGGAACTGAATACTTGGTTTCTGCCTCTGGCTCTGACCTTTTAAACTTTTCTTCCTTTTGACAAATTATTTAACTCTCTCCGAGCTTTAATTTTCTAATCTTTAAACTTGAGAACGTAATTAGATTCTTGAAATTACAATATGTAGTCTTCAGATTCTTAAGTTACTTCAGAAGTACTCATTAGGAGACTCAAAGCAGATAGGGCTTTGAGATTCTGCCTACTTGTATTTTATCTTTTTAGTCGAGATTTATATATCATTTCATTTGAAAACAAAATGATTCCTCCTCTATTTTTACAGTAAGTTTAATAACCAGATTAGATTATAGGTTCTTTTTCATTTCTAAAATTTTAAGTATTAATTTTATAAAAGGTTAAATAGTACAACGAAGTCTGCAGTAGTATAGTATATTATGTTTTCTTTCTTAATTTTTTTTTTTTTTTGTCTAAACTATGGTCATTTTAGCTATTAAAATTGATGTTATAATAATGTGTTTTCTTTTAGGGTCTTCAATTGTAGTTGCTATTATGCCAAGGGAAAAGGAAATACTTTTCTAAAACAGTGGGAACTACTGATAAACTTTTTTTTAATTTGGTCAGTTTATGGGAAAGAGTCATGCCTCTTTTCATAAACATGTCATTAATATTAGGAAGTTTATTAGCTATGATATGTTGTCTTTTCCTATTTTACAGGTTTGTTTAATGCTTTTGATGAAAATCGTGACAATCACATTGATTTTAAGGAGATATCCTGTGGATTATCAGCCTGCTGCAGAGGACCTTTGGCTGAAAGACAAAAATGTAAGCGTGATAAACATTGTCACAAAATGTGCAAACTATACAGAAAAATAAAGCATTCATCTGTATAAAATCATCTGTGGATTAAGTTTTAAATTTTTTTATCACTATCAAATTGACAAATAATAATCTCTTGTTAAGGTTTTACTGAGGTCAGTCTAAGAATTCAATATCTATAATATTTTTTACTGTTGGGTAATTTAGGATCTTTGCTATTAATAATAAAGTTGACTTTACTGATGAATTTACTGATGACTTTACTGATGAAGTTTATTGTAAATGAATTATATCAGCTACGATGTATTTGAAATGTTAAAATACTAAAAACATCTTTTTTGACTTAGCTAAAATACAACACAATTTATTAGGTATATGTGCATTGCATTAGTAAATCTTATGCACTTTTTGAGAAAATGTGGTAGTTTGCATTTAATTGGAACCTAATTCTAGTGCCTTTATTAGGGTCATCAACTCTGTCTTTCTAAAATAAAATTTCACAAATGTTACCCATTTTGGATATTTGATTTAGATACCCTGATATTTTGATCTTTAGTAATGATATACTTAATTGATTTAATAGAAAATATATAAAATAGTTATTTAATCTTAAAAATGCAGATTTAATCTGTCTTTTCTGATGATATACCATTATTCAACCTAGCTTTGTGATAGATTATTTGTTCCCATGAAAGTTCTAGTGTTAAAAGTAGAAGAATGAATTGTTTGCTTCTCAGTTAAATTTGTTATCTTAAATTTTTTTCTAACTTCTTTTTTGCTGATGAACAAATGGAGGTTAAACTATAAGTGATCAATTTGAAATTGATTAGCAACGTGCTGATATTTCTAATTCCTAGCATGTTAGATGTAAACTTCATTGAAGAGTTGACATTTGCTTTGACAAAAAATTGAATGTGCATTAATTACATTAGAATGACAAAGTGGAAGCAGACTTATCTTTATATAGCATTATTATTGATACTTTTAATGTAGATGGAATGTTTTCAATACTATAAGAAAACTTCAGTGATCAGTTTTAAATATTATAAAGTAATTTAAAGGTTTTGATTACCACCTCAAAATCTGTAAGATATTATACTATTTATCATATAGTAACTTGACCCTTTTTATCTGGTTTGTAAGGGATCTAGCTCTAGGTACAGGTGAAAGATGAGACTCCCAACTGAGTCATGATTAGGGAGAGAGATTATGGAGTATGTGCAAGAAGTCTTACAAATTCATGTAAATTTAATGACATAGTAGAGTGTCTTTCAGATGAGCACTTAATCCAGAATATATTTTCTTGAGAAATAAAGTAATTACTAGGACATCTATTAAAATGTATTATACTTTGGAAAATATAAATAATTTCCCTTTATTAGAGTTTCTTTTGTTTAGTTTGCTTCAAGGTATTTGATGTTGACCGTGATGGAGTTCTCTCCAGGGCTGAACTGGGAGACATGGTAGTTGCACTTTTAGAGGTCTGGAAGGACAACCGCACTGATGACATTCCTGTGAGTTCTGTCTGTAAATATCTTGCTGCATGTAAATTTCCAACAGGAAAATGGAGTAGAGAATTAAGGGGGAAGTATCTATTACTGCTTCTAATTGCTGTATTATGCTACTCAAAATATTCCAAGCTGGAGGTGCAAAATTGGGGAGTGAATTTGCCTTAGAAAATTTAATTAGCCAAGCCTGTTATGATATAAAGTAGAATGAAACTGTCCAAGCAGATTTAAAAATCTGTTTATAATGATTTAAAAAAAAATATTGACCAAAGTACAGAATATTTTAGCCACTGAATAATAAAAACAGTATCTAATTATTCCTTGGGATTTCTGTTTTTAAAGGAATTGCATACAGATCTATCTGACATTGTAAAAGGCATATTGAGTGCACATGATACCACAAAGGTAAGTCTAAATAGGACTAATTTATCCTTTTCTAGAAATACCATGTACTCTGAATTGAGATATGATAGACTATGCACATATTTGAATCTTATATTGAGCAAAAGAAGCCAAGCAAAAGCAAATACTAGGATGACAGGTATAATTTTTTTTATCTCAGTCTGGATGGTACGCATATTCCTTAAAACAAACCTTAATAGCGTTGGTAAGGACCTCTCCCGAGTTCTTTAATAGCAGCCAAACCCTTTGTACTTTGCAAAGAATAAATCTTTGAAGTTTTTTGTATGACAGTGTTTATTAGTAATAACAGGTTTACTCTCATAGTTTTTGCACTACTTTCATATCTGTGTGTTCCTTTGAAACTTAAATTGAACCGTGTGTGTGTGTGTGTGTGTTTGTGTATGTATATTTATATATGGGATGTATCTAGACTGAGCCCAACCTCTCCTCCACCAGGTCGTACCTATCATAGACCTATTAACTGATGTTCAGTAGAAAGAAATAATAGAAATGAGTTTTAACAGGGCTTGAATTTTATTTGGCAATTCAGGTTGTCTTCTCCCTTTATTTACTCCTCTTTATCAAAAACAAGGGTATCCTCCTCTCTGTGGTATGTATAAGAAAAATAGCCTGGGAAAGTTTCTTTCAGAAAGTACCTTATATTGGAATACCCTTGTGGTTCTAGCAGCTAAGGTACAGCCATGTAATGTCAAGGACCCATGTTCTAAACCCAGGCCTGGTACTTTTTGGAAGTACCGAAAAAAGAAATAACTTATGTAGAGATGAAATTTCTAATACTTTTTTTCTGAGTGTTTTGTAAATATATAGATATTATTGCTGTCTTTGTAAGATGAATTTTCTATGCCTGTTTCTGCTGTGAATACTGAAAAGAAGTTGATTTAGTTATTTTGTTTCCATATAATAATTACAATGAAATGGTAACAATTAAAATAGAACTTGGATCTTTCATCAAACCTGTTAATACTGGTGACTAGATTGTACCATGTTATCCATTATTTTCAACCTTTAGGTGAGTATTAGCATATCTAAATAGATATTCTAACATAAAAGCCAATAATACCAATCAAAGTGCTTTAAATGAAAAGAACATAGTCAATAATTAAATAATAAAAGTTAAAAACATTATTATTCATCTAAGATTGTTAGGCAGTTGTTGAACACGTGACGTAAAAAATATTTTGTTGTATTTTTCCCTGAAAATATATATGGTATTCTATATGTATATGTAACTTTGGTATACTTTGACACTATAAAAATATTGCTTTACTCAGGTACACCCTGGTGGAATAGTGGTTGGTTCCACTGTCCCCAGCCAAGAACACAGTCCAAATAAATCCACCCCAAAGATCAGTATTTGTATCCTTGGGCCAGGGGGAATGGCCAGGATGAACAAATAAATAAAAATGAATAAATTGCTTCTTCTTCCCTACCTGCCTACTCACCCTCATTTCTGCCTGCATTTTTCCTTTAATTTTTTTCTGCTTTATTCAATTTATAAACTAATGTTAAAATGTATTCTCAGCATTTATTATTTATTATTTGATATATATTAAATTCTTTTAAATCTCTAAAAAAGTATGTTAATATTGCCAGATACTTTAAGTCTTAGAAAATTGTTAGGATGAAAGGGAAAGTCAGATTTTTGCTTTCGAAATTTGTAAATACTCTATCATGCCTACCCAGGACCTTTTGTAGTTTTCCATAAGTAAGCCTGAAATGGGAAATACAGTGAATTATTTCCCAGATATTATTGGAGGAAGAAGGTTGTTGTTGAGAAATTGTCCTCATTACCATTGACTGCTTCAAAAGAATTTTATTATTTTGAATTATTGTAGCAGGCCTACTTTTCAGATGAACACATGACATTTGTGTTATTTTTTTCCCAAAGAAAAAGATTTAGTAGAAAGATTCAAGATTAACAGCATGATAAATGATCAAAATTAAACATCTCTTTTGATAATAGTTCCTTCTTTTTAACTTATTCTTCATAGTATCTACTTTAAATGATTGGTTTGCTTTCAGACAAATGACTAATAGAAGTTTAGTAACCTAGATTTTATTCAAATGTTAAAAAAATGAGGATATTCTTAACGAGATCTTTTTGAATATTGTTTCTGTTTCAGATAGGCCATCTTACTCTAGAAGACTATCAGATCTGGAGTGTGAAAAATGTTCTTGCCAATGAATTTTTGAATCTCCTTTTTCAGGTATGTTTAAATAATGGTTACAAAGGGTAGTAGTACCAGTAGTACTATATCTTTTCCATTTTGTAGTGCTTATTGTATCTGAACTATAAAGCCATGTATTAAAAAGAACTGCTTTATTAAATAAACCACTTGAAAGATTGTAAGACAATATGAATATCCATTGAAGTGTCTCAGAATCATGATGTGGGAGAATAGAAAGCAGAATATAATTGGTTATGTTTATCTTAACTGTGACAGAACAGCATGTAGACACAGAGAATAATTTAGATTGCAAAAGCCATGATAATTTGCTAGTTTTCTTCACTGTTAGCTTTTAAAAGGCTCTTCCTAACAAGTGAGGCACTGCAACCAGAAAGATAAATCATAACTAGAAAACTAGTATATTGTTTAAGTTATAGTCTCTCCAGTTGGGAGATTATCTTGACTACAGGATGTTCTTAAATTTTTTTTTTTAATTCTTTAGAAAGTTCAAGAAAGATTGAGGGGAAAGGGAGGGGGAAACAAACAAAAAACAAACTGGCATGTTCTGGTCGAATAGATCTGCTGCGTCCGGCTCAGAGCAGTCCACATACCTCCAAAGCACCCAGGTTCATATCCCAGGATGAGGAAACAACCAAGCTATGCAACTAAAATAAAAATTAATAAAGATGCTTTTTCCTCCTCTCTCTTCCTGCCTGCTTACCTATCTGCCTTCATTTCTGCCTGCACCTTTCTTTTGGAAAAAAAAACAAAACAAAAATAAACACTGGCAGGAGAGAACACTAGATAGTTTGCCAGATTTTCTCTGTGTTTCCAGTTAAGCAGTTCCTTTGCTCCAATTTAAAAATAATTAATTTGTGTTTTTCCATTTTCTATATAGTTCTTCATAAATATTTAAGTTGATTTAGTAGTGGTATTTTAGATTCCTTGTTTTAATTCACTTTGCTTATAAAAGCACCCCTGTGAGCTCAGAAAGATTTGATATCTTTATAGCTGTTATGATCTTTCATTTTAAATGAATAACTTGTCTGTGATACAACTTTGTTCGAACAAATGGAAATTGATCTCTTCCTGAAAGCTAATGACTTCTTATTGTTATATTTAAAACATATGCACTCTAAGAAACCTGTAATATCCATTTAATTCAAAATCAATCAGTTGTTTCACTATCACTTATAATTTTCAGTACGAAATCAAGTTAGTGGTTTTATAAATTACAATTATGTGCAAAAATTATGTAGAGAACCCTTATAAATAAAAATGGCTTGCTTGGTAAAAGAAAATTGATAAACTTTTTACCTCATTTGAAATAGTGTCCTGAGTAGTAGGCTTTTTATTTTACTATTACTCCTTGTAAAACTACTTTTTCTCATATTTATATAAATATTTTGGGTATTTAGGTTTGTATCTAAGACATCTTTCAGTTCTCACATAATAAAGTCTTTGATTTTTTTTCTATTAACTTTCTTATTCTTTTTTATCAGGCACTTGCCATGACATTATTTTTCTATGACTCTTATTTATAAACAAGCATATGCTTGAGATTTGCTTTTGCTTTTGTGTATATGTTTCCAATATTATTAAAAAAATTGAAAGATTTTTGTCATTGAATACCATCTAGCCATCACCTAAATTTTATCATTATGTTTATCAATCATTGCATTTTATCATTATGATAAAATATTTATTTTATCTCATTCAAATATGCTCTCAAAACTATATATTTGCTTTATATATGAGTATACTGACTTAAGCTAAATGTTTCATTTTCTGTATTTTAAAATTGGTACTGACAGCTGTTAAGTTAATTGATACAGATTGAATTATGCTCTCATTTGATTTGCCAAGATACCACTCCTGGTTGATGGTTTTGGGTATTTAAGTCTAACCTACATGAGTGGTGATAGCATTAGGCAAACATACCTTTGGTCATAGCTTTATTTTCAATCCTTTTTTATAAACTTATTGCACAATATTTTGCAGAGAAAGCATTCTGAACAATCATCTGTTTTGTATGTTTGTCAAAAGTGCAAAATTTTAAAGAATATAGAAGGCACAATAATGCCCCCACATAATATTCATGCCCTAATTCCACAAACCTGTAAATAATGTAATTTTACATGGCAAAGGGACTTTGCAGATGTGTCAGGTTAAGGAACCTGAGATGGGTAAAATTAGCCTGTGTTTTTTAAGATGGACCCAGTCAAATCACACTGGTCTCCCAAAAAGTAGAGAACCTTTCACAGCTGTGGTGAGAAAGGGGAGTAAGAACCAATGGGAGTGGAGGAGGGACCATGAACAAAGGGTTATGGGGTGACCTCTTGTAGCTGGAAAAGGCAAGGAAGCATGTTTTTCCTTTGATCTCCCTAAAGGAATACAGCTTTGTTGACATCTTGGTTTTTAGCCTGTGGGACCCATATCTGACTTGTGACCTACAGAACTGTAAGATAATAGATTTGTGTTGTTTTTAAGATGATACATCTGTGGTAATTTGTTACTGTAGCAATAAAAATAATGCAGAGAAAGACAGTCCATATTTATGGATTGGAAAGCTCAGTAGTGCAAAGATGTCAATTCCCCTTTTATAGGATTGTTATACTCACAAAATTCAAAGTTTATTATTGTTGATTTTGTAGAACTTGACAAACTGAGTCTAAATATACACTTAAGTGCAAAGGGCCTAGGACAGCCAAGATGTTAAAGAACAATATTAAAGGACTTAGATTATAGGACATAGATATTAGGACTTAATATGCAACATTAATATGCAATATAGTAATTAGCAGTATAATATCTGCATAAAGTTTGACAAACAGACCAATAGAACAGTATTGGGAGTTCTTAAAGAGACTTCCACATATGTGATCTCTTGATTAATAACAAATAAAAGACATTGCAGAGTAGATGAGAAAGGGTAGTCTTTTCAATAAATGGTACAGGGTCTACTGGAATTGATATGCAAGAAAAGATGTATCATTATTCCTATCTAGTACCATATATGAAAATTCCAGTTAGATCAAATAAATAGAAAAGGTAAAAATTAGAGCATCTAGAAAATAATGTAGAATAGTTTAATTACTTTAAAAGAGCTTGTTACCAGGACACACACAAAGCAATAGCCAGAAAAGAAAAGTTTTTCAGTTCCACTTCAGCGAAATTAAGAATTCTTTTTATCAAGAGATGTCATTAAGAAAATTAAAAGATAAGCCACACATTGGAAAAAGATATTTGTGATTTCTGTATTCAACAAAAACTAATATCTGAGGCATGCAAAGAACAAAAATCTATGAGAAAAAGACAGAATCTCAATATAAAAATGTAAAATACCTAAACAAGTACTTCATAGAAGAGAATATCCAAATAGCTAATAAATATTCTGAAAGGGCCTAACTCTTTAGTCATCATAGAAATACATCTTTAAATACCACTGGGGGAATGGGGGCGCATCATTGTGGCTCAGGAGGATGAGATGCTGGTTAGTGAACCCCATATAAAGCTTGTGGACCTGGGTTCACAACCTGGGGCTAGGGTGGAGAACTAAAATAAAGAGATGTTTCTTCCTTCCTTCACTCCTTCCCTCCCTTCAAAAAAAAAAAAAAAAAAAAAAGACCACACTTGGAATATTATTAGAAATCCACCAGAATGATTAGTTTTTAAGTGATAGGAGGTACTTACTGGTGAGGATAACAAGCACTGAGACTCTTACACATTACTAGTAGGAATAAATGGTTACAAATATTTTGAAAATTGCTAGGCAATATTTATAAAAGTTAAATATGTCTAGACTCTGTGACCCTACAAGTCTTCTCATATATGTGGCATAAAGTAGCTGACGTATCTGGGCACCAAAAGACATAAAAGCGTAAGTTCTTGTAATCACTATTGGTTATCACCAAAACAGGAAAATTACCGAATATATAACAATAAGCATGTAATTAAAAATATGACTCGTGTACAATGGAATACTTTACAGCTATGAAAAATACATTGTTAGTATACATAACAACATGAATGAATCTTATATTGAGTGGAAAATAATAAAAATTGTATCAAAAGCACAGTAAACTAATCCATGGTAATAGAATCCAGTAAAATGAATGTATCAAAGGGGTGCAGTGGTATCTGGGAAGAAACCCAAAAGAGGGCTTCGGGGGAAGCAGCCATGTTCTATTTCTTGACTGAGTAAAGGTTACTTAGGTGTGTATACTTTGTGAAAAGTCACCGAACTATACGTTTAAGATGTATTCACTTTTAAGCATGTATATTTCCATGTTTTAATGTTTACTCACAAAAAGATCAAGTATTAAAAGCCCAAATGGCACACCTTGGTTTATTTAGTGATTAAGTCTGCCATTTTTGACTGGCTAAAGCCTCATATATCCCAAGGACCTAGGTTCACATCCCAAGATGGACAACTAAATAAACTCTAGTTAATGATAGACATGCTAATGTGTTTGCAGACTGTTGTACTAATATTATAATTTGCTTTGAAATGGCATCCAAGAATTAAGAAGAGTTAATAGATAAAATGAGGGATAGATACAAGTATAATAAAATGTTAATGTTAAAATATGTACTGTAGATGATGTATTTAGTATAAAATTCTTTTAACTTTTTTACATGAAGATTTTCATAATAAAATATTGGGAAAAGTCTTTTGTAATGATAGTTAACAGAAGGCAGATAAATTGAAGAGGACATGAGCCTTAAAAGCATGTTTAGCACCAGTGACAATAGTTTTTTTCTTAGAGTTATTCAGATTAAAATGCTCCCCTGGAATCTTTCATCGCTTTTATCTTCTTCATTTTCTGTTTACCTTATTTTTTAAGTACCATGATGTGCTCTTCAGATTTTAGAAAACAAAGTAATATTATCTGCATGAGACATATGAAACTATGTTAATAAATACTCTGAAAAGTGGTCCCACTCTCCCTTGTCCACTCCACCATCTAATTCCACATTTGGAATTAAGCCTCCATTGAAGGTGTTTAGAGTTCAAATTTGCTTAAGTGAATTATTGATTATTCCTCAGCTGAAAGCTATTGCCAAAATTCAGTTTCCCATAGAGAAAGTGGATCTCATATAGAGAACATGAAATATGCTGTTTAGTCCTTGGGACCAATCAATAAACTTATAATGCCCATTTTTTCTTTAGGTATGTCACATAGTTCTGGGGTTAAGACCAGCTACTCCAGAAGAGGAAGGACAAATCATCAGGTAAGTTTTTAATTTCAATGTGGATATCCTCAAAATAGTCATTATGGTCCCACTGTTCAAAATGATTGCATATTGAAATATTTTTGTTGAAGTAACTTCTTAACCAAGAGATTGGATTAATTAAGAAATTGATTTCTATTTGACATTAAAATCAATGTCAAATAGGAATAAATTTCTAATAACTTCATGAAAGTAGTATCATTACATTTTATAGAATTACATGAAATTCATAGGAACTGAAGAATTTACCTCAAATTACCTGGACATGACAAAGTCAAGTCTAGACTTTTAATTAAAAACACAAATAATCTATTGCTTTTTGTATTCCTTATTTTTCAATAAATCTGAATTTTAAATTCTGGATTCTAAATTGATTTATTTCACTTGGGGAATATGGGTGCTAATTTGAGTTTGTTTTACCTCCATTTACACTTCTAAAAGTTCATTTGACTATAATGATTTTTAAAGAATGAGTCATGTTGGTATACAGATAGTGAAGTGGCGGAAATATTTGTCTCTATCTTAAAGAATCAGTACTGTGTTTAAAAGTCAGTGTTAGGATTTTTGTAATGGCTAAGTGAGGATTGTAGCAAATTTTCTCTCCAAAAAGTAACTGGACAAAATTTCAACTATTTCAGGTTTCTGAAAACTGACCAAAGTTATACAACAAATTGAGAATCATTAATTTAATAAAATTACTTAACCTTGCTAAGAATAATGAGAATAGAGATACAAAGAGATGGAACGATATTCTGTGCTCATGACAAGCTAAATACCTATGGGTCAAGTCCTGAGTCCAGCGGAAAACAACGAGTGTAAACAACTAAATAAAAATAAAATAGGGATGCTTCCTCCTCCTTTTCTCTTCCTGCCTGCATACTCACCTTCATTCCTGTCTGTACCCTTTCTTTAAAAAAAAAGTGGAGGTATCACACTCAGATCTTGAGCTACACTACAAGGCAATAGTGATCAAAACTGTATTGTACTGGAATAAAAACAGACAGATCAGTGGGATAGAGCTGAATCACTGGAAATAGACTCACACGTACATGTTCAGTTAATTTACAAAGGTATCCAAATGCATAGAAGGAAGCAAGAAAAGTTGTTTCAATAAATAGTACTGGAAAAACTGGACAGCCACATAGAAAACAATAAATATAGATTACTCTCCAACACCTTACAGAAAAATTAATTCAAAATAGATTAGATAATTGTACGTAAGACAAGAAACCATAAAATACTTAGAAGAAAACATAGTACATTCCATGATACCAGCCTTCAAAAGGTTTTTGGGGACTCAACTCCAGTGACAAGAAAATAAAAACAAATAGAGCAGTAAGGCAAGAAAAAGAAGTAAAAGGAATCTATATTGGAAAGGAGGAAGTAAAGCTCATTATTTGCAGATGACATGATCACACTGAAAACCCTAAAAATTGTCAAAAAATTACTAGAACTAATCAAAGAATATAGTAAAGTGCTGGCTACAAAACCAACGCATAAAAATCTGTTGAATTCTCATACACAAACAGCACGTAGCAGAAGATGAAATCAAGATGATAATACCATTTAAAATATAAGTAAAAAGAATCAAATATCTTGGAATATATTTAACAAAGAAAGTGAAAGACTTGTACAATGAAAATTACAAATCCTTCTTAAAAGAAATAGAGAAGGATACAAAGAGATGGAAAGACATCCCCTGCTCATGGCTAGGAGAATCAGCATCAACAAAATGGTCATCTTACCTAAAGCAATATACAAATTTAATGCAATCCCCATTAAAATCCCTCAGGCTTCTTTCCAAGAAACAGAACAAAAAAACCTTGAAATTTTTATGAAACAACAAAAGACCTCAAATAGCCAAAGCAATTTTAAGAAAAAAGAATGAATCTGGAGAGGATTGCACTCCCAGACATTTGAGCTGTACTACAAAGCTATACTACAAAACAGTGTGATACTGGAATAATGACAGGCACAGACCAGTGGGATAGAACTGAATCACCAGAAACTGGCTCATTCACATAGTCAGTTAATCTATGACAAAGGAGCTAGAAGCATGTGATGGAGAAAGGAAATTTCTTTCAATAAATGGTGTTAGGATAACTGGAAACCACATGCAAAAGAATGAAGCTAGATCACTCTCTAACACCATTCACAAAAATTAACTCAAAATGGTCTAGAGACTTGGACATAAGACCAAAAACTATAAAATTTTTGGAAAACAACATAGGAAAGTCATTCATTCCATCATACTAACCTTAGGTAGACCTTTGGGGACTCAACTCCAGCATCATGGGAAACAAACACAAAATAAAACTACTGGGACTACATGAAACTAAAAAGCTTTTTCACAGCAAAAGAAAACATCACCAAAACCAAAAGGCAGCCTACTAACTGGGAGAAGATATTTGCATTTCATATTTCTGACAAGGACTTAATATCTAAAATATACAATGAGCTTATAAAACTCAGTAACAGGAAAATAGGCAATCCAATCAAACTATCCAAAAGACTGGAAACAACAAATGTTAGTGAGGATTCAGAGAAAAGGGAACTTTTTTTGCACTTGGTGGGAGTGTTAGTTGGTACAACCTTTCTGGAAATGCGGTATGGAGATGCTTCAAAAAATTGAAACTGGAAATCCCTTACGGTTGTATCATTCCAGTTAGGGGTATTTACCTCAAAAACACTTATTCATAGAGATATATGCACCCCCATGTTTATTGCAGCATTATTTACAATAGCCAAGACCAAGAATTGGAAACTATGTAAGTGCTCATCATCAGATTGAATGGATGAAGAAGATGTGGTACATATACACAATGGAATACTACATGAAGAGATGAAATCATGTCATTTGAATCAATATGGGTGGATCTCAGGGGATTATGATAAGTGAAATATGTCAAAAGAAGAAATAGAATTATTCTGAGATAGTCATAAAAAGGAAAATAGATAGCAGATGATCTCACTCATAGGTGGGATGTGAATATAAAAAAACAAAGGAACAGATGAAACGAAACCAACTTTTGAACACTTGGAATAAAACTGAGGTGGTGGTGGCGCCCACTGACAGTGGTGAAGAACAGTTGGTGGTTTGGTGGAGGGCAAGGTGTGTTAACATGTATCCTAGGAATGGGGAAACTGCACACATGGGGAACCTGCACGTTGAGTTCCTTTTTACTGCAATAAAATACTAAAAAAGGTTTTTAAAAATCAGAGTGAGGCACCACTTTACACCTGCTAAGATGTTTATGATTTTAAAAAGATAAGACGATAGCAAGTGTTCACTAGAATGTGGAAAAACTATACTCCCCATACATTACTGACAGAAATGTTAAATGGTATAGCTACTTTGGAAAAAGAAAACAGTGGGCCAGTTTCAGGTATTCATCAGACGTGAGGAGGATAAACAAAATGTGGTATGTAGATGCCTATGGAATACTACTAATAATAAAAAGGCACAAACTAATGGCTATAAGAAAGATGAACCTCAAAAACATGCTAAATGTAAGAAACTAGATATAATAGACCAGCATTATATAATTCCATTTATTTGAAGTTTTCAGAATAGACAAATCTATAACAGACAGAATAATAAGATTAGTGGTTTCTTATAGCTGAGGGTGATAACAAGAATTAACTGAAAATTTGTTTTTGAGGAAATTGGTATGTTCTTAAAATTGGATTGTGGTGCTGGTTGTACATTTAAGTAAATTTGCCCAAATCATTGAGTTATATCCTTAATAACAAGTATACTCTATGTTATGTAAATTGTTCGATAAAATGAGACTTGATAGTGTTGTTATGACTCCTAAAATTGGCTTATCACTGTTTCATTAGTTGTCCATCTCAAGAGTATATGTCACTCATGTTTTATCTTTGTAAAAGCTTTTATTGCTATTTTGTGAGTGTGTGGTCATCTGTTTTACACACTCATTTAATACACTGAATTTCTTTTGTATGTACAGAGGATGGTTAGAACGAGAGAGCAGGTATGGTCTGCAACCAGGACACAATTGGTTTATCATCTCCATGCAGTGGTGGCAGCAGTGGAAAGAATATGTCAAATATGTGAGTAAGATTCCTGTTTATCTACATTTTTCCTAGACTTTGTGTGACTACTGTCAGACTTTATGTGACTACTAGCTGGTAATAAAATGTTCCAACCTAGGTAAAGATTTGACGAAGGAGAATACATTTATGATACTTGTATGGACCAGCCTCTGTGTTTGCACTTTCATGTAAATTTCCTCCCTTGTAACAACTCTGTGAAGAAGGTAATATGTGGGAATGTGCCTCTATATATTATATATCTTATCTGTCTGATTTAATCCTCATATTTTTCCCTTTGAGGAAGATGATCTTATATCCAATTTCACTGTGAGGAACCTGAGGCTGAGATCCAAGGTAACCTGAAAATCTTTTTCAGGTTGGAAGTTCTAGGGTTAAACTTGAGGGCTGATTTTAAAGCCCACAATTAGCCAATTTCCATTATCTTTCACTTACTTACCTTCTCTATCAAAAAATCTTAAAGACCCTTAGGTAAGGAGTATTGATTTTTCTACTCAAGAAAGTTAATGCTGCTTATTACCATTAGAATTCAGTCTCTAAGTGATAATCTGATCCTTGCTCTAAATAGTTAAAAAAAGGAAATTCTTATTACTAAATGTTTTATAGTCTTATTTAAAGCATTGAAGGTTTCCTTTTTTTTTTCTTTTTTCTTTTTTTTTCAGAATTATAAAACTAAAAGAGTAATAATGCTCAGGAATCACATTGCTCGATTCCTGCGTGCTCTGGTCCACATATATCCCAGGGACCCAGGTTCAAGACCTGGAGCCAGGGGCAACAACCAAGATAAACAACTAAACAAAATAAAGAACTTCCTCTTCCTGTCTCTTCCTGCCTGCCTGCACCTTTCCTTTAAAAAAAAATCCTCCATTCTTAGAGAACCAGTTGATACGTAGACCCATTGTCAGTTGCCAAATGATCACTAACTAAAATTCCAATAATTTGACTAATAAATTTCCTGTATGTCCTTTGCTAACATTGTTTATCAGAGTATTGGTATTTAGACTGTTAACACTATCTGCCTCACTGTTTGTTTTTTTCCCCTTTGTATCTTTTCACACACAAAAAATGTTAATTCGAAAATAATCTCTGGTGTTACTGTTGGAGTAAATGTAGGCAAATGACTCACAAGATCTTGTAGGAAGATAATGACAGTTTTAGGTTGAAATGAGAACATTAGTATAAAGCATCACAGTATTTGAAATGCTTTTTGGTCTTTATAAAATCTTAGATTGGTCTTAGAATAAATAGTTCTTATTGTCATACTCTGGCTACAGACTCAAATAACTTCATTTTGTATGTGAAGTATTAATTTTTGTTCCTGTAGGAACATAATAGAGGTCTTGTTCCAGCATCATGTCCTTTGTAAACAGAAATGCACTGCTGAGAATATGAACCTAATTTGTTTTTTGACTGCCATTACCCTTCTTCTGTTCATTAAAAGAATTAGGTAGAAAGGGAGAGTAGTAAGGAAGGAATCTATGCTCAAGTGTTACATTCTTGTCTCCACTCTAGCTTTTTGTGTTATTGATTAATATGTACCTATTAAATGCAGACTTTAAAATCTACTTAAAAATGAATGCTTGGTGTGCCCTAGTGGAATACCAGTTGGGTTCACCACCACTGACCAGACATAGTCCACATACATCCCAAGAACTTGGGTTCACATTGTGGGGCTAAGGGAGAACAACTAAGATGAACAACTAAATAAAAATAAATGAAATGCTTCTTCTTCCTCACTCTCCCTGCCTTTCCTGCCTGCTTTCCTCTGCTCACCTTGATTCCTGCCTGCACCTTTCCTTTAAAAAAAAAAAAGGAAAAGAAAAAGAATTAAAAAAACAAACGCGAATGCTTGTCACAGCACCGTGGTGGTTTAGCAGTCAAGACTGTGACCTCTGCCGGTGCACACGCCACTTACATCCCAAGGTTCTGGATTCATGTCCCAGGTCCAGAGGGAATACCAAGATGAACAACTAAAAATAAATTAAATGCTTTTAAAAAAATTAATAAAGTGATTGCTTCTTAACTATTATCAGAAACCTTGGAAAAAGTTCTCTCAGTTCATATAGAGGGGACGGTAACAGAGACTTGAGGCAACTTTTTCAATAAGGAGGAAAATGAAAATAGAATAATAGCAGTCCTTTCTGAAGATAACATTAATTTGAAAAGTGTTCTTTAGTAAATTAAAAGTAACTTCCTTTTAAATGCAAATCACTTTTTTTTAAAGTAACATTCAGTGTCCCCTCATGACGTAGGCCATCTGCTGGGGTATGGACCATGTAAAGCCAAAGGGCCTGGGTGCGTGACATTCAAATTCTAGCCTTTGTTTTCCCTATCTGTAAAGTGAAAGTAATAGTAGCCTCCTTCATAGGGTTTTGTGAGGATTGAAGTTGCTATATATTGTTTTAGAGCAATGTCTGGTACATGGTATGTATGTATGAGCTAATTTAATGATACGTATTATCTAATATATGAGAAACCAGTAGTGAGCTTACACTCCCTGCATTAGAGTCTTCATCCTGCCACTTTTTCTATGACTTTTAACGAATTATATATCCTTTCTCTCCCAGTTCCCTCATATGAAAAATAGGATTAATAATACCTATTTCAATAGAGTTGTTGTAACAATTATGAGTGAGTATATGTGAAGTACTTAGCACCTGGCGAGTAGAAACTGTATAAGATAGAGGTAGTAATGTTAGTAATAGCAGTGGTTGTAGTAACAATAGTAACTAGTGATTTAAGTGTATCTTTCCAGATTGTATTCTGTGCTTAGTCTGCCTAGCCATGACATCAGTTAACTTTAGTTCATATTTTCTCTTCACAAGCAGAACATTTGCTTAGGTGAGTTACCTAATCATCTGTGATGGTAGGCTGTAGGTTTTAGATAGTAGCATGCCTGAATGAAACACAGCCAATGAGACAGAAAAATAAGCAAAATCTTTCTCAAAAGATTTATCTCAGATTTGCTTTTCACTTGAATACTTGACTTGCTTGCTTATGGAATCTTACTGATCTCTTCCCTCTTAGATAAACTAAGAATTCTTCTACTGTATGAAATCCTCCATAAAATGTAAATAGGAAGAAATGGTGGAATATTTTCTGTTCATCATTATGGGGGTCTGTATGTTTATCTTTCCTCCTGTTTGAGAACTGTGAGGGAGCACCTGTTAATTCTCATGAACAGATTTTACTTTTTAGTTAATCATGTGATTTTAGAACCAGAAAACCTTGTTTTCTTAATCTACAAACATATCCTCTGAGGTCTCTTTAGGTTTTGTAATTACCAAAAATTATATTAGGCAATTGCTTTATGACCTGTCTAGTTCCCTAGAGCTCTTGATACCTACCTTAGTACTCTTTCCAATACTGTATACTACTTCCATTTTCCCCAAAGCCTAAAGAGGTCTCTTTAGGTTTTGTAATTGCCAAAAATTATATAAGGCAATTACTTTATGACCTGTCTAGTTCCCTAGAGCTCTTGATACCTACCTTAGTACTCTTTCCAATACCGTATACTACTTCCATTTCCCCAAAGCCAGTATTGTACACTAATGAAATATAAAATTTGCATCATTGTTAGTTGTTTAAGCTCATTTAATGTAATACGCCCTGGTGGAGTTAGGTCATTTGCCTCCAAAGCAGCACAGGCTATATACTCTGTGTTCAAGACCCGGGCCTGGCAAGGGAAATACCTAAATCAATATAAAGTGCTGCTTCTTCCTCTCACTTCATGCTGCCTCCTGCTCGCCTTCATTCCTGCCTGTACCTTTCCGTAAAAAAAGAAAAAGATCATTAAGACACTTAGAACATATATGTATATGGCATAAGAAGAAGTAGCATCATCAGTGATAGAGAAGAAAATTTGGAATATTATACCATTTATACAATTCAATAGGAAGGAATAATAAAATTTCAAAATAGAATTTTCTTAAAGTATGATGTAGCCCTTTTTAGGAATCATTGCTTAAAGAAACTAAATTTTTTTTTTTTTACCATGGGTGAAACTTTGCCTATCTGGAGACCTAATTTTCCTGACAACTCAGACTTCTAGAATAGTTTCTGATTATTTCAAACCCAGAAGTCAATAAAAGAAAATAAGATACTTTGATGGGGGAGTGAGGGGACTTTTCCCAGAATACCAAAAGTAACCAAGTCCAAAAAAATCCAGTGACTACAATGTATGACCATTATTGGTTTGTTTAATATATAGAAGGAAAGTTGTGATAAGATTAGTTGTCAGAAAAGGTTGATATTTAATTGATAGACAAAAAAGATAGACATCATGACCAAAATTTTTTTTTAATTTATATATATATTTGTGTGTGTGTGTGTGTGTGTGTGTGCGTGTGTGTGTGTGTGTGTGTGTGTGGCAGAAAGGGGGAAGAAGAAAGAACTTGAGTAGTGGTAAAAGTTTCTGGCACTGCTAGACATTGAGAGCAGTAGACTTCTAGAATAAATAAGGAATCTGAAGACATTGAGAAAGAAGATGGGCCACTCTAGTTTGGATCATTGGGAAACAAGTGAAGAAAAGCCAATATTCTTCAAGTCTAAAGGGTATCATTCACTGTGTCATGTTATAAGCATATGGTACAGCCCACCGGACAATGGGAAAGAACACTTGGTGAGTTGATGGAGGGCATGGTGTGTTGAAATATATCTAAGAAATGGGGAAACTATACATAGGAAATTATTTTAATATGTAGAATAATTACTACAATAAAAATAAATTTAAAAAAAGCATATGGTGCAGTCTGTCTTACCAATAATATCTGTAGATCCAACCTATAGATTAAGCTGCTCTTTAATAATTAAAATGGTTTAATGTGAATTTTCTTTGTAAATATAGACTCCATATAATATCTCCAAACCCATAAAAACATTTAAAAGACAATTCCAAATATTTCTCTTTGAAATTGTTAAATGTCAAACTCAGATGAAAACATGAAGAAAATTATTTGTCCAAATGAGATTAAGGAGAGCTCATCTTCCTCAAAATACATTAATACAAATTTTTAAAGTAATTTATAGTACATAAATAAACTTTTTAAATAAGTGGAATAGAAAAGTGAATATAAATTTCAGAAGGGGAATTGCCTGTCAACCATATGGTAGTTATGCAGAAATCATTTTAGTGCAAAAACAGAACAAGAATAAAGTTATTTTCTTGAGAACAACAAATCAGCATGGGAAAAAAACTTTAATAGTTTTTCAGAAAGTTATCCTTTCAAAATGGCTGTGATAACTGTCTTACTCCATCTTCATGGGAAAAGAAATGCGTGACTCTTGGTGCACCCTGGTGGAGTAGAAGTTGGTGTGCAGTTCCACATACATCCCAAGGTCCTGGGTTCATGTCCTATGGCTGGGGCAACAACCAGAAATGTACAGCTGAATAAAGTGCTTCTTTAGGAAAGAAAAATAGATGACCCAAAGCGAATTAAAATCTGAATATTTTTCTAGAAAGCAAGTTCTCGAGCAAGAGATAGGCATGCCCTTGATATGAGGACCATGTAAAGCCCAAGAACCAAGATTCATGACTTGGGCCCAGGATGAATAAGATGCTTCTTCCTTCATTTCCTTAAAATGCTTTTTCACCCTCTCCTTTCTTCCTTTCACTCTTAAAAAAATATGTATCAGGTTGAGACTATAATCCTTACTAGGTCACTGGTTAGCAATTTTGACTACATAGTAAAATCACAAAGAGAGCTTTTTTTTAATTTGAAATGCTTGTACTCCACAGGATGCATGATTGAAAAGAAGGTTTGAATTAATTGAAATAATAAATCATCTTTGTTTACTGAAGGTTTTCATTTTAAACCTAATTTCATTCTTTCCCATCCTCCAGCCCCATGTTTCCAACCCAGGTCTTTGGACTTTCCATGGCCTACACTTTAGTTGCGGAACCACAAGGGGGTGCCAAAGATAACTTAAATGTAAATGCGTTTTTGTTGGTATAGAATCAGTATCAGAAAAGATAGGAGAAGATAAATATTATCTTTAAGAAATTGCTATGAAATCCACAGACCTGATTAATAATATAAACTACTCAGGACTAATTTATATTTCTTTTTGTTGTAAGTCATTTGGTTCTGTTGTCCTATTACGCATACAATTTTGAGTTCCTTCATCTAATCTAAAATATTGTAGCCCCAAAATCTATATTTAATGTATATTCTGTTTTTAATCTTTTGTGTACTATGGTGACCATTTTTTACTATGTAATTCACATATTATTATTTACTTAGCATATTCATATAAATGCCATTTGCCATTTTATGTAAATGAATATATTTTATTTAATTATTTATTTTGGTTTTTCACCTTGGTCTGCTCACCAGTGTCTCAGTCATCTGAGCCAGGGTGTACACCTCAATATATGTATTTTAAAAGGAGATTGTATATCACTCTCTTCAATAGAAAATCAATATCATACTCCAAAAAAGGTCATAATAAAAATAAATGCAATAAAAATAAGAATATTGATAAATTCCAGCTAAATAATGTTGCCTTTTAAAGACTCTAAAAGCCTCTTCTCTATTAAAAAAAAAATTATCAAGTATTAGATTTGCTCATTAATACCAAACCTGAGACCCTTTCCTTATAGTAATCAGGGACTGAAAAAGAATTAAATAGGGAATAACTTTTTCACAATAAAATAGGGTTATTTAATACCCCAAATAATCTGATACTTTCCCCACTAACTTAAGAAAGTTAATGGGCATGGCCTCATGGCCTAGCAGTTAAGTCCACTGTGCCAGAGTCCATAAACATCCCAAGGACCTAGGTTTGAGACCCAGTGCCAGGGGAACAACCAAGATGAACAACTAACTAAAATAATGAAGTGCTTCTTCCTCCTCTCTTCCTACCTGCCTGCCTCTGCTTCATTCCTGCCTGCACCTTTCCTTTAAACAAAAAAAAGAAAGAAAAAAATTCATTGAAGATGCTAACATTTGGATCTCTTATACAGAATCTGAATCTTTATGTTTCTAAATTATTGGAAGTTTTAACAATAAGTCTTGCTATTTTAAATCTAATAAAGTTAGTTGGTATATAAAGAGAAGCCTTGATTTTATTATTCATTCTTCTTGCACCTCTTTTCAATTAAAGGCACTGAATTTCTTTAGAGCTAGCTTTTAAAGGCTATACAAATTTTTGATATTCACCTGGCTAACAAATCAAAGAGGAGAAAACATCTAATATTGATGCAAATGTCTCCTTGTTTTGACTAAAAATTAGAGGTGCTGTAACTATATTAAAAGAAGCTAAAGCATCCAGTATTCTATTGATAACGTTGTAACTTAGTTTTCTTTTAAATTTGATGTTTTACTTTGGTGTTAATTAATTATAAGATATTTCTTCAAGACCCACATTCATTGAGCAGTTTTATCTACTAAAATTCATGTCAGTGTTTATTGAATTCCACATGGCTGCTTTTGCCCATACTATTTCCTGTCTCATACAGTGACTATGGGATCTCGTTCACTTGTTAGGCATTCCTGTACTCTTTATATTTTCCATCTCTGTTATAAATAATGTTCATATTTTAAAAACACTCAGATTTATATTCTCATAGCAGTGTTCTTCCTCTTTCTCCTTAGTCTTAGCTTTGTTTTTTTGTTTCGTTTTTTTGTTTTTTTTTTCATTGCTAAAAGCTAGTAGAAAATAGTTCTCTACCAGCAGTCTCTGCTCTGGTTCTCTGCATTTTCTTGACTTTTCTCTGATCATTCATATTAATTTCATTCCCATATTCTGTTACTGATAATAGAAATATTGTTATTTTCACCTTCTATATAATACCATAGTCTTATGTTTTAAGACATCTTTTGAGCCCCAGATCTTTACAGACAGCCTCTTTTTCCGTCCTGACCATTAGACTCAAATGTCCAGGTCTCTCAAACTAGAATATCACAGAATATCACAATCCCATTCAACCATATACTTCTTACAAAATGTCATCTAAAGCAACATCTTAGTTCTACCTTAGAATTATCTTTATCCCACTTTCATACGGTTGTCAATATTTTTCACTTCCTATTAACATGCTTTTCTCCCCATCTCCTTATTTCTGACTCTAGGTTGCGTTAAGATCTTATCCTCGCTTACTGATTTAGTTATAGGAATCTTCTAACTTGTATTCCAGTTTCAACTTATGCCTCCAGTTCTTTCTACATACTAGAGCTATTTTTAAAGCAAAAATTGGATTATACTTGTCCTGTTTAAAAGCCTCTCAGAAAAAACTCTTTTGATATAATGTTAAGTGAAAGAAAAAGAAGCAATATGCTATCTTTAAAATGTGGTATCTTTTTAACAATCAAAATGATGGTTTGCATTTATAATGCCGGCTACTTTACATGTAACAGTCACGTAATCTTTATAAGCCAGAGCTCTATCCTTAATTCTAGCTGTATATTCCACACTACTCAATTTTTGCATATATGTATTTTTAGTGATAAGAAATAAAGGAAATACATCAAAATGTTGGTTAAACTTACTGCTAAATGATGGAATCTGAGTATACTTGATTTTTTTTTCATATTTTTCTCTATTTCCTAGAGACCATATAATCTTCACTAATAAAGAATAAAGTCTAAATTACTTTATGTGTCACAGAGCTCATTGCAGTCTATTCTCCATCTACCTTATCAGTGTTACTTATGCACACTCTTTTTAGTTACACAATAAAATATTTTTAAATGGCTGTAGCCAACCGCAGGAGGATTAGAAAGAAAATGTTGGGATTCATTTTTAAAGGCTATATAGTTGTCAGATGATTAAATTTTGCTTCTTATTCTTTGATTTCATCATTTTTAGGATGACAGCCCAGTTGTAATTGAGCCGTCATCTGTTCTGAATGGAGGAAAATATTCATTTGGAACAGGAATACATCTTGTGGAACAGAATGAAGATAAAATCGGAGGAGGTAGCCATAGTTACGTAAACGCCACAGAAGAGAAATTTTCAGACAACATTTCTACTGCATCTGAAGCCTCAGAAACGGCTAGCAGCGGTAATTATGACTTGTTTGCTGTGAAGAAACAAGTCAGGGTCAGCTCTTAAAAGAATATGCTTTGCCAGAGAATGTGTTTGTTGCGATACTGGGCATCAGATTCCTATTCACAGAAATAAGTTTTAAATGAAGTGATGAATTATAAAATTCTTGAATACATTAGTAGCTTTACAAAGAGAAGCTCTTCTATAGTCTATTAATCTCTCAGCTTGAAAATATTTTTACTGTTTTCACTGATAAAACCACATCTCTCCATATTGCTGCTATTTTGTTAGTAAATTCAGATTTGGGAAGACAGTTTTTGAGAAAATAAATATTTCTACCTCTAGGCCTCTAGCCGTAAACAGACCTTTATTGGGTTGAATGCACACATACAGACATTTTGGTCCAGAATTTGGAGATTACTTTGTTAATATATTGAGAAATAATTTAGAGTGCTTCTCATAATTCCCTTTGTCCCTCATACTTACCTAAAATTTAGTGGTTCTGCCTTTATGGGAAAGATGCTTTGGTGCTTTTGTGACCCAATTCAATTGCGTTGATTCCAATCTTACTTTATTGTTTTTTCATCTTTGAGATCTTTTCTGTGGCGGGAGTAAGCACATTGGACAGAGCTAGCATTGTCTCTGCAAAGCTCTTGTAGAACTCACTGCTTCTCTTTGTCCAGCTGTCACTACTTAGAATCACTCTCTCTGATCTGCTTTAACGCCAAGGTGATTTCTTAAACTTCTCCAACATCCTTCTGTATATATACTCACTCTATAAACTTTATCCACAGTCTAAATGCCATAGACCGGAGGTTCAAAGTAACTGATGGCTATAATATTTAACCTGAAATTAATAAATAGTTGAGAGCCATCATTAATTATTTTTCTGTGTGTATTTTTCTTTTGTAAAAAGACAGGAAGACATGAATTACTAGGAAACAATTTCTTTCCCCAGAACACTTCTGTTGGGGTATTTTTGTTTTAGCGCCTTCACTTTGGAAGTTCAGACTTCCTTTCACCATTAATCTACAAAGAACATTTGAAATGTGTTTGCAAGTGGAAGAGAAGAATTATGGGTGACTATGTGACTGTCCAACTACTTGGCCATACTTTTTCCTTTTCTATCAGAGGACATATAAGTCTCTATGAATTATTAGGTATTCTAGGAAAGTGGCCAAATGCCCATTTGTTAATCATTTTTAAAGCTTTTAGTCTTCTTAGTTATGGCTAGGTATTGTCCAGAAAGGAATACATCCATATTTCCTATCTTCTATCAAGTTTGTTAGCATCTAGCACTGTATAACACATCAGCAGAATAATAATATTAGCCTAATATGTGAGCTTTCTGTGCATATCATCAAGTCATTTATATGTAACTAAAAATAAAGAGATTCCATCTTCTTTTCACTTATAGGCTTTCTGTATTCTGCCACACCTGGAACAGATATGTGCTTTGCTCGCCAACATAACACTTCTGACAATAATAACCAGTGTTTGCTAGGAGCCAATGGAAATATTCTGTTACACCTCAATCCTCAGAAACCTGGGGCTATTGATAACCAGCCACTAGTAACTCAAGAACCAGTAAAGGTAAATAATTTGACATTTATTTAAGTCATTCTTTTTCAAGTTGCTAATAATGCCATTCTAGAGGCCTTAGCACATAGCAGTGGTTCATTTAACTAACCTGTTGTATATGGAAATCTCTTTGCATAGTATATTTCTGTGAGAGTATTTTATGATCTGCGTAGAAGCTGCATTGGACATGTTATTCTTAGGACAGCTGCTGTGAAGATGTAGTTTCACATGTGTATAGATTTTTTTTCCCAAAAAAATACTTTCATTTTTACCAATGCCCTCAGGTCTCAAACCCAGGTCCATAGATCTTGTATGATGTGCACTTAAGCCACCTCAGCTGCCTGAGCTACTGGGGTGCATCTTTTTTATTGCTTAAAAAATACCTGAAAAGTTTTATTGTTTCCAATTTCTCCAATAATTTTTTCAAATTTTTGTCAAGAGTACCCTTTCTTAGTTTATTTTGAAAGCTAAAAAATAACCTCTTTTGGAAAATGTATTTTTCAGAAACCTGAAACTAAGTAATGACATGTATTTATTCTATGTCTAAGTTTTGTTAAAACACAAGAGACTATAATAATAAAAATCAACATTAGATTCCATTCTTTCTAAGGCTACATCATTGACACTAGAAGGAGGACGATTAAAACGAACTCCACAACTAGTCCATGGAAGAGACTATGAAATGGTCCCAGAACCTGTGTGGAGAGCACTGTATCACTGGTATGGAGCAAACCTGGCCCTACCTAGACCTGTAAGTATAACCAGTAGAACCCTCTTTAGCAAGCAGTCGTATATAAGGTCTCGTATTATTTTTGTTTGAGAACTTCACTATCCAAAAATTATGATAGACGAGTACTCAGTGTCTGTTCAAATTAGTTGAACAAATTTTATGTTCCTTTACATTTTTTCATTCATTAAATGTTTATTGAGCACTGTATTAGATACTAATCACACGTGCCTATATGGAGTGGAGAGAATCATCATTGGACTAAATAAAGGTAAGGACTTAATGAGTCTAAGCTATTAAATAAGTCATTGTACAAATGCAGACAACACACATTCATCATTACACTACGCAGCAAGAACTGAATTTTTTTTCATTTTTCTTTTTTAAAGGAAAGGTGCAGGAAGGAACGAGGGCAAGTAGACAGGCAGGCAGGAAGAGAGAAGAGGAAACATTTACTTACTTTATTTAGTTGTTTATCTCGGTTGTTCCCCTGACTCCAGGTCTCAAACCCCAATCCTTGGAGTGTATGTGAACTACATACAGTGCTTGGCTACCAGGCCGCACCAGAACTGAATACCCTTTACACTGTCATCATAGTAAAATGCTTCATAAAAAGATTCTTTTGGTTATCAAGAAACTCTCTCCCTTATATAATGTACAAACTGGAACTTTCTAATATCAGGAAGGTTTTACATAGATGATACATAGTAAGTTAGATCATTTCCAAAAGGAGTAAAAGTCTGCTATAAAACCTTAGTCTATAATTTTGATATTTTCTTATTAATAATGTTTATTAAAAATTGTTTAAATCAGAACCAGGAATTTAGAGATTCTGTTGTCTTCAAAAGGTTCCTACTGTATTTTACATCAGGACTCCTAGATAGATAGATAGAAAGATAGATAGATAGATAGATAGATAGATAGATAGATAGATAGATAGATAGATAGATAGATAGACAGAAATATGAATATATATATATATGCATTCATATTTATATACTTTGTTGTTCTTTATTTAAGGGAGGTAGAATAGTCCTTGAGTTAGTCTCTTAATTTCTGGGACTTTCCTGCTTTCTTTTTTTTTTTTAAGGAAAAGTACAGGCAAGAATGAAGAACAGTAGGCAGGCAGAGAGAGGAGGAAGAAGCATTTTATTAGTTGTTCACACTGATTTTTTCCCCTCGACTTGCAACTCGAACCCAAGGATATGTGGCCTGCACTCCATGGGGGGATGTGCCTATTTTTTAGCTTTATTTAGTTGTTCACATTGGCAATGCCCACCAGACCTGGGAGACGAACCTGGGTCCTTGGAAGGTACCTGGACCATGCTCCTTTGGAGGTAGCTGACCTAACCACTACTACATTAGGGCATGGCTCCTGCTCTATCTTATATTCTGTGTCTGTAGGAATAATGTAGTAATTGTGTTTGTGTTTGATGTTTATATATGTGTATTTTGATGTGTTATATATGTGTTTGATACATATATATACATATATGTATATATATCATCTCTTTAATGTAAATTTCTATAAATAGAACTACCTTTATTATTTGCTGGTACATTGGAGTTCTTATGTAAGAATAAGATTAAGTAAGTGTATTTGTGTATGTTTCTGCATGTATAAATGAGAATTTGTTAATTTATAATTTCCTCACAAAATCTTTTGTTATCTTGAAAAGTGAAAGTATTATAAAAATTACTTCATTATCAGTTCAGATTCTGCAACGATATGGTGTTTTTTTTTGTTTGTTCGTTTGTTTAAAGGAAAGGTACATCCTCGTGACCTAGAGGTCTAGTACTTCCTGGGAACAGTCCCACATACATCCCAAGGTCCCGGGTTCAAGACCTGGGGTTGGGGTAGCAACCAATGTGAACAACTAAACAAAATAAAGTGCTTCTTCCTCCTCTCAATAAATCAGTCAGTCAATCAATCAATAATTAATCAATGGAAAGGTTCAGACAGGAATACAGGCAAGTAGGCAGGCAGGCAGGAAGAGAGAATGCTTCTTTCGAAGCATTTTTTATTTTGTTTATCCTGGCTTTCATCCAAGCCCCTGGTCTTGAACTGGGATACAAACGTATGTTTTCATGTAGTCAGACTACAGTGGTTGAATTATTTTTCTCAAAATCACACTTACACTGAAATCTTGAGAAATTATGGTTAGCTTTTCAGCCGTCAGTGCCTGTCTAGAAGAGTTGAAACAATCTTGTTTTCTTCCAGTAGTATTAGAGGAAAAGAGTGTCAAGGAGAGCTGCTTTTACTGCTTACCATGTAAATAAGAGTCAAAAAGGCTACCACGAGGACCTTTTTCTTTGTGCCGTATTACAGCATATTCAAATGTATAGTATACTTATAAGAAATTGTCCTGAAGTTTTCATTTGAAGTATTGAATTTTTGTTTGTGTATTCGTTTAAGGAAAGATGCAGGCAGGAACGTAAGTGAACAAAGGAAAGTAAGCAACAAGAGAGAGGAGGAAGAAGCACTTTATATTTTTAACTGTTCATCTTGGTTGTTTCCTTGGGTCATGAACCAGGAACCTTGAGATGTATGTGAACTATGCTCGGTGGGCTAAATAAACCACTAAGGCCCCAGGACATACCTGTAGCATTGATTTTATTTGGTTCTTTATTACCCCTTTGCTTATCAGAATATGTAGGATACTTTTAAGAAATAGTCCTAAAGATTTGATTTATAGCATTGATTTTATTTAGTTCTTTTTTTTTTTTTTTTTTTAACCCCTTCTTGATATTAAAAACACGCTGTGTTGCAGAAGACACTGGTTATTAGGGCAAAGGGAAATAAAACCTAATCACTTGAGTATTCAAGATTCATGAGTTTGAGTGTTCGCCTTGCTATCCTTTTGGAATACTAAATTTATTTTGAGAATTGAATGCTTTCCTGTATCTGTGGGCTAGTAAGCAGATTATTAAGACTGGGTTATTGAAAACCTGTTTTTACTATGTGAATTCCAGTTTTTATACCTAATTTAGTTGTTTTACTCATACACAAAAAATGCTTATAACAGACCAGTTACACAGCAGACTACTAGATACTACATTTTAATATGGGAACATTTCTTTCCTCGCTACAAATACAAGAATTTTTATTTTATTTATTTTATTTTTTTTTTAAGGAAAGATGCAGGCAGAAATAAAGGTGAGTGGGCAGGCAGGCAGGAAGAGAGAGGAGGAGAAAGCATCTTTATTTTACTTTATTTAGTTGTTCACACTTGTTGTTTACCTACAGGCCAGGAACTTGAACCCAGAAGTCTGTGGCTTGCTCCTTCAGAGGTGATTGACCTACCTGCTGCTCTACCAGGGCGCACCAAGAAATAAAATTTTAAGAAAATTTATAATACTCTATATGTATTAAAGAAAGTGTCTTTAAGTGATAGCCAGTGATAAGGATTTGTGAGAGTGGTACATTCATATCTGAGAATATTGAAAGTTAATACAGTTTGTGTGGCAACATGACTTATTAATGACATGAATAGTGCTATACTTTTTGACTAGTAATTTCAGTCTTAATAATTTGTCCTTGTTGTGTACACTGGTGGAGTAGTGTTTAAGTCTACCACCTCTGGCTGAGTGCAGGCCCACATACATCCCAGAGACCTGGGTTCTTGTCCCAGGACCAGGCATAACAGCTAAGATAAACAATTAAAATAAAAATAAATAAGATGCTCAAAAAAGATGGGCCCTGATGGAGTAGCAGTTTTCACCACCCACCAAGTGCAGACCACATACATCAAATATGTAAGTGTGAAAAGTTATGATGTGAGGATAGTAGAATTGTAGATAATGTTTAAGATGTTCTTCCTTAATATTGATGTCACTTGCTTTTAAATGAAAGGAAAGAAAAATAGATAAAGGGAAGTTGCCATCAATAAATTCTAATCCTGGAAGATTAGGAGTGGGAACCTGAGAATATTTAAATTCATGTAACTTTCAGTGATCTGATATATAAGTAGTGAATCTGCTAAACATTTTAAAGATAAATCTCAGAAGTTATAAAAATGTTAAATTTTGCTATAGTAATCACTTTTGTATCTTTTATAAAACAACAGGTGATCAAGAATAGCAAGACAGAAATCCCAGAACTGGAGTTATTTCCTCGATATCTCCTCTTCCTAAGACAGCAGCCTGCCACTCGGACACAGCAATCTAACATCTGGATGAATATGGGTATGATGAGCCTGAGAATGTTTCCTCAGCATTTACCAAGAGGTAACTTAAGAATGCAGCAAGAATGCCGTGCATCTCCTTAAAGGAAATAAGAACCATGTTGCTCAAAGTCTGGTGCCACTGTACTAATATTCATTCATCCACATCTGCTTTCATACAGAATCCGTTAATCACTTGTGAGGCTTAGATCTATGGTCATGCGCAAGACTAGACAGGATAGGAGCAAAACGTAATCAGCAAACTGAGGAACATTGTTTCCTTTTCTAGTTTGTAAATATACAAAGATGATAGACATTTATTTTATATACTTTATTTCTTAGAGATAAACCATTGTAATAAATTTGCTCAATATAAATTATAGTCTGCCCATTAGTGACTGATCTTTTCAACTCCAATCAAACTTCTATGAAGCAGTTTCTTTGGCCATAGCATCTTTCATCTATTTGTTTTTCTGTTTTGGGGAGTTTTGGGCAAAATGTAATACATTTCTCATGCTAGGTCCAAGAAGCCTTTATAAGAGACATAAAACAGCCAAGGGTATATTTTTTTACATGAAGGTGATATATTTGCTTTGAAAAACATCAAACCTATCAAATGGACATATAAATAAGTGCCCATCTTAATGTATTACATGCAAAAATTTCCCCTTCGAATTCTCTATGAGATTAAACTTTATTAATAGGCAAAATTGCTCTGTATTTTGCCTTGCAAATATTTGAAATTGTATTTCAACTGAAATAATGAGTTCATCTACTTACACAGTCTCAGACTTTGTATTAACAATGCCAGAATGTTAATATAAATAATATAATGTAGTAGGCAAGAACTGCCTATGAACCCAAACCAACCCATTAAGTACTATCCCTCCTTTGAAATAGTTTTATATCTTCCTTAAAGTTTATATTCAGAAAATAAATGGAGATTCTCAAACATATTGTATATTGTTAAGAATTATAGCAAAGAAATGGCCTTTGCCTAAACAAATTATGTCTTTAGGAAAAAAACATCATAATCAAGAAGCAGAAACATAGAATCTCTTTGAAATATTCTTGATTAATTTTCCTTACTTCCATGGCATGCTATTTTCGATTCTTTTTGAAAATAACATGTATTGTTGTGCTTTTAGTAAGTATTCTTTGTAATTCTTGTGCTGATCCTAGATTTTTGCTACTTATGTAAATTCTAGATTTGCTGCAATTATTCAAAAGCACAAAATTTTGTGTAATAAGTGGCTGCCTGCTTAATGAGCTATGCTATAAAAACTGTCTAGAATGCAAATAAATTTCTTATGTGGCTTAGGACAATAGAAATTGACTTGGACACTATATTTGTAAATGCTTTTGAATCCTACAACTGGGTAGTTATTATGCTCCAAATTTGTTTTTAATTTGAAATGTTATTCCTTACTAATTAGTTGTAAAATCAATCATTAATCATTTTGAAGTTTATAAGAATGTGCTTTCTTGCTGTAATCTTATAACTAATCCTCTGATGTATAATTGGAGAAATTTACTCTTTTGTTTTCTTTCAAGGTTTATCCTTTGCTTGCTGATAGTAATAGATTTGCTTTGCTCTTATGTCTAAAAATTGATTGGGTTCTTGTTCTGCTATAATGTTCATCTTTCTCATTACGGAGTTTATTATAGCTGTTTATGTGGCTTTTATGCCTTTTGAAGGGACTGGTCAACAAATCCTGCCACAATCCTTTTCAGCAGACAAGACTGTAGCAGTTACTGTTTTTTAGATGAGCCTATGTTAGGTGAGGCATTCCTTTTGGAAGCTCTAAAAAAGTGGATGATACCAATACTTTTCTCTACTTTGTTTAGTAGTTGAAGAGTTACTTTAAGCATATTAATGAGAGAGAAAAAATTAAGTCACCAGTGAGTGGGTGGGAAACTACCTGGAATGTGTAATTGAACCCTAGATATTGGTATGTTGTTTATTTTTGTTTTGGATTGTTCAATAAAATTCAACTTCCCATAGGTAGAGATGGGCATTCTAAAACTGCAATTTTTGACTGAATTGTTAACCAAGAATTAGCAGATTGTTTTAGCCAACCTATCTTTTGATATCCATGATCTTATCTTGCCTTTTCATCTCCCTTCTCTTTTGAAGTATATGGTTAGATTTAATATAGTCTTCCTTCACTCGCCACTCCTTTTTCCCTATTGCCACCCTTTTTATTTCCACCTTGAATGTCATCTTATTGGGCAGGCAAACCATAGATTTCCCCTCACAGCCCCTTCTACCTTTCAGTAGGTTAAATTTTTTTGTCGTGGGAAGTTCCTTGGTTTGATTTTTTTTTTTTTTTTAATTTAAGAAAAGTTGGAGGCAGGAGTAAAGGCAAGTAGCCACGCAGGCAGGAAGAGAGAGAAGGAAGAAACATCTTTATTTGATTTTTGTTTGGTTGTCACAGTGGTTATTTCCCCCCAGAACTTGGGGCTTGAACCCAAGGGTTTGTGTCTTGCTGCTTCAGAGGCTATTCACCTAACCGTTGCTCCACCAGGGCACACCCTTAGTTTGATTTAAAAACCCTGTTTGACCATGTAGAATCTATGCCTACTTAGAATATTAAGTAAAATTTTATTTTTGTGGCATGTCCTGGAGGAGCAGCAGTTGAGTCAATTGCCTCTGAAGGATCAAACCACACACCACATATACCCCTGGGTTCCAGTCCCAAGCCCGGGTGGGGTGGGGGGTGAGGGGGAGACATCCAGTGTAAACAACTTAATATTAAAATAAAAAAAGCAAAAAGAATAACCATATTCTTTCAAAAAGAATTATTTTTGCATGTAATTTTACTAGTGTACCAGATAACTGACTGGAATTAGTAATTCAAAGATAATTTTAAAGTGAGTCCAATTATCTGTGGTATTCAAATCTAGTGCTATTTTATCTTCCCTATTCTTAAACCAAGTTTTGATTTTACTATTGAGTGGCCCAACTTAAACAAAGTCAAGATACCAATGCCTAATGTTGATATTTGCTACTCTTCTTGGGCATCTAAATACTGCAGTTATTTTGGCCTCTATTACTTTGTTATTCTTCCTTTTAAAGTTAAGGCTTTAGATTCACTCTAAAACTTGGGTCTCCTGTCTGTATTTTTAAGCTTCTTAATGTATAAAATTATCCAACCTATAATTCTCATTTTTCCTAAAATGGTATGGTCCCTATTACTGAATGGAGTGCTTCTTTTTACATCTGCCTTTTTCCTTATTGTGATTACTATGACCATAGGAAATGTACCTTCTCCAAATGCACCATTAAAGCGAGTCTTAGCCTATACAGGCTGTTTTAGTCGAATGCAGACCATCAAGGAAATTCACGAATATCTGTCTCAGAGGCTACGCATTAAAGAGGAAGATATGCGCCTGTGGCTATATAACAGTGAGGTAAGACATCTCAGAATTCTAAAGAGTCCTGATTGAGTGTTAAAACTACTCTTGGGGGGTGGTTTCTTCTAAATTTATACAGACAGTATATATACATACAAACAGTAATTATGCTGAAAAACACATCTCAGTCTCAGTGAAAACTTCAACTTTTAAGTTGCTGATTGCATACATGTAGATATTTGTCACTTGAAATTCATAACAGTTAATCATCATGGACTATGTCGTCTTATAAAAATTGTTATAAAGTAACAGCAAATAGAATTTTTTTAATAAAGGAGAGGTGTAGGCAGAAATGAAGTGAGCAGAAGCAGATATATGAAAGAGGAAGATGAAGCGCTCTATTTTATTTAGTTGGCTTGCCTCCCCAGGCCCCAGGTCTGAACCTGGATCCCTGAGATGTATGTAGACAGTGTCTGGAAAACTCGACAGTTAAAACACCAGGGGTGCACCAAATAGCGTTTTTTAAAACTGAAATAGTTTGCTTTTTGTTTTGATTCTTTTAACCCCCTGGGTCTTGAACCCAGTCCTTGGGGTTTACATGGTCTGCACCTTAGCTTCCTTGGCTGCCTGAGCCACAAGCGTGCACCTGCTTTGGATTTTTTATAGAGTAACTTATATACATGTTAAAAAATTCAAACAGTACAAAAGTATATAGTGAAACATTATTTTTTCCCATCCTCTGATGCCTCTCTTCCATTCTTTCCAAAGGGAATGCTGTTAATTGCTTCCTAACATATGTAATATATATTATACTCTGAAATTGAATCAGAATTTGTTTTAGCTAGTTTTCTATTCTTGAATTTCTTTTTTTTTTAAGAGGAAGACAATAGGAAAAAAGGAAGAGAGAGGAAGAAGCATATTTAGTTGTTCATTTTAGTTGTTCATCCCCCTTCCTTGAACTGAGAACCTGTGTCCTGGGATGTATATGAACTACTCTCAGGGGTAGGCTTTACACCTGAGCCATCAGGGTGTGCCAGTTTCTTCTTTCTTACATCTTCCTTCTATTATCATTAAGAAGACAATATAGTATAGTAGTTTATAGAGCTCAGCTCTTGGGACCACATTAACAGGGATTAAATCCTGACCCTGCTACTTGTAGTTGTATAGTCATGGGCAATTCACTTAACTCTGTTTTCTCATGAGTAAATGGTTTATTAATTGTATGTAAGATATTAGTTATTGTGAGAACTAAATGATAAAATAATCACAAGCACATTTACTGAATTTCATACTAAGTGCTAAAGAGAATTTATCTTCTATAAACTTTCAGAAAATCTAAATGTTGATGAATTTTGGTTTGATGTGTCTTCTTTCGGCCTCACCAAAATTCTCTATAACTTTACTTTAGAGGTATAAAGTATGTATTTTTAGCATACATTGTGTTTTCCTTATTTGCCACCATAAATATTTCTTAACTATTTATGCTAAATGTATCACATGAATTCTCTAATTACAAGGACAGTTTTAGTTTTCATTGTTATTTCCATATTTGTCTCAAGTTTCTGTTTTTTGTTTTTTAAGGAAAAGTGCAGGTAGGAAAAGAGAAGAGAAAGAAGCATTTTATTTTATTTGTATTTAGTTGTTTATTACACTGGTTGTTTCTCCCTAACCCGGGTCTCAAACCAGGGATATGTGGCCTGTGCCAGAGGCAATTGACCTACCCACTTCTCCACTGGGGCAAGCCATTTGTTTGAAGTTTAATAATCAAATTAACTGAAAATGTTTCCTCCCATGTACAGAATTACCTTACTCTTCTGGATGATGAAGATCATAGATTGGAATATTTGAAAATTCAGGATGAGCAGCACCTCGTAATTGAAGGTACAAGATGGAAATATGCGTCTATGTTAGATTTTCAGGGGAAGAATTTCAAGATAACTATTCACTAATAATTTATTTTATAATTTTTCCAACTATTACTTGATCATTATGTTTTTTATGGTTAAGAATCCCATTAAACCCTTAAATAATCTGACATCATTTGAGATTTCTTTGAAAGAATACTAAGTCTACATTTATTAACTGGCAAGGGGTGGAACAGTGGCTAGAAACAAATGAATTCAGTTACACATTTCTAAAGTTTAAAAAAAAATTATAAACTGCCTTTTTTATTTTGACTAAGACTAATTCTTGTATAGTTAATAGCACAGACTTTGAATATCAACACTGGCTGCTCACCATCAGTGATAACTTGTTTAGTCACAGATAGATTTGCACACTGGCATGCACATACCATTGAAAACTTAGTGTGCTATTTTCCCCCACTAAGATTACTTTGCAAGAAATGTTGCTAGCTGCCTTTGTATTAAAATGAATTACTCCGACAACTATCACAATTAAGAAAGAATTGTAGTAGTTCTAATATTTTTTTAAGTATAAATCACTTCTTGTAGATGATTGAATAAAATTTTATTTCAAATATGCAATTGAGGAAATAGTTTATTCTTAACAAGTGACTGTATAAAGTTCCCAATATAAAGAATGGTAATAATTTCAATTATTAAAAGTAGCTTGAACTTTTTTCAGCTTTTGATTTAGAAATAAGAACCTTTTTTAAACAGAGGCTGTTGAGTAAATATGATGTGAATGTAAAGAAATTAACACATTTGTATCTCTTTCTAGTTCGAAACAAAGATATGAGTTGGCCTGAGGAAATGTCCTTTATAGCAAATAGTAGTAAAATAGATAGACATAAGGGTAAGTCTCCATATATTATTTTTAAAGACATCATTTTTAAATTTCTTCTGTTTTTTTTTTTTTTCCTCTTAACTATTGGAAGTTTGATTTCAGTCTTTTAAAAGTGATTTAGACCCCGTCTTTTTTTTTTTTTTTCCCTATAGCAAAATTTGATGTTGGTAAAACCTAGTATCACAGTCTTTTTCAACATTGCAGTTAATTAATTTATATTTCTTAAAATATATAATGCTAGTAGAGACTTGTTTGAATTCTAAAAGAAAAACACAACCTAGCAATTAACAAAAATCATGTTACTTCTAGATTTACAAATGAGCATGGATTATCATATTGTTGGTGACACTCCATGAGAAGCCTTCTCTACTTAAGCATTAAAAGACCAGATAGAAATTTATTAGCTACTTTAGCTGATTAAAAAAGTTATAAATATAATTGCATTGCATACAACTGTTCTGTACCATCTTACTACAACTAGTTTGCGATCGTCGTATTATTTGTTCCAGTTCCCACAGAAAAGGGAGCCACGGGTCTAAGTAACCTGGGAAACACATGCTTCATGAACTCAAGCATCCAGTGTGTTAGTAACACACAGCCACTGACACAGTATTTTATCTCAGGGAGACATCTTTATGAACTCAACAGGTAATCTTTCTTGAATCATTGACCTCTTAACTTTCTCTGTCTTTGATATAAACCCAGTATCGCCTAAATCTCCTCTTTTTTCACCCCAGGGGAGAAATGTCCTATCAATTATTATTTGCCCTGTTTCATATAAAATAAGCACCAAGGGATGCTTCTTGTTTTAAAAAGAAATTCTGATAGAGAAAAATAGATGCTTGGCATTTATTTCTGTGCCCTCGTGATTGTGATTAATGAGAGCCTTTGGCAACAAATTTTCCTCTCCAACTTCTAGGACAAATCCAATTGGTATGAAGGGACATATGGCTAAATGCTATGGGGATTTAGTGCAAGAACTTTGGAGTGGAACCCAGAAGAATGTCGCCCCATTAAAACTTCGGGTAAGCAGGTTAAAGTAACATAAAAATATTTCATTCCTAAGCAGTTGTTTAATTATTTTTCCTCTAGATGTTTTTATGTTTAGCTTCTTAATTTTAGCTTAACTAATGTTTTTAGGTCCTTTCACTTGGCATAAACTTGGATGTCAAATACTTTTACTTGTTCAAATATATGCAAGCTTCTGGTACAGGTTTAGTAGATAGGAAAAGATCAAAGCACAGTCTTAATTTAAGGTGTCATTTATTTTTCTATCTTATCACATTTCTTGCTATATGTATAGTAAACCTTTTAAACCTTTATTCTCTGTTAGAATATTTGCAGTATTATAACTGCAAGGTGGACCTCTGAAGTCTAATCAGTGATGCTCAATACATTTTCAACATTACTAAGATTAATTCTATCTGTAGAATTTAAGAGGTATAATATACAAGTTTTACTTTCATAGTCCTATTACGGTTAGGGTTGTTTTAATTAATTAATTAATCCCACCCCCTTGCCCCGGCTGCAGGTCCTACTTGTCCTGCACCATAGCCACGCTTGCCACTGAGATATCCTGGATTGTTTTTCATCTTTATTTTAATATAAGACAAAGCTTTTAAGTTAAAAATTAATCATTATAATAGCTAAAAATGTGACTACTTTTACCCCTTACTGGGTATTATTCTAATTACTGTATGTGCATTAACTCATTTGCAGTTCTAAATGGCTGCAAAAATATAAAGCAATGTTATCATCTCCATTTTATGCCTTAGGAAACTAAGCTTCAGAATAGTTAAATAACTTGCCCAAGGTCGTAAGATAGTAAGTCCTAACAATTTAGCACTAGGCTACTCTGCCTGTAATAATAAAAGCTAGGCTATCACAAGACCAGAAAAGTTATAAAACATTATAACAGAACATCTTTCATTGTGAGCAAGTGCTGTTTTAAATATTTCTCTCTTATCTGTCTTAAATAACATCTTTGTACATGAAGAATTATTTGCTTTTAAGGGAACAGTCAAAATAAAAACCAACTCTTGGACACTGACTATAGAACTGAGGTTACCAGTGGGAAAGACCCTGGGTGGCAGGAGCAAGTGGTGGTATCGTCCAATGGACAGTGTTGAAGGTCTTTTGGTAATTTGTTGATGGATGTGGTGTGTTATAATATATTTGAGGAATGGTGAAGCTGTTATGGACTTATGTTATTTTGTAAATCAAAATCAACGAATATGAATTTTAATAAAATAGTTATTTACTTCTATAATACTTAACCAAGACACAATATTAGCCAAAATACTTTTTTTATTAAGATTAGAAAGATTTTATAATTATCCAAAATTTGCTGAAATAAAAATTAAATGCTATACCATTTACCATCTTATAATGCCTCTGATTAAATTATGGGGCATATTCATTTCCAATTCATTAGTTTAGTAAATAATGAGTTTGATTCCTCTTAAATTTATAGTGGACCATCGCCAAATATGCTCCCAGGTTTAATGGGTTCCAGCAACAAGATTCCCAAGAACTTCTGGCTTTTCTCTTGGATGGTCTTCATGAAGATCTCAATCGAGTCCATGAGAAGCCATATGTGGAACTAAAGGATAGTGATGGCCGACCAGACTGGGAAGTAGCTGCAGAGGTTTGTTGGTTTTGAGTTTTTAATATAAGCAATAGGGTAAAATTTTCTGGCCACAAATGTTTTATTGCATGTTTTAATTGCAAACTAAGGTAGCTTCATTACCCACACAGATGTCTCCTATGTCTCTGTACTTCTCCTAATAAACTTTTTGTGCACTGTCAAAAAATAAATAAAAACTAAACTATTCTGTGATCAGAATTTTCACATGAAAATGAAAAAAATTATGTTTTTCTGCTTAATTATTTTTTTTCATTTTATTTAGTTGTTTAATTGGTTATTCCTCCCAGTCCTGGGATGTGAACCTGGGTTCTTGGGATGTATGTGGACTGCCCAACCACTTCTCCACTGCAGCACACCTCTGCTTAAGTTGTGTGCATTAATGCCAAAATAAGACACCTTTAATGTAATTAGAAAAAAGTGGTCTTTTCACATTGTAACCTTTTGGTTGATGATGTAGGAATAATTATTCGATATTTTACATTTCAGGAGTCCCCATTGTCACTAAAGTAACATATATGGTGGCATAGGCATGTCTTATTTGTTTTCAGTGTGTATAGAACTTTAATACTTAGAATTACCAAGGTAGAAACAAAGAAAAAAAATTTAGTTTTCCACCTAGAAAATTCTATGCTATTTTATAGGTAGAGCAGAAAGTCACATTCTGTTTAATACCTGTTTTTCTCTACTCTCTTGAGTAGGTACTTCATTTTAAATTATAAGCCGAATTATGAATTTGTAGGTAGAAAGCTTTAATATTTTAAATGAAGATTAAGGATTATATTCTTGATATTTTAAATATAATATATTTAATTAATTTCTTTGAATTTGTATAGAAATGCCTGTATTTTGAATTTTGGGGGAAAAGCCTCTAATCTTTTTCCTTTATAGGCCTGGGACAACCATTTGAGAAGAAATAGATCAATCGTTGTGGATTTGTTTCATGGACAACTAAGGTCCCAAGTCAAGTGCAAAACATGTGGGCATATAAGTGTCCGATTTGACCCTTTCAATTTCTTGTCTTTACCACTACCAATGGACAGTTATATGCACTTAGAAATAACAGGTAGGTAACAAAGTTCTGAAAAATTATTTGACTCTATTGTCTTTACCTTATTCAAGTAATTTGTATTTATAAGTATAATTATTTGTTTATAATGCATTCTCAGAAAGATTGGTAATGAACAAGTTATAATCTTAGCAATCTTAACTTTAGGCAGGATTTGAGGTTTAGAAGATTTGGAACATGAATCCATTTTTGTACCTATTATTTTCCTCTATTAATTTCAAACATGGCAGAAACTCTTTAAAGTCTTGAAAAGTCACTCATACTTCTATATTATGTGAACATCAAAATATAATGGTTTCACTTAATATTATTCCCAAATACCATCTATTACGGAATTTGCATGTAAAATAAAAATTCTGGACTGCTAATACTTGTTATTTCCAAAACAAACACACACACATACACTTTTACAAGGTAAAACTTTCAATGAAATCTACATTGTACTAATAAAAGATCTTTCCTCTTTACTAGTTATTAAATTAGATGGTACTACCCCAGTACGATACGGACTAAGATTGAATATGGATGAAAAGTACACAGGTTTAAAAAAACAACTGAGCGATCTCTGTGAACTTAAATCGGAACAAATTCTTCTTGCAGAAGTACATGGTTCCAACATAAAGGTAATATTAACTCTTCTTCCTAGTAAACCCTAATTCCATCTTTCAAAGATTATAGATTTCTTAATTATTATGAACAATTACGTAAGTGACCTAGGAAAATATTAAAACACAACAAAATGTAAACAATTTTTTTTTTTAAGTATTCCATCTCAGAACCTTTAAAAAGTTATCTACAGATAAAGGAGTAATAATAATGGTGGCATTTTTAAAGAAGGGAAATATGTAAGCCCAGGACTACCTGTGTGAAGTGATCTCGCTATGTCACTGCGGTAGAGGTTTCGAAACCCCCTGTGACTGCTGCCCCTACAATTGAGAGAGCTGCTATTTTATCACTGCAGTGTCACTAGAATTCTCCTATTGTATTTTATTAATTTATGAATGTGTGCTTATAATATTTATTTGTGTTTATATACCAGTCTTTGACTATTTAAAGAAGTTATAAAGAGTAAGACAAATTATACAAATCACTTCTCCTGTATATCAGCTGAAGAAATAAACAGTTTAATAAATATATTACCTGCACTAAATTAAACTACTATTAGTATTGTTTATACTTTTCATATTTGGAATTTCTGAACAAACTCAAACCTCACTGATATTTTTTATTCACATGTATTACAAAGGCGAGATCTTTCTGAAGGTTTTGAGTTTAGATAGATGCTTGAAATGAAGGACAAAGCTTATATCAGTTATATACAGCATACTTCCTATGGAAAGAGATAATGTTACCGATGTTAGTTTTCAGTAAGTTTGTCATCATTCATCTTTCAGTTGAGAAAAATTAATCATTTTGTTTTACTGATGAAATCATCTAAGAAATCCATTTCTAATATATCAGTGAGATGATTTTTTATTTTTTTTAAAAGTGTCTTTCCCTTTCATCTTGATTATTTTTTTGTAGCATTTCCCTCAGGACAACCAAAAAGTACGACTCTCTGTGAGTGGATTTCTGTGTGCATTTGAAATTCCCATCCCTGGATCTCCAGTTTCAGCTTCTAGTCCAATACAGACAGGTGAGATCGAACTAGATCACCTTCTCATTATTTCAGCTTTAAATATTGATCTAAAGATTGTCATCCTTTTTTATATTTGTAATTGCTAAGGATATTAGAGCAGAGAATTTTGGATCCTGAAGGAAATTTTGGTGATCATTTAATTCAATTTCCTCATTTTATAGTTAAGGAAACACTAAGTAAGAATTCAGAGAATCTGAGTAACTAAGTTAGATAGTTATTAGCTAAAACTACCACTGGAATTGAAATTACTTTTAACTTCTATCTAATACTGACAGGACACCAGATAAAGGGAAAATGCTATCAGAAAACATGAACAATAAATATGAAACAAAGAGAATCTATTTATCTAATAGGGCATGGGTTTAATATGGTCATTCAATGAGAATTTTTGGCCATTAATGTGCTTTTTCTATTTTTTATACTGCAGATAATTAGGTTAATCCCCCAAATATAAAGGACTCCTCATGGTACTTAGTAGATAGTGCTGATTGTGGGTTGGTGGGTGATTTAATATTGATTATTGCTGAAATCATCACAGTCCAATAGAATTTGCTTTTGTGATGGAAATTATCTTTAATCTTTACCATTCGATACAATATCTACTAGTCACAGGGACTGTGGTGCACTTGAAACTTGGTAAGTGAGACTAAGGAAATTCATTTTAATTTTAAAAGCAACATCTTTTGTCACTTGTAACAAATGTAAAAATCTAGTGGTGGATGCTATTAATGGAAAAGGCTGTTCATATTTGAGAGCAGGAATATATGGGAAAATCTCTGTATTTTCCTGTGAACTGTTTAAAAAAAGTCTTAAAAAATTAGGCAATCAAAAAAGATCTAGCTAAGCAATACTGTATTAGAGCATTTTTAGAGAAATGAAGAATTATGTTTTATAGGACTGGAATTATTGTTTGAACTATGATTTCTCCTTGTCTGAGTCCCCACAATATTTGAGGAAAGAGCAAAGATGAAGGGACCACAAACTTATAACACTGTACTTACCTTTGAATTTGTAGATTTCTCCTCTTCCCCATCCACAAATGGATTGTTCACCCTAACCAACAATGGGGACCTGTCCCGACCACTATTCATCCCCAATGGAATGCCAAACACTGTTGTGCCATGTGGAACTGAAAAGAACTTCACAAATGGAATGGTGAATGGTCATATGTCATCTCTTCCTGACAATTCATTTGTAGGCTACATCATTGCAGTCCATCGAAAAATGGTTAGTTTAATACTCAGCAGGTGCCTACTGGTCTTGCCAATGTCATTTGTGAAACAGCCATTTTCTTTGAAGCATCTTCATGCACATGCACTTTCAGTGTGTTACATATGCTAATGTAAATGATTGGAGTCAGGACTTATTATTATATATGATGACCTATGTATGAAATGACATTTCTCATTCATATATTAAGAAGCAATGGGATAGCTGGTCTATCTGAATACAGTTTTCTTTAAAAACTTTCTCCTGTGTGTTCAGGTAGGTATGTATATCTTCTCCACCATGTTTTAAGTGTGGTTGCTTTTGGAGAAGGTTTTGTTTATTTTTAGACATGAAAAACAAGAAGATTCTTGGACAAGTTGTATATAATTCCTCTCTTGATAGACTAATTTATAGCTGTTACAGACTGTTAAAACACTGATTAAAAAATGAAGATTTGAAAACTCATCAGTGGATAATTGTTAAAGAGGTATTCATCATATAAAATGGCATCTTTATAGAATAGAAGGTACTAGACTAGGAATTGAACAACATAAATTTTAGTTCTAATTCTGTTTAGTTCTCATTTAGCTCTTCATTAGATATCTGACAAGCTCTTTGGGTCTCAGTGTCCTAATTTCACAAAATTATGAAAGAATTGGGCTGCTACATAATTCCTAAGATCCACTAGCTACTTTTGCCTCTATTTAAATATTCATTAAAGTCTGATTGCCAATGGATAACAGGTTATAGCTTTCAGTAATCAGTAAGGCACAAATAAATACCAAAAACTGACCAAAAAAAGTTTAACCTAACATCACAAGAGACACCAAACTTTTTCGTCTCAGCTTTTCTTTATTCTTCTCTTCATTCTTTGTCTTTTTTGTTTTCTATTTTATTTTCATGTTGACTTTTTTAGTTTCTTTATTTTTTATTCCCATCACATTTGTTACATTTACTACATAAAATGTACTGTTCACTACTTATTTAAAAAAGCAGCTGAACTGAATTTTATAAGAATGCTGGATATGAAGTCAATAAATAAAATCATGTACATTAATTACATAAGCAACAAGATAAAATGAAAGTGCAAGAAAAAAGGTACTGTACTATTTTTCTAGGACTGCTGTGATAAATTATCACAAGCTTAGTGGCTTAAAACACAGTTCTGGAGACCATATGTCCAAAATCAAAGTGTCAGGAGGGCCTTGCTTCCTCCAAAAGTCTTACTTGACTTTCTTCTCCCTTTGCCTAATAAAGAGACATGTCATTGGATTTGAGACAAATCCAGATAATTCAGGATGATCTTAACCTCAAGATACTCCACTTATTACAACTGCTAAAATTGTTTTGCTAAAATAAGTCCACATTCATAAATTTAGAATGTTAGTATGTGAACATATCCCTTTGTGGGCCACCATTCAATCCACTATAGATATAATTTATCATAATATCAAAAAAGTTAAGTCTCTTGAAAAGCTTTTAAAAAAGAATACAAGACTTCTATATAGGAAGCAATAAAATAAGCATGTTCTTCTGGCTCAGATGACTGAGACAGCTGAGGTGTGGGCCATGTAACTCCCAAGGACCCAGTACACACTGGTGGAGTAGTGGTTTAATCAGCTACCTCTGCCCGAAAGCACAGTCTGCATGCATCCCAAGGTTTATGTTCTGGGTCAGGGAGGACAGCCAGAATATACCACTCAATGAAAAGTAGAGTACTTCTTCCCCCTCTCTTCTCCTGCCTGCTGGCCTACTTGCCTTTGCTCCTGCCTGTACCTTTCATTAAAAAAGGTTCAAGGCTTTCCCATCTGTACCTGGCAGAATGACTCCTGCAAAGGGTGGTAAGAAGGGTGATTCTACTGTCAATGAGGTTGTGATCACAGATTACACCATCAACATTCACAAGTGCATCCATGGAATGGGCTTCAAGAAGAGTGCCCCTTGGGCACTCAGAGATCTAGAAATTTGTCATGAAGGAGATGGGCACTTCAGATGTGCACACTGACACCAGACTCATGTCCCATACTGTATCCATGTGCAGTTGCCCAGAACACAGAATGAAGATGAAGATTCACCAACAAACTATATGTTGGTTACCTATGTACCTGTCACCACTTTCAGAAATCTACAGATGGTCAATGTGAATGAAAACTAAGCACTGTCAAAGTTATACAATAGAAGAAAAAAAGAAAAAAAAATACCCAAGCACCCAGGTTTACGACCCGGCAGTAGGGGGTGTGGCGGGGATGTTATGCCAAAATGAATAAATACGAATCCTTCCAATCAATAAAACAAAATTGATATACAATTAAGACTCAAATCATTGAAGGAATAGACTTTATTTCAAATCTATTAGTCCTCCACAAACTGATCTACATAGTTAATGTACAATCACAGTAAAAATGCTAAATCTGTGTATGGTATGCTTGTTTATGCATAATGTGAATATGCTGAATCTAATATGTGGAAGTGAAAGGCATCAGAGTAACCAAGACAATCTTGAAGAACAAGGCAAAAGAAAGTAAGCTACCAAATGGCACGATTTATTTTATAAAGCTCTTAAGACATTGTAATATTGGTGTGAGAAAAGACAAATAGGCCATTGGAATAGACTAAAGAGTCTAGAAACAGATTTATAGATGTATGAGCATTTGATTTGCAGTATAGAATAGTGAGAAGAAAAATAGGTTTCTCAATAAATGTGCTAGGATAATTACATATCCATATGAAGGCACTTATCTCTCACCACACAAAAATCAGTTCCAGGTGGCTGTATAACAATTATGAAAGCAAAATACTATAATAGCCACTGGAAGATAATAAAGGTGGTTATATAACAATTATGAAAGCAAAATACTATAATAGCCACTGGAAGATAATAAAGGTTGATAAAGCATGATCTTGGTGTAGGGAAAGACTGCACAAAAATTGGATATCATTGAAATTAAGAACTTTAGGGCATGCCCGGGTGGCCTAGCGGTCTGACACCCTGAGAGCAGTTCCACATACATCCCAAGGTCCTAGTTTCAAGACCTGAGGCCAGGCGAAACCACCAATGTGAACAACTAAATGAAAATAAATGGGGCGCTTCTTCCTTCTCTCTTCCTTCATGCCCATCTACTCACCTTCATTCCTAGCATAACTTTCCTTAAAAAAAAAAAAAAAAAAGTATCAAAAGGCAAGCATTAGAGTAGATGTTCATAATTCAAATAACTAATAAAAGATTTCAAGCTAGAAAATATAAAGAACTGTAAATCATAGAAGAAACATTCAATTTTAAAAAAGGCCATTATTTGAATAGGTACTTTAAAAAAGGATTTCCAAGTAGTCGAACACCGTATGAGAAAAGTGATCAGCCACACTAGTAATCAGGGAAATGAAAATTAAAACCACATTATCGTTCCACACCCACCAGAAAAGCTAAGATTGTCAAACTGAAAGTGTTAGTAAGGATAACGAAGCTCTCAAACACTGCTGGTAAGTGTAATTAATACAGCTACTTTGAAAAATAGTTTTCTACTTTAATGATAGTTAATTCCACTCTGAAATACCTTCAGAAACTTACCAGAAGATATGTACAAGAATATTCATAGCAACGTTATCTGTAATAGCCCAAAGTTTAAAACACTCATAAATGTCCATTAGTAGAATAAAGAAGTTAAAATATATTAATATAATGGAACAGTATATGACAATGAAAATGATTGTATACCGAGCATGAATTTCATAAACCTAATTTTGAGGGAAAGAAGCCAAACACAAAATAGAAGTTGTATGATTCCATGTGTAAATAAAAAATGTTAACAGGGAAAATAAGTGCTAATCTTTATGCATAGGATATAAAACTATAAAGAATACAAGGGAATATGCCCTCCTGGCTTAATGATTAAGTCCAACATGCAGTCCAAGTACATACGATAGACCCGGGTTTGCGACCCAGGGTGGGGGGGGTGGGGACAACCAAGAAGTAAGTAAATAAATAAAAGCAAGGAATTAGTTGCCATAAGATGTGGAATAACTATTACCTTTGGGAGGAAACGAGGGAGACTTGAGATTGCTCCCTGTATTCTGTTTCTTGGTCTGCCTGATGATTGCACAGCTATTCGCTTTACGATAATTCTTTGAATTGTGCAGTTGACCCTTGGACAGCTTAGGTTGGACTGCAAAGATCCACTTATACTCTCATGTTTTTCAGCCCTTCTTCCTCCCCAACGTACTCAATGTGAAAATAAGGAGAATGAAGACTTTTATGATGATCTGCTTATACTTCTCTTAACACCTTTTTTCTAGCTTACTTTATTATGAGTTCAGTGTACAATGCAATAGCATAAAATATGTGTTAATCAACTGTTTATGTTTTCAGTAAGGCTTCTCAGTCAACAGCAGTCTCAGTTTCTAGGGAATCGAGTTATACGTAGATTAGTGCTTCCTGGTAACCTACTAGTTTAGTTCACCAAGCATAGTCCACATATATCCCAAGATCCCCAGTTCACGACTCAGAGGCTGCGGAAACAACCAAAATGAACAACTAAATAAAATACATGCTTCTTTAAAAAAAGTAAAGTTATATGTGGTTTTTTGACGGGGAAGTTGTCAAGAAATTGATATTCCTTCTGTGGGTCAACTGTATGTTTTCCCCTTTGAATTACAATAATGTATCTCCCAGTTACTCTGAGAAATGCATTGTTAGGCTATTTTGTCCTTGTACAGATGTCAGAGTGTAATTACCTAGCTGTTACATCCGGCAGTGTGCTTTATGGTTTAGCCTAATAGAACTGCTGTTGTATATACAGTTAGTCATTAATTGAAACAAGTGACATGGCCGTTCACATTCGACTTTAAATTGAGTGTCTGGCCATGTGGATGATGTTCCATGAACCATGTTCTTTCTAGATAAGTTTGTATGAGAAAGCAGCTTAGAAAATTAAAGTATGTATTGTGACTTGAAATTATCTTTAAGCACAGCTTCAACTGGTACTATCAGCTGAAATAATGGAATGATTCATATATTTCCCTATGTATTTGTTACTAAATATTGTGATCACATATATTAAGAATTCTGAGGTACTTTTTCTGTCTTTCTTGAAAGCAACTCTATTCAGTTGTATACGTTAGGAGAGGAGAAAAGGAAAATTCCTGGTGCTGGAAACATTGTCCTGTAAGGGGAAATTAGCAGGTATGGGTCCTAGGACACATTCAAAACCAAAAAGTTGTACTAAACTCTGTCCACATATCTTTAGGTCTTATAATGCCAACACATGACAGAGGGTCTTAAAAGCATATATTTAAGCTTATATGAATAACAGCCAAATAAAATACTTGACACTAAATAATGGTCTTTTCGTTTAAAAATGAACTAGCCCTTAGTGAGCTTATAAATTGTTGATTTAGCTTCTCTAGCAGGTAGGTTAAACACACGGGTGGAGTAACAGCCCCAGATTTGATACTCGAGTCAAAAATCTAGAAAAATGGTAGAATAACATGCTGCCATCCTGTCAGTTCAGTTTCATTGTACTGACAACTTTAGCTGACATTGCGGACCATGAAGAAGCAAGACAAATACACACAAGAAGGAAAATCCTGGGATTTTTTTTCTAGGGATTAATACATACATACAAATAAAATAATTTGATAAGGGGAAAAAAGGAATGAAAATATTAATTGCTAAAAACCCAAGTTTAATAGACCAACTCTAAATGGGCAATACCTTCACCTTTTCAGTGATTCTACTTTCAATAACCACTCTCTTCATTAGTATATAAAGAGAATGGTAGTGACTGATTTGAAAATGGTAGTTATGTCTGTTATTGGCAATCTTAGAAGAATGAAAGAGAGAAATCATAGACCTATCTTCTCAGCTCTCTTCTCTTGTTTATACATATAGATGAGGACAGAACTGTATTTCCTGTCATCACAGAAGAATCGCCCCAGCCTCTTTGGAATGCCACTGATTGTTCCATGCACTGTGCATACCCGAAAGAAAGACCTGTATGATGCAGTTTGGATTCAAGTATCTCGATTAGCCAGCCCACTACCACCTCAGGAAGCTAGTAACCATGCTCAGGATTGGTAAGTTCAGATCAACCTAGATCTGTAGTTTGTAAACTCTAAAAGAGGAATTTATATGAATTATGTGTGATTTGTAGGATCTATTACGTGTCAAATTAACTCACTTTTAAGAACCATCCAGAGAGCATATAATTCAACCATATGGTTTGATCTTTTGAGTAGGACACACTATCAGCTTCCTTTCATCATCTAGACATCTAGTATATAACAATCCTTTCATATGCTAGTATCGTGCCAAAATCCCTTCTGCTAATGCTTCAAGTAAAGTCCTTGACTCCTGTTACTACAAAAGTAGTGAGTTTGAATGGAAATTTATTTCATTCCAAGCCTCTGAAATTAAAAATGGTAACAGCAGTGTACATATCTATATACTGACTGAAAAAGTCATATGCCATAATAAATTGTTCATTTGGCTTATTTCTATACCTTGTCATTTAAAGATAGAATAGTTATATAAATGTAGGTAAAGAAAATAACTGTTTTCTGTATTCTTTTCACCTCTTCTACCACTGTTTTATTAGATTAGTAAATGTTTTTAGTTCTAACAACAATGATTTGTGATAACTTATTTATATTTCAGTTGCATTGCAGATCATTTTCTTGCTGGCTTGGAACAAGTCCGAGTTTTGCTTTTGTGTTAATTGAATAAAAAGTTCTCTTTGCTGTGAGGTTATTTGTTATAGTATAGATTGTTTTGACAGGTTAAGTTTTAAGATAACTAAATCTTACAGGAAAACTGTAAATAATAGTATTTAGTTGATGGGTGTTAGGTACACTAAAAATCACAGTAGGGAAAGATTAAATTTGAAGTGAAAGTGACTGAATTAAAGGTCTTTTAGATGAGGACTTTTCCCAGGGCTTGCTAATGAATTGGATATGGACTACGAGGGAAGAAGGACTCAACTTTTCAGCTTGAGCTGTTGTTTATAAATAGTGCCACTTAATCAAACAAGGAACATTGGGGAAGGAGCAGCTTTTGGAAAGTGATAACAAGAATCAAGTTAAAATCAAGATGTGTGTTATATTTTTCAAATAGAAAATAGACTTAAGAATCCCTTGCTAGAGGTATGTGTCATCAACATTAGTTGGTATTTAAAGCCCTAATACCAGATGATAACATTCAGAGAATAAAAGTTAGAGAAGATACCCAAAATCTAATTCCTGATATATTCCAACATTTAGATGTTGAAAAGAGGAAATTGAGAAGGAACAACCAGTGATGTGAAAATGTAACCAGGAATGGAACACCCTGGTAGAGTAGTGGTTGGGCATAGTCCACATACATCCCAAGGTCCCCACTTTGCTTCTTGGGGGTGGCATGAACAACCAAATAAGATAAATAAAGATGCTTCTTATTCCTCTCTTCCTGTCTGCCTGCCTCCCTCCCTCTGCTCACCTTCATTCCTGCCTGTACCTTTCCTTTAAAAAAAGAAAAAGAAAAGAAGAAAACCACTAGTGAGTAGTATCCCAGAAGTGAAGGAAGTGTTATAAGGAAGGGTTGATTTGTTTAAGTTGCTACAGAGAGACTGAATAATAAAAAGACTGAGATTTGACCACTGATGGCAGTTTTTAGTAAAATTTGCAAAAGGTATTTTAATGAAGTGATATAAATGAAAGCATGAAGGTTGGAGTGGGCTAAAGAAAAATGATCTTACAGACAAAAAAAAGTAAGAGCTTATCGTTTAGAGATAACAGTGAAATATTTTTAGATGAAAATGATAAAATCCTGATTTCCTTCAAAAGAATCTAGTTGATAATAATAGCCAATTGGTGCAAATAGTCCAATGTCCAGACACAGATGAACGAATAAACAAAATGTGGCATACACATTCAATGAGTATTATGCAGTTCTAAAAGGGAATCAAATTCTGATACATACTGCAGCATGACTAAATCTTGAAAACATTACCCTAAGTGAAATAAACCAGACACAAAAGGACGAATACTGCATGATTGTACTTTTTTAAAATTATTGATATTCATTATCTCTTTTGTTCACAAGTCTACATTTCATTTTTGAATATTGACATTGTATTCTCAATCTGTATTTCACACCATACCCTCCACCAGAGATCCAGTATCCTTTACCACCACCTTTTCCCCTCTTTTTTCCTTCCCTCAACCTCATCCCCATGGCAGCCATTATCTTGTGTCCTGTGAGTCTTTGCTGTGGTTTGTCTGTTTGTTTCATTTAATTATATTCCACATGAGTGAAATTATCCTGTATTTCTTTTTCTTTCTGACTTATTTCACTTAACATGATCCCTTCTAATTCCATCCAGATTGTAGCAAAGGGCAAAAAAATTTCTTTGTTTTAGTAGTTGCATAGAATTCCATACCATAGCTTCGTTATCCAGTCATCTGTTGTTGGGTATATAGGTTGTTTGCCATGCCTTGACTTATGAACTGTGCTGCTATGAACACTGGGGTGCAGATATTTTTTCTGAGTAGGGATTTTGTAGCCTCTGAATATATGCCCAAAAGAGGGATTTCTGAATCAAATGGTATCAAATGAGATTTGAGGAATCTCCATACTGCTTTCCAAAGAGGTTGCACCACTTTATCTCACCAACAGTATAGAAGGTATTCCTTTTTCTGTGTACCCTCTCCAACACCTGTTTACAGTTATTTTTCATATGGGCCATTCTACTGGTGTGAGGTGATACATCATTATAGTTTCATTATATTCATTTGATTATGAGTGATACAGAACTTTTTTTCAGGTGTCTGTAGGTCATATGTGTGTCTTCTTTAGAGAAGTATCTATTTAGTTCTTTTGCCCATTTTTTTGAGTGGGTTATTTGCTTTTTGTTGTTGTTGTGGTGTGTGACCTCTTTATATACTTTGAAGATTAAGCTCTTATCTGATATATGCTATGTGAGTATCTTCTCCAATTCCATGGACTGTCTTTTTGTTTTAGTGGTGGTTTGTTTTTGTTGTGCAGGAGCTCTTCGGTTTGATGTAGTCCCAATCGCTTAGTTTTACTTTGACCTTCTTTGCCATAGTTGTCCCTTTCCCAAAGATCTCTTTGAGGTTGAGGTCGTGGAATGTTTTTCCCGCATTTTCTTCTACGTGTTTTTTTTTAATTGTAGTAATTATTCTACACATTAAAATAATTCCGTATGTATAGGTTCCCCAATCTTAGATGTATTTCAACACACCATGCCCTCCACCAAATCACCAAGTGTTCTTTCCTGTTGTCCAGTGGGCTCCACCATTTGCCCCTCGCCACCCCATTCTCTTTTGGTAACCTCAGTTCTGTTGCAAATGTTTCAGGGTTGGTTATGTTTCATCTTTTCCTTTGTTTTGTCTCTTCACATTCCACCTATGAGTGAGGTCATCTTGTCTCTATCTTCTTTTGACTTGTTTCACTTAGCATAATCCCCTCTAGCTCCAACCATGTTGATTCAGATGACAGGGTTTCATCTCTAAGGGCTGTGTAGTATTCCATTGTATATATGTACCACATCTTCTTGATCCATTCATCTGATGTTGGGCACTTAGATAATTTCCAGTTCTTAGCTATTGTGAATAGGGCCACAGTAAACATGGGAATACATACATCTCTGCAGATGAGTGCTTTTGTGTCTCTTGGGTAGATGCCCAGAATTTTAATGACAAGATCATATGGGATTTCCATCTTCAATTTTTTGAGGAATCTCCAAACTGTTCTCCATAGGAGTTGCACCAATTTGCACTACCACCAACAGTGCAAAAGTGTTCCCTTTTCTCCACATCCTCACCAGCACTTGTTTCCAGACCTCTGGATATTAGCTAGTCTCTCAGGTATAAGGTGATATCTCATTGTTGTTTTGATTTGCATTTCCCTGATAACCAGCTAGTAGGTACGTAATTTCATGTGCCCGTTGACCATCTGTATAGCCTCTTCAGAAAAGTGTCTCTCCAACAACTACTCCCATGTTTTCATTGGATTGCCTGTTCTTCTGTTGTTGAGTTTTATGAGTTCTTTGTATATTTTAGATATTAAGCCCCTGTCGGAAATATCAACTGCAAATATCTTCTCCCAGTTAGTAGGTTTCCTTTAGTTTTGGTGTTTTCTTTTGTTGTGAAGAAACTCCTTAGTTTGATGTCGTCTCAGTGTATTTTTCTTTTTGTTTCTCTTGATGGTGGAGTTGAGTCTCCAAAGGCTTCTCTACGACTGATGTCATGGAAGGTCTTTCCTATGTCGTTTTCTAAGAGCTTTATTGTTTCTGGTCTTATGTCCATGTATTCTTGGTATTTTATGGGTTCAGTTTTTATGTCCAGGTGTTTGATCCATCTTGAGTTAACTTTTGTATATGGCGATAATACGTAGTTTCTGTTTTTACAGATGTCTTTCCAGTTTTCCCAGCACCATTTGTTAAGTAGGCTTTCCTTAATCCATTGTATGCTCTTTGCACCTCTGTCAGAGGTTAATAGTTCATATAGGTATGGCTTTATTTCTGGACTGTTAATATGATTCTATGATCAGTGTGTTTGTTTTTGTTACAGTATCTAACTATTTTGATGATGCTTGCTCTATAATATGGTTTGAGGTCAGGCAGTATGAGTCCCCCACTGTCCTTTTTTTCTCTTAAGATAGCTTTGTCTAATCGAGGCCTTTTGTGATTCCATACAAACTTCAGTATTGTTTGCACCATTTTCTTGAAAAATGCCCCTGGGTTTTTTATGGGAATTACATTAAACCTGTATATTGTTTTGGGTACACTGGCCATTTTTACTGTTAATTCTTACAACCCAATGAACATGGAATGTTTTCTCATCTCTTTCTATTTTCTATTTCTTTTATTAAAGTCCTGTTAAGTTTATTCCCAATATTTCATCTTTCATGGTGCTATTGTGAGTAGAATTTCTTAATTTCTTTTTCCTCTACTTCGTTGTTTGTATATAGGAATACTACTATTTTTGTGTGTTGATTTTATATCCTGCCATTTTGCTTTATTCATGGTATTCAAGCAGTTGTTTTGTGGAATCTTTAGAATTTTCTAGGTATAAGATATCGTCTGCAAATAATGATAGTTTTATTTCTTATTTTCCAATTTGGATTCCTTTAATGTGCTTTTCTTGCCTTATTACTCTGGCCAAGACTTCCAGAACTATGTCGAATAGTAGTGGTGATAGTGAACAACATTTTCTTGTTCCTGATCTTAGGGGAAAAGTTCTCAATTTTTCACCATTGTTTATGATGTCGCCTATGGGTTTGTCATATCTGCTTGAATTACGTTGATGCATGTGCCTCCTATTCCTCCTTTGCTGAGAGTTTTTGTCATGAATGAGTGTTGAATCTTGTCACATGCTTTTTCTATATCCATTGAGATGGATATAGGTTACAATGGTTTTTCATTTTTAGTTTGTTGTTGTAGTGTATTAGTTGATTTGCATTTGTTGAACCACCCTTACATCCCTGAATAAAACCCACTTGATTGTGGTGTATAATTTTTTTGATGTGCTATTGAATTCTGTTTGCCAGGATTTCGTTGAGGATTTTTGCATCTATATCTATCAATGTTATTGATCTGTAGCTTCCTTTTTTGGTGCTGTCTTTGTCTGATTTTGGAAGCAAGGTAACATAGGCTTCATAGAATGTATCTGGGAGTTCTCCCTTCTCTTCACCTTTGTGGAAGAGTTTACGAAGGATGGGGATTGGTTTTACTTTTATGAAGTATCTCAAATGGGCAGATTTCTAGAGACAGAAAGTCAATTATCAGTTACCAGGGTCTGGGGGAAGGAGAGAGAAGGAATTATTGCTTCGTTGGTGTAGAATTTTTGTTTGGAAAGATGAAAAATTCTGGAGATGGATGAACAGTTAACTCAGCATTGTGAATGTATATAATGCCACTGAAGTATACACTTAAAAATGGGTAAATACTAAATTTTGTATATATCTTATCACATTTTTTAAAAATAGAATAAAATAATCTAATGGGGCTCAGTAAGAGTATAGATGAAATATGAGTGGCCAAGAGTTGATTACTGTATTTGGGTGGTGAGTATTTGGGGTTTATTTTACAATTCTTTGCTTTCGTGTTTTATGTCAATAAACACAGGGGTTTTTTTAGTTTAAATAATAATGAATAATAATTAAATTTTAGATTAAATAGATAGATTCCTAGAATTGAGAATCTATACAAAACATGATTATTTTAAAGGATAATGAGTAATAAGGAAAGTATAGAATGAAAGTAGTGATTAGAGATTTCTGTTGGGAGAAAGAATTTTTAGAGTAGTAATACTTGAATAAATAATCCTAAAAGATAGGAGACGGTTATTGTAAAGTATGCAATAATAGTAACAGAAGGAGTAGTGGAGAGAAAAAGCAGTGAATCAGGTGCTAAAATCTTTAATCATTAAAGAGATACACCTACCAAGGAGGAGGAGTAGGTGGTATAATTCAGTAGAATATGCTACAAAGAAACTAGAATATTTTAGAAAGAGAAGCAGTCTCAAGACCCATAACACCTCTTGGTTCTAAGATATGTGAGAAGAAACAGTCAGCATTTAAGAAACTGTAAGAAAACCAGGGTCTTCAGGGAAGCCAGGCTTCAGTTAGGACAAAAAGTTAAAGAAACTGTTCAGAAGAGATACTGCACAGTTCTCTGGCAAAGTGCTACCTCATCATTCTGTCCTTTATCTCTCTTTTGATTCGTCATTTACAATTGACCTGATTTAGACACAATACTAGGCAGCATGAGATATCAGTAATCATTTACTTGGTGAGTTATGTAGAAAGATGAGAACTTCTGTGAGTTATGATGCTCACTTTTACCCTTATGAGTCCTTATCATGGTTTCATTTCCTTCAGCTGCCATATAATAGCCATTTCCAATTGCAAAATGAGACATAAGTATATTGCTTTTATATTAGTTATATTCCTTGCATTATCTCTTTAAAAAAAAAAAAAAAAAAAGGAAAGGTACAGGCAGGAATGAAGGTGAGTAGGCAAACAGGTAGGAAGAACAAAGAGATAGAAACTTTATTTATTTATTTATTTTATTTTAGTTGTTCATTTGGTTGTTCGCAACAGCCCCAGGTCCTAAACCTAGGTCCTTGGGATATGTCGATGATGTCCAATGACCTTGTCTCCTAGGCCACCAGGGCATGCTGTTGCATTGTTTCTTCTTCAGGCAAGGATGAATAATTCTTTTTTAATTCTTTTTAGAAAACTCGTAAGGCTATCTTGCAGTTTAAAAAACATTACTCAGCACATCCTGGTAGAGTAGTGACTAGATCTGCTTCCTCTGGCCCAGCATGATCCACATACATCTAAGGACATAGGTTCATGGGCCCGGGGGAGCAACCAAGGCAAACATTTAAATAAGAAAATGAATAAAAGCAAAAAAAAAATTAAAAAGCATTACTCTAACAATGTTGTGTAGCTTATAGTTTTGAATTTTTAAGGCAGAGAAAAGGGATGCCTAGTATGTGTCATATCAGAGATTCTGATTTAAGAAAGCTTCTAAATATGATTAGTCATCCTCTTTAAAAACCATTATGACCTTTCAGCCTTCTGTGGTGTGTCAGTGCTTTTCTCTAAGTCATGGAGGTCTAATTATTTTAACTTAATGTGAATTAAATCTCCTGATAGAATTAGAGCTGAAGGATAATTGTTTGATTTTATGATTAGCTTATCTTGTAAAATTTAGAGGACCACAGGGGTTCTCTTAGAGATATCTGACAATTCAGTTTGTCTGCTCTTCTGTAAGCAGGGATACAGCAGGAAAGCCCAGAGTTTGGTTGGTAAAGGGTAACAACTGATGGGTTAGCATAAGCAGTATTCAGTTAGGTATATAATAGATGCCCCTTCCTAGAGCAGCTTACAGATAAGGAACTAGACCTCAAATCAGAAATGCTTCTTATACTCTGTGGTTTATGTTCTGTTTCAGTGATGACAGTATGGGCTATCAATATCCATTCACTCTACGAGTTGTGCAGAAAGATGGGAACTCCTGTGCTTGGTGCCCATGGTACAGGTAAAGTGACCTGCGCAAGAAAAGTTGTAGTAGAAGTTCAGTTTCAGATGATACTTTTTCACAAGTTTTTAGTTTTTTAGAAGTAATAGTGAATAATGAGAAGCTTGAAATAAACTTAAGAATTGTTCATTCATCTTTTCTTTTAAGAATTCTATAGCTAAATTTTACTCTTGAGACTTTGCTGGTTTTGTAAACTCTGTATAATCCTCATCAACTTCATAGTTTATGATCAATATTTATTATTCTCTACTTTCTTCTTAAATGTGAATAATTTTTAGCAATCTGAACCCCAAACCGCATAGTCCATTTACTAGATCTTGAAGTCGGTTTTTTTATTTTTAGAAGAGTTAGAGAAATTCATTGATCATTACTGTTCCAGCTTAGAAAATACCTGAGTACTGAAGTCAGCTTTAGAAAACTGTAACAGACTTAGCAATCTACAGTAGGCATTGGAACTTAAAGAATCATGACTTTGCCATGGTCCCTCCCACCTCCTCCTTCACGCCATAAAATTTTATATGCATTTATTTAGCATGCCACAGTACAAACAAGGAAAATAGGCCTTGTTGTATTAAAGCACCCAGAGAGTTGTCCTACCTCAGAGCATTAAACAGCTGAATTTAGAATTTCTTTAGAGCTGTATTATTTCAAATATCCAATTCTCATATGTTTATTTGCCATAAAGTCTACATATTCATGTACATTAACAAATAGTTTTCAAGTGCCTTACTGAACCAAAGACTTTAGAAGTGTTAAGTAGGATTCCTTGATATAGTAATTTTTAATATATATTTGTTTATTTATCCATCAGAAGTTAGAAGCCATGGGAAAATGTGATACCCAAGAAGGAAAGTAGAAAAATAGAAAGGGAGACTATTTCTGATACAGAAAAACTTTAATTCCTTCATAATTATTCCTTCTTTAATAGATCTTTATTACCCCATTAGATTTTGCAGAGGCTGTAAAATTGATTGTGGGGAAGAGAGAGCTTTCATTGGAAATGGCTATATTGCTGTGGATTGGGACCCCACAGCACTTCACCTCCGCTATCAAACATCACAGGAAAGGGTAAGTACTCAAGGCCACGATAAGATAGTGGTTTTTATATGTGAAAAAATTCCTAGTTTAACTGTTTCATGTCATTTCTGTTTAAGAGAGCTTAAATACGGTCAGAAAAACATCCATTGGCATTCTTTGGCACTTAGTATATTGATAGGATTACTCAGATGTTCATTTTCCCACTTCTAGAGTTAATTGTATTGGGGCATTAAATTTCAAAAATAGTGGCATGCTCTAGCAAGTAAATCCGCCACCCCAGCCAGCACAAGTCACATATATCCCAAGTACACAAGTTCACATCCTAGGGCTAGAGGGAACAGCCAAGGTGAATGATGAATATGTAAATGAAGTGTTTCTTCCTCCTCTCTTTCTGCCTGCCTGCCTCTACTTGCCTTCATTTCTGTCTGCACCTTTCCTTTAAAAAAAAAAAAAATCAGAGATACTAATAAGTAAATCTTGCAGCAAAACTCTGGGTGTAATTAAAAAGTTGTGTTCTCAATACGTCTTGGTGGAGTAGCAATAATGTCAGTCACCTCCAGAGGAGCACAGGCTACATATCCCTAGGCCTAAGTCCTGGAGTAGGGTAGGGGCACAAGTGTGAGCAACTAAATAAAAAATAAAGTGATTCTGCTTCCTCTTTCTGCTCTACCTACTTGCCTTCATTCCTGTGCCTTTCCTTTTAAAAAAGTTACATTCCCTGGTTGTGATCTATTCTTAGTCTCTGGTTATAGCAGGTCAGCAGAGTATGGAGGAAGAGGCATTGTTCATTTTTATTTAGTTGTACATCCTGGTAGTTCTCCCTGGCCCAGGATGTGAACCCAGGCACTTGGGTTGTATGTGGACTGTGCTTCAGACAGAGGACAGAGCACACCACAGCTTTTAAAGTTTGAAAATGTTTCTTCCAAAAGACTACTGACTCCTTACCTAAAAATGTTTGCCAAGTGCTGTTTGAACAGTAGGCTGATCATGTGTACTTGTGAGGAGAGACATGAAAAATCTAATGGGAGAATAAAAGCAAAAGAATCAAAGGAGTTTTTTAGTCATGTGAAGAATTATAGTGGCTTTTGTATTTATATGGCTCTTGACAAAAATTTCATTCACTGTTTCTTAAAGTGTTTCCTTTATTTGTTTTAATTTTTTAAAGGAAAGGTACAGATAGGAATGAAGGCGAGCAGAGGCAGGCAGGCAGGCAGTCAGGCAGGAAGAGAGAAGAAAAAAAGCACTTCATTTATTGTATTTAGTTGTACATCTTGATCGTTCTTCCCGGCCTGGGACGTGAAACCAGATTCTTAGAATGCATGTGGACTATGTGGGCCTAAGGCAGCTGACTAAATCATCACTCCACCAGGGCACAACAATGTGTTCTTTAGAGAAGTTAGTAACAATAATTGACTTTTCTGACTTTTTGTGCTATTGAGTGGGAAAACTACCATTTCCAGACCTGATTCCCTATTTGGATCCCCAAGTACACCCAAACACATCCTGAGGCTCTGGCAACTCATTAGCCAAAGATGAGTATAATTTGTGGGTATTTGCCAAATGAAAGATCATTAGGCTAAAGGAAGCAGAAGAGAAGTTGATGCTCTAGCAGATCATGCTCAATGTAGCAAGGTAATTCAATTACCTCAGCCATGTTTCCTTTGAAGAGGGAAGATTTTAGCGATTGATGGAAAGATTCCTAAATTTGTCAGCACTAATCTAACAGGACATGATTGTGACAAGATGCTTCTGTCAGAATTGAAAAATTATTTAGCTCTGTGAATCTCTTCCTTTTAACAAGCCCAGCGTGTAATCTGAAAAACTCTGGAGGACATCTTGCTTTTGTTAAGGAAGGACCTTGTGACCTGTTAAATCTCGACCCATTTCACCTTTCGTTGATCCTGTTAGGATTCCATGGAAACTTAGTTTTTATTGCGATACTGCGCCTTGCTGGGGAGTGGTGCTACATGACTAATTTCTTTCCACAGAATTTCTCTTCCTACATGTGATTTCTGCATGTTCGTGGAGAATCACGTAGACAAAGAATACACTTTGGTTTAAAATTGCCCATCTGTTGTACATTTTTTATTCCAGTCATTTTTCCTTTCTAGGAATTTATCCTAGGGAAATATTCTGTAATTCACTGACAAACTTTTATCATATAGCACTTTTTAAGATAGAAAAAATAGAAGCAACCTATATTTCTCCAACATGAGAGAAAATGGTTAAAGTGTAGTATATTAATTGGATAAACTATTATGCAATTATTGAAAATTATTATTACCAGGAATTTTAACTGATTTATATGGGAAAATACCCATATCATGTCACCTTTTTAAGAAGATATAAAATTGCATATATTGAAAAACTCTTCAATATAAAAAGATAAGAAAAGAATAGAAGAAAATTTGCCGATATTTTGATAGTGTCTGCCTTTTTATTAGGAATATTAGGGCACCCTGCTTTTTTATAATTCTCTGCTTTCCAAAATTTCTACATTCTACATTTCTACTTCAATATTTTATTTGTATAAGCGGGGGAAGGGGAATTGAGAAGCAATTGTTCTTACTATTTTTATTTTCCCTTGTTTGGATCTCATTTTTCTCAGCAGAAAATTAAACTATGGCTTCTTAGATCTCTCTCTTTTTCTAAGTCTTAAAATGTATGAAAGCTGTTACTTCAATTCTTAATGTTTGGTGTTAGGAAGAGCTATTAAGCAACTTAGAAAAAAGAAAGAGGGTGCCAATATGCAATTTAGGCTGTTTTAGTCATAGAGGATCTGGAAATGGATCCCAAGAGATACAGGAATCTTTGTTTTTTAGAATAGTTATGGTTAAAAGTTGTTAGTTCACAAATGTTTTTTAGCTGTCTTCCTCCTTGTCACCATCTAGCTCTATGGCCTGTGTGTTTCATAGGAAATATAGTCAATAAAAATAAGCATCTTTACTAGCTTACTATAATTTGTGGTTGGCCATAAAGCATGCCTGGTAGAGATAACAGAGATAATGTTTAACTGGCTATGAGAAGAGACACTATGTTGACACACCTCTTTTTCTACAGTTTCCAACAACCATGGTACAGCATGTTTCTTTGTGAAGCATGTCACTTTTTCCAGCTCTAAAGATGATGAAAATTAGTACCAGAAAACAAGTCAGTTACCCAAGGTCAAGCCAGATTTCCTTTCTGAAAGGAAAAAAAAAAATCTTCCTGAGTTCCCTTTTTTAAATGAGTTCTTTAGCAATGGATGGTGATACAGTGCTAAAACCCTTAATTGCATAGTCACCTCTAGTCATGATAGTTTATGGGAGTATTCAACAGCCTGTGACTTGGCCTGCCTCTTATGTAGGGAAAGTCACACCTGGAAACCTGTTCTAAACTAAATGTCATGAACTGTGCCAGTTTGTAACCTGGGCAGCCTAATGTTCCCATCCTGAGTTCAGGAACGGACACGTGAGGGAAAGTGCCTTAACAAAGAGAAGCAATTCATGTCTGGAAGGGAGGAGTAGTAAGTGGGATGATGGACTCATGTGTGACCTTTGCCAGAAAGAAACATTCCACTGCTGAGTCTGTAGTCTAGGCTCCATCCTGAAATGAAAAAAAATCCTGTGTAAAATTTCTTGATAGCCTTCATAGTCCCACCCACAATGGTTTTCGATTGCTTACTAAGTGGTAGCTTAGAACTGAAGAAGGAAAGTTTCCTTTTCTGTTGTATCCTTTCCCTCCTTCTTTCCTTCTTGATCCCGCATCACCTCCAACGCATATCCTTACACACCTGCTTTCCTTCTGCTCTGATTTTTCTTAAACTTGACCCCTTCCTTGCTCCAAAGCCAAGCATACTATAAGCAGGACTGCAGAGGTTTGGGCAAATATTGAGGGCCTTTTCAACAAAATAAGGCTTTGGGGGGTGTTTTTGTTTGTTTTTGTTTTTGTAAGAAAGGTGCAGATAAGAATGAAGGTGAGTAGGCAGGCAGGAGGAGAGGAGGAAGAAGCATTTTATTTTATGTAGTTGTTCATCTTGATTGTTCCCCCTCCTTTGGGTCACGAACCCAGGGATGTATGTGGACAGCATCTAATGGACTCAATCGTTAAGCTACCACAGAGTGCCCAAAATCAGGCTAATTTGAGTCTAGTATTCTTTTTATTGCTATTTCAGATTTTTGAAAAGCCCTACGAGTTAGGAGACAGATAATGTTAACTTTATACTACATGGTGTCAGTATACAAATAAGTGTATCCTGTGCACTTTAATGTTCTAGTGTGTTCTTCTCATAGTGAGCTTTTCTGTGCCCTTTCTTATTTAATCCAGATCTGCCATCTGTGTTCCTGTGATAATTATTTCTCCTAGCCTCTGTAAAACCTACAGCATACTAATAATGTTCTTTTTTGACTTAAAAAAATGAATGGCCTGATCTCAACACTCCAGATTTGAGGGCTACCACCTCCCATGTAAGCTGTTCTAAGATTTCAAAATTGTAAAATAAAAAGGCAATCCTTGTTTGTTTCTGCTTTTGTCATTTTGCAGTATTTGAATTTTTCAAGTTTATGATCATATAAACAGAACAATATTATGTAATATTTGTAAATAAGTGCACATGCTATGTTTGCTCAAAGACTAGTTGGATTATATTTTCTTCTTCCTCGTGTAGAGTAAAAAGAGAATGATGTAGTCAGTGACCATTTTTAACTCCCTCTCTCCTACCTGACCCCTCATCTCTCCTGTTCCCGCTGCCTGCAGGTTGTAGATGAGCATGAGAGTGTAGAACAGAGTCGGCGAGCACAAGCTGAGCCTATCAACCTGGACAGCTGTCTCCATGCTTTCACCAGTGAGGAGGAGCTAGGAGAAAATGAAATGTACTATTGCTCCAAGTGTAAGACCCACTGCTTAGCAACCAAGAAGCTGGATCTCTGGCGGCTTCCCCCCATCCTGGTATGTTAGAGCCCTACCTCTGAGCTGGGTCTAGCGCAACTGGTAACCTCTAGTCACATGTCTGCAGCACACTGCTAATTTCCAGGTGCACTGGAAATACGTGTTCTTGTAGTTTTAATTTACTCCAGATTCTCTCTTCATGGATTGAGACTCTTCCGATTCTTATCAGGAAGATTTGAAGCGACAAATCTTAGTCATTTAAAAAATCTTTTTCCTTAAGAGTAGAAGTATATCAAATACAGCAGTAAGACTTTATTTTTTTTTTTTTTTTTTACGGAAAAGTAAAGGCAGGAATGTAGGCAAGCAGAGACAGGCAGGTAGGTAGAGAGAAAAGGAAGAAACACTATTTATTTTATTTAGTAGTTCATCCTGGTTGTTATCCCTGGCCGCGGGACTCAAACCCAGGACCTTGGGATATTTGTGGCATGCACCCAGCCGCTGCTCCACGAGGGCTCACCAACACTGTTTGCTTTTATTCATGTATGTATGTATTTTTTTATTTGTGTCTTATTTCCACTATTGTGTGTGACTCAGTGTAGGATTTTTTTTTTTCCTTCACACCAGAACAACTTACCAGGAAAGAATGTACAAGAAATTAATAATACTGATGGCTAGCTCCAGGCATGGAAACTGAGGGAATGGAAGAAGAGGTCAAGGGAAGGTTTAGGGACAGGCAGTGAGAAAGAGGAAGGAGGAAGCAATTTATTTGTTCATTTTCATTTCCCACCCCCACAGCCCTGGGTCACCAACCCCAGACCTTGGGCTTTACGTAGTCTACATACACTCCAGCCTCTGGCTTCATGCCTAGGCTACCAGGGCATGCCCAGAAGCTCTTTTTTCTATTGAGGTATAATTAATGTGGAATTAAATGCATTTCTTTTAAATGTATAACTTGATGAGTTTTGACAATTATATGTACTTGTATAACCATTACATAAAACTTTCAGTAAAGGCTCTTATAAAACGCTCCATCTGCCTTCCTGTAGCTCCAGCAGCTAATGTGCAGGCTGTGAAAAGCCATGGATCCAGGTTTGAGGCCTAGGAAAGCAAAAGAAAGGAAAAAAAAGGATTAACAGAAACTTTGTTTTTGAGATTTTAAAAAATAATGAATAAGTGTTATTTTGAGAGTGGTGAGCTTCTGTTAGATGCGCACACCTCCATGCCCCTTCTGAAGGAATTCTCTCTAATAGCGAACTGTTAAAACATTTAGGGTAAAGTTAGCCGCCCAGAGATCTGTACCTATACCAGAAGAATTTATTGCTCTTGAAAAGGAAAAGAGAAGCCAAAAAGGAGAAAGGAGATTCTTACACTCTTAGACATAGCGTTTCCAAAGGAGATGGTGAAAAGGTGAGACCTCCTATTGAAGAGTAACTAAATTCCATCTATAAAAAAATGCCCATTTTTCTTCACAGCATTCAGTATAGTCTCCTATCTTCATGAGTGTATTCGTGATTGGATCTTCTCTGATTTTGGAGAGAGGTTGAGGTCAGTTTGGGTCATGAACCCAAAAAAAAAAAGGAGAAAATGCAAATACAGACTCCTAAGATGGTGAAAAAAACATTTAGGAGTTTTGACTATACATACAGGCTATAAAGTGAGAGGGATTACCCTGTCAACCAAATACCAAAGTGATAACTGTTTTGCATAATAAAGGATATTGTGGGGGGGCGGTAAACATATGTTATATATTATTGAACATTAAACTTTATTAGACTTGGGGGGGGTGTTTTGTTCTTTTGTTTTTTTGTTTTTTAAGGAAAGGTGCAGAAAGAGAGGAGGAAGAATTATTTTATTTTATTTTTATTTAATCGTTCATACTGGTTGTTTCCCCATGACCTGGGATCCAACCAAGGGGTATATGGCTTGCTCCCTCGGAGGCAGTTGTCCTAACCGCTGCTCCACCAGGATGTCCCTAGACTTGTTTCTTCTATGTCAGTTTTTTTATCTCTAGTCCCCTCTAACAAGTATTTTCTTCTCCAGATTATTCACCTTAAACGATTTCAGTTTGTAAACGGTCGATGGATAAAATCACAGAAAATTGTTAAATTTCCTCGTGAAAGTTTCGACCCTAGTGCTTTTTTGGTACCAAGAGACCCAGCCTTTTGCCAGCGCAAACAGCTCACACCTCAGGGGGACGACCTCTCCGAGCCCCGAGTTGCTGCAGGAGAAGTTAAGAAAGTAGAGACTCAGAACTCATCTGGGGAAGAGGATGGACGCCTGAGCAAGAGCCCATCCTCACTCAGTGCAAACATCATCAGTAGTCCAAAAGGTGAGGAAGCACGGGAGGCTGCATGCAGCCCAGCCATCACTCTTGAGAGCTGTTCCCTGGGACCCCTGGGGTTGCATGTTTTCCTCTGTCTTCTACTCTGGTGAGATCGAAAGAGCTATCTGGAATCAGACCTGTCTAGATTTCAACTGTGTGACTTTTAGCAAGAAATACAGCCTCCCTAAATATTGTTGTATTCATAAATGGAAGATTTTACCAAGTTCACAGAGTGAGGATTTGATACATCAAGAGTAAATCACTTCATGTAATGCCTGACATGCAGACATAAATAATAGTTGTCATCCTTGCTCCCCGACAGCAGAAGTTCTCAAAGTGTAATCCAGGAACCCCTAGAGGGTCTGTGAAACTCAGGGAAACTGGAGAATCAAAACTATTTTCATAAAAATACTAACAATGTATGCCTTTTAACTCCCTTTCTCTCACAAGTATACAGTGTCGTCAGAACCAATATGACTTGTGATGACATTGTCACCAATATGTGCTTGTGTACATTTTTTAAATTCCTAGCTTTTAATTTCTAATATGGTAAATATTGATACAACTCATAAAGAAAAATTGTAGGGGTCCTCAACAATTTTTAAGTGTTTATAAGGAGGTGTGGGGAACTTTGACCAAAAAGTTTAAAACCCCACAACCTTAAAGGTTTGTTTTGAGAAACAGAGATAATAGAGTTCCTAGTACTATGCCTAGCGATGGTAAGTGGTGATCATATTTTTTACTCTAATTTGTATTCTTACCTATTTTGTTTTAAGGAAAGATGCAGGCAGCAATGAAGGTGAGTAGGCAGGCAGGAAGAAAGGGAAGGAACATTTATTTTATTTCGTTGTTCATCTTGGTTGTTGCCACCGGCCCCAGGACTCGAACCTGGTCCCTGGGATGTACGTGGACTACATCTGATCTGTTGGCCTTATGCTAGGCCACCAAGGTGCATCTATACTAATTTTTTCAAGGAGAAGATTGTGTATTTGTAAAATTCCTTAGTCTAATAACACTGAAATAAATCTGACCTAAATCACTTTTCTGCTATTTTCTAAGTCCTTACATTGAACTTTACATTTTCAGTGCATGGCTGCCTCTAGGGGCTTGGCATTGAGGATAACAAAAATGTAATTTAATGGCTGCGTAATGGGAACTAAAAAGTAGCTAGTCAGGACTCCTCTGTCTTTACCTTTGTATGTACTTGTGAAATTGGCTTTTGGTGACTGATTTAACTTGTGGCATTTAGAGTTACGAATCTTTTCTTCTCTCCCTTTCATAGGTTCACCTTCTTCATCAAGAAAAAGTGGAACAAGCTGTCCCTCTAGCAAAACTAGCAGCCCTAACAGTAGCCCACGGACTTTAGGGAGGAACAGAGGGAGGCTCCGGTTACCCCAGATTGGCAGCAAAAATAAACTGTCGAGTAGTAAGGAAAACTTAGATGCCAGCAAAGAGTATGGGGCTGGACAAGTTTGTGAACTAGCCGATGCTCTGAACCGAGGGCACATGCTGGGGGGCAGCCAACCTGAGCTGGTCACCCCTCAGGACCATGAAGTAGCTTTGGCCAATGGATTCCTTCATGAGCATGAGGCATGTGGCAATGGCTGCAGCAATGGTCAGCTGGAGAACCACAGTGAGGAAGACAGCACTGATGACCAAAGAGAAGATATTCATGTTAAGCCTATTTATAACTTATATGCAATTTCGGTGAGTGGTTTGTTGTATGGTTATCAGAATGAGCTGCACTTTACAGTGGTTTATTTATTCACTTTTTTAAGAGGAAGAGAAGTATATGTGTATGAGATATATTTCACTTTTTTCTTTTATTAAAGAGAAAGGGAAGAAGAGAAAGAAGCACTTTCATTCGTTTATTTATTTTTGGTTGTTCCCCCCTCATCCTCACCCCTGGCCCGAGGCCTTAAACCTGGGTCCTTGGACTTTACATAGTCTATACCCCAGCCACTGACTTAGCGCCTGACCACTAGGGTATACTTTCATTCATTCATTCATTGTTTTTTTCAGGGACTAGTTGGTTGCTAGGCATTAAGCTTGGTGATAAACAAAATTAGCAGTTGATATCTTGACATTCTGGAGGGAATCCAAAATTCTGACAGTGTAATGCAGGAGATAGTCACATAATCATCATAAGTAGAGTCACAGGTTCAAGTCATTCATAATTAAGTATTTCTAAAAACAATTTCTAATACACAACTATAAAATGGTTAGATTTGGAGCTTTTGAGTTTCTTTTTGTTTTCGGAAAAGGTAAATGGTTGCAAAATACTCTTTCTTAACCATCTAAGAGATCATTGTGGTCCTGACTAGATGCTAGTACTGTTTGCCTGACCAGAGTACTGTTAACTACTAACGTTTAAGTCTACTTTCTTCTCATTTACAGTGCCATTCAGGAATTCTCGGCGGGGGTCATTACGTCACTTATGCCAAAAACCCAAATAGCAAGTGGTACTGTTATAATGACAGCAGCTGTAAGGTAAATATACCCAATCTTTGAATAAAAGAAACAGAAGTGGAAGGCAAAAAATTGTCAACAGATCATTTGTTGAAATAATAGACTTTGTCCTGAATAGGAAATAGATCTTTGGTAGACTCAGTATGTAGATGTCTTCGTATTAAAAGAACAAAGTGATATGCAAAATAGAGAATGGAAACAGGAGTAGTGAGTTTAAAAAGAAGGTATTGGTTAATGAGGAAAAAGTTCCTATCTTTTGGGCTATTAGAATTTTTGACCCTTTTTTTGTCATTCTTTTGACTTGTCTAGAGTAATTTCCCAAGAACATTGAAAAGGGACTTATTTTAAGGGCAGGTACAAGACAGTCAAAATATTAAAGCCTGTTGGAAACATTCAGGTTCACTAGTTAAAGAGGGTTGGTCATCCCTTCCCCAGCAAGGATTAAGAGCCAAGATAGTGATGGTATTGTTTTTTAAAAACTTTTCTTGCCCCCTGCAGGAACTTCACCCTGATGAAATTGACACCGACTCTGCCTACATTCTTTTCTATGAGCAGCAGGGGATAGACTATGCACAATTTCTGCCAAAGATCGATGGCAAAAAGATGGCAGACACAAGCAGCATGGACGAAGACTTTGAATCTGATTATAAAAAATACTGTGTGTTACAGTAAACCTACCACTGTGGCTGCTAGACAGGCTGGTGGTGAGGCAGCGACTCCCGGTAGCTGACATTTGGCAAAATTGTCACTGAAAAGACAAGCTAAATGTAGTTATTTTATCCTGTGACCCTGAAGCACAAAATAAAAATCCTAACTAAAATAGCAGTTAATATAACAGTAGTAATAATTTTGTTTGGAAGTGTCTCACGTAAGTTCTCTGGTAGAGAACTTTCAGGCAGAGCCCACCATTAGCCTGTAAACAAAAGGGTTTGGCACCAGCCACCTGGGACCAAATAAGTAAATTGTGCTTGTCCAGAAATTAACAAATATACTGAGTATAGAGTTTACCAATAATCATAACAAAATACTAAGAATTTCCTTGAAGTCAAAGTAAAACAAAAATTGTAGTGTTGTCTAGGGACAACATGATATGCTACCTCCTTTTTCCTGAAGTTTTATTCCATTATGATGACAAGCTGGAGAAAGCAAGATCATGAAGGTGTGCAAAGTATTCTCATGGTATGGACATAGATTTTTCTATTTATGTTTTAAATCATCTTCCCATTCTTTCTAAGTCTTTCCTGGTTTTGGTCTTTGTTATGTTTGTTTGAGACACAAGCAGTCATTGGTGGCAGAAGTGTATATAGTGGTCAGTCTGAAAGGGAAGATCTCTTAACTGTGTGCCTTCTACCCAGGGCCTTAGTTGGGAGACCCTGTAAAAAAATTAAGCAACATCCTGAGAAATCCAGCTAAACTGGCCCTCCAGATAGAGGCATTTTACTTTGAGGATACTTCAAGCATCCTCAAAGATGTGTACCCCTAATTGCTGAGTGTTGTGGGGTAGTTGCCAATATTTGCACCATCTTCACTTGCGCATGTTGCACAAAGAGCTTCTGAGAGAGGAAATGGCCTCTAAGTTAGATGGTATATTCACAATTAGTGACTTGTTTTTTGTTTCTTTGTTTTGCACTTTAAAAAAGAACACATACAAATTAACTTTTGAAAACTTGTTTATATTTGATGGCTGTAAGGGCTATAAATTAACCTGAATGGGGTATTTTTTCCCCCATCATAATAAATTTAAAAACAAAACACAGCCCTACCATTGATATTGTATAAGTATTTTTAATGAAATTGGTGGCTTAGGAAGTAAACTTTTGTTTGCATGTCTTTTTTTTTTTTTTTTTTTTTTTTACAGTAGAAGTGATCTTAAGTGTCTTTGCTCGTTTTATTTTTTCCTTTGTAATTCAAGACTGGAACAAAAGTATAAATCTTATTTATTTCAGGCAGCATTTTTTGTGTTTTTTAAATATATATTGGAAGTAAATATTTCACATTTCCTCAGTCTTTTTTTATTTATCTGAACCCTGGAAGTTTATTCTCATTAACTCTCAGATTCTATTACTCTTCCTTGCTCATAGCTAGTGGCTATCAGTGTAATTCAGCATTTATGTTCTGATGTCTGAGGCCAGTTACCATCTATTTCTTCTCAGAGCATTTGGAAATGTTGTTTTAAATTGCTACCTAAGTTGAAACCCTGTTCAAAAGAAGACTATTACTTCAAGTAGGAAGGAGTGGCCTAAATTGTATAATGTGATAAAAGCCAGACAAAATGCAGACTTTATAGTTTCATGATTTTCAATATAGAAAATCTGTTCATTCCTTCCTGGACAATTCCCCTGAAAAAGTGGAAGATTTTAATAATTTCTTTACAGATTTTTTATTTAAGCAGGTAGCACAATCTACTAATGTTGTTTGATCTGTGTTTGTTATATTGGTTGTAATTAATTTTTTTAATTCATGACTAGCAGAAAATTTATTAAATTAACTATTAACTACATTCACCTTGTAAATTACTGTATAAAACTTGTTGACAGTGCACTGACTTTAGAAAGATGTTAATGTATATAGAGTGTAAATAAAATAGTGTTGATGGACTGAAATATGAACTGTATAAAAAGTATTGGTAATTGTATATGGAGTGTATCTGTTTATCTGTAACTATTATCAAACAAATTAAATACTGTGGATGCGTCTATGTGCCGTTTTCCCTCTATACATACAGGTGAACCCCAAAAAGTCAAATTCTTCTGTCTTTCTATGGCACTCTTTAAATTCTACTAGAATACTGCCTATCTGATGTAATAAAGTATATGCTCCATCTCTGAGAAAATGGAACTATGTTGAAGGATGCCTGCAGTGTCATCAGATGAATTGTTTTAAATTTGACTCACATCGCTGTTTGGAAGTTATCTGCAAGGCACTGAAGTCAGATGAGGGAGAACAGAGAGCTGGAGGTAAACTTAGAATTGATGGAGGTCTTAAAATCGTTTTCATGCAACTTAGGAAATAGGTTTAAAAAAAGATTTTAAATGTATATAATACCTTAAAATGATCTTGTGTTTCTAGGGGGCATTGAGAAACCAGAGGTGTCCCAGTTTTGTCTTCAGAAGGTTTCCAAAAAGGCAGTTGACAGTACTGAGATGACTTGAAAATTTAGAGCTGTGAGTCTTTACCCTAAACACTTGTGTGTTTGCCTATCAAATCAGAATACCTGACTTTCAGGCTTATGTTCAGTAAATGAAGTATATAAATACTAGGCACAGTTTTGTTGGTGAGTGCTCAATGATTGTGAAATCCTCCCTGCCCCCCCCACCCGCCCCAACATGAGAGTCAATACTGTTTTGCAAAGAGGTTTTTTACTCCTTTGCCATGCTGACACTAAAGAATTTAATAGCTCTCTGCTCACATTTTCCAAAACAGGAATGCACATTAAAAATATATACAATATCTTCAACAAATGGTGTTGAGAAAACTGTACAGCCGCATGCAGAAGAATGAAACTGACCACTCTAACACCATTCACAAAAATTAACTCAAAATGGATTAGAGACTTGGACATAAGACCAGAAACCATAAAGCTCTTAGAAGACAACATAGGAAAGACCTTCCGTGACATCAGTCGTAGAGAAGCCTTTGGTGACTCAACTCCACCATCAAGAGAAACGAGAAAACTGGGACTACATCAAACTTAGGGAGCTTCTTCACAACAAAAGAAAACATCACCAAAACCAAAAGGAAACCTACCAACTGGGAGAAGATACTTGGATTTGATATTTCTGACAAAGGCTTTATATTTAAAATATACAAAGAACCCATAAAAGAACAACAGAAAAACGCAATCCAATCAAAATACGGGAGGGGTTGTTGGAGAGACACTCTTCTGAAGAGGATGTACAGATCGTCAACAGGCACATGAAATTATGTTCCTACTCGCTGGCTGTAAGAAAAATGCAAATCAGTGCAATAAGATACCACCTTATACCTGAAAGACTGGCTATTATCCAAAAGTCTGGAAACAACAAATGCTAGTGAGGATGTGGAGAAAAGGGAACACTTGCACTGTTGGAGGGAATGCAAATTGATGCAACCCAGATGGTGAACAGTTTGGACATTCCTCAAAAAACTGAAGATGGAAATCCCATATGATCCCCTCATTCCACTTCCGGGCATCTACCCAAAAGATACAAAAGCACCATCCGCAGAGATGTATGTATCCCCATGTTTATTGTGGCCCTATTCACAATAGCTAAGAACTGGAAGTTACCTAAGTGCCCATCATCAGATGAATGGATCAAGAAGATGTGGTCATGTATACAGTGGAATACTACACAGCCCTTAGAGATGATAAGTTGTCATTTGAATCAACATGGATGGAGCTAGAGGAGATTATACTAAGTGAAACAAGTCAAAAGAAGAAAGAGACCAGAGGATCTCACTCACAGGTGGAATGTGAATAGACAAAGGAAAAGATGAAACATAACCAACCCTGAAACATTTGCAGCAGAACTGAGGTTATCAAAAGGGGGCGGGGGGCAAATGGTGGTGGAGTCCACTGGACAATGGTGAAGAACACTTGGTGATTTGGTGGAGGGCATGGTGTGTTGAATAATTACAATAAAAAATAAATTTAAGAAAAATGAATAAATGTGTTGAATCGGCAGCAATAATAGGTTTAAGGAAACGAACAAACATTAAAAAGAGAAAAGTCATCAAAAGTGGAATACATCTAAAGTGCTGGTCTGTTTCTGACTTAAAAAAAAAAAAGACAACCTTGAGGTGTCCTCTGGTGGCTCAGGTGGCTGAGAGAGATGGGGTGTGTACCATTTAAAGTCCAAGAACCCAGGTTCAAGACATGGAATGGACCAGAAGGTGAGGAGGAAGCAAAATAAATGAAAATACTTCTCCCTCCCTTCCTTGCTCTCTTTAAAAAACAAAAAAATCACCTTGAAAAGGACGAGCTTATGGAGATGGGGAAGCACTCAGTTTCTTGACCGAATGGCACTCTAAATTGAAAAGCTTTTCACCACCCTAGCCTCAGTTGTGGATGGCAATTCTACCTGGAATCTCTCCACCACTTGGTGGCATTGTTCACTGTGGGTTCCTTTCTTAATTGCAGACACCATTGAATTGGAGGGAGTAGATGATTTGTCGCGTTCTCCCAAAGGTTGAATATAGAAAATTACTAGACCGGAGTCAAATGTATAGCTTGGGGAACAGTGATCACAGTTTTCCTGGATGTACCAGCAGCTGCCTTAATATGGAAATCACAAAGTCAGAAATGCATACACCTCTGTGATCAGAGACCCATACAGGACAACAATGAAAAGAGGCTGCCTTAATGATTGCCAGGCTTCCTGACCAATGGACAGCAAGATAGTAAGTGCAGCTGTAGACTTGCAAACTCAGGCCTGTAGGGACCAGCTTTCAAACAGAAGCGGTGCAACCATGGAGTTCTAAGGCACACATTAGTCCATCTCGATTGTTCCATGCAAGAATGTGGGTGTTATCAAATATGTCCCCCCCTAAGGAGAGGCCAGAAATCCAGATATCAATGCAAAATACTCACTTCAGCAACACTGGCAATTTTTTAAATTAAAAAATCGCATTACCCAAATAGAACCTACCTGGGGCACATCTATGTGATTCCTGTGACTAAACAGCCAACGTACAGGCCATGTAAAGCGAGTGAGACTTAAGTACACAGCATAGAGCTGGCAATTTTTTTTTTTTTTTAAAGACCCATGTTGGCACACCCCAGTGGCTTAGTGGCTAAGGTACAGAGCTGGTAGAGCCTAAGGTCCTCTCAAGATCCAGAGAGCTGGGGGAAAAAGGAAAAAAAAAAATTGTATTCCAAGGACAAGCTACCAGTTTATGCCTCTGGTAAGTAGGAAGTTTATATATTTTCAACCCATTCAGTCAGAGGTCAGATTCCACTTGTGTAATAGAAGCTATCAAGTAAAAAAGTTCATTAGACCCTCAGATTTCTCATGCCCTAAAAGTACCACTTTACTTCAGAAGGTTATAAGAAATAGATAATATATAGGCACACAGCCTATTTAAGTAACAGTATTCTTTCCACTTGGAGAAACAACACAAGAAGCATAATAACATGATCAAATTAGTGATCAGTTCAGAGGTGTACAGGAAGAAGTGAGCACCTCGGTACAGAATTCTGTGCTAGGTTCTCTGTGGGAAGCAGCTCCCCGTCAGGGGATTCATTAGAAGCAGTCAGCTAGGAGCTTGTTAAATATGCTGATTCCGTCAATGTTGTTATACCCGGGCTCTGTGTCTATACCCAGATACATGAGAGAGCTCCCGTGGAGTCCAAGAGTCTGCCTTTTAATAGAGGTTCCTTAAGGGAGAGTTGTTTTAGGGGTTTGTTTATTTAAAGGGAAATTCTTTGGCGGCTATTTTGCACTGGTCATTCATGGAAATGACTGCTCCAGGGAATAAATCATTACGTCTAAGTCTAATTAGGGAATGATATGCACACGCGCACTTGATAGTAATTAACCAAAGCTCCCGAGATATAATTGTTCTGATGAAGTGCTGAATGAGGATATTAGCAAGCTGTTGGCAGTAGTTAGAGAAAACCAAATGGAAATGCGAAGTGAGTTGCACTGTGAAGATCCGGACTTTATTGTCAGCAGCATGAAGAACAGTCTAGACAGACAAAAGGAACAGAGGTGGTACTTCTTGGGGTATGTTTGAGCTGAATAGAAGGTGAGTGGAATGTAGGAGAAGAAAACAAATAGGTAGAAAATGTGGTGAAGGTCTTTGAAAGTCAGACCAGTTATGATGTTTCCCACTACCAAGGACTTGAGTATGGTTGCAAGACATTCCTTATCGTTTATGCAAAGTTCATACTCACCTGCTGGATTCCATTTTATTATAAATATTTGCTGTAATTTAGCTTTCTCTTTTTTCATACACGGAATCCACTTTTGCTGAAATTTCTCTTGATAATCAACTTTGGATCTTACCGCAGTGGATTGGCGATGGGATGCTTAGGTGCTCCAAGAACAGAGTAGGTAGAGGAAAAAGAAAAAAGCAATCAAGAAGGAGGTGGGAGAGAAAAATAGAAGGACATTGAAAGGGAGAAGGCGTGTGAGAGTGTGATTTGGAGAACAGAGGAAGGCTCAGAAAGGGATAGCCTGGTGGAGGTTGCCTAGGCCCCAGAGGGCCGCAGGACCCAGTTTCTTCATTTCTCCACAGCAGGATAATCTGCTGCTGATGGCTGACCACTGGGAATATATATTGGGGAGTGAGAGAGGCACTTTCAGATTGGGGATCAGCAAGGAACCTCCCAGAATGGAGTAGAAGATGACTATGGCTGTGAGAGACTACTGTCACCCCAAGTTCAGAGAAGTCATCTTAGCTGACACCATAGAAAGCAATGGCGGAGTGCCCTGGAGGGCACAGGTGCTAAGCCAGCAGCTAGGGCATAGCCCATGGACCTGAATTCATGGTCAGGACCAGGAGGGCAGGGAACAACCAAAATAAATAAAAGTCCTTCTTCCCTCCCTCCTTTCCTGACTTCCCTTCCTTCCTTCTGATGCTCCTTCCTTATGCTTCTTCCTTCCCTTCTTCTCTTTAAAAAAGAAAGCAATGAAGTAGAAATCTAGATCCCACTGCTTGCTCCTTACAGGACTGTATGACTTTGGGCATGTCTCTTGTCTCTGTGTCTCAGTTTCCCTGATATGTGAAGAGTGAAGAGTTGTGTTAAATCAGCATCTTGGCTTTTATTTTGAAACAACATTGAGACAGCTGACAACTATATTCTACCTGAAGGTCAGCTCAAGGGATGAGTTGGAGTTTTCCCAGTTGAAGTGCCAGTGGAGCAGGCCGCTGCTTGAGCAGCCTCTGAAGGCTCTGGGTCAGTGACCCTAAAGCACCTTTGGTCTCTAAGCATTATTAAAAAAGAAAGAGACCCAAAATGGAGTTAGGTATGTCGAGGCCCACTGAGACTGGACACAACTTAATTTCAGTTTCAGCCTCTCCCCAGAGTGGAATTTTAAACCAATCAGTCTGGAATGACCAGGTCTGAAATAGTCTTTCTTTTCTTTTGCTAATGACCTTGTCCCACTCTTTCTAACTATAAAAACTTCCATTTTGAACAACTCTTGTAGCCCCCTTCTATTAGCTAGATGGGATGCTGCCCAACTCATGAATCATTTAATAAAGATGAGAGAGCTTTGTATTTGTTCAGCTGAATTTTGTTTGTTTAACGACATTCCGAAAGTTGGCTTATAGTGCTCCAACAACACCTGAAAAACTCCCAGAGAATTGTGCCGGCAAGAGAACTCGGTGTACTCCCAGGAAAGCATTCTCATTCAGTCTGCTGGAAATCCCTGGAGCTGCAGGCTGGGTCTTTCCAGAGCCATGTTGCCACTCTCAGTCTATCTGGACAGAGAGGAAAAGCCAGTTGCCTAGGGTGACGACGCAGCACTTCCCTTCCTGCAGAGACCACACACAAGTACCTGGAGCATCCATGACTGGGCCTCTATAAGGAGCCTGCCAGAGGCACTGTGACCTTTCATCGTACCAGCTGGAGAAAGGTACTGCTGACACTCCTCGTTGGCAGAGCTCTCTGCAGCTTGGAGCTGCAAATAAATATCCTCTCGCTTAGGGAAAGATGGGGAAGGGACAGGCCTGAGTTTCTCACTCAGGTATCAAATGCTTATTGAGTACCTACTCTGTGGCCTAAAGGATAGACTTGCACTTGAAACTGCACATCTATGATTTGCCAGACTGCATGCTATGCATTTTCCTTTATGCTTTTATTTTCTAATTTTTTTAAAGACTTTTTTTCTCCCCCAAAGGAAAGGTACAGGCAGGAATGAAGCGGAGTAGGCAGGCAAGCAGGAAGAGGCTGAAACTGAAATTAAGTTAGGTGTCCAGTCTCAGTGGGCCTCGACATACCTAACTCCATTTTGGGTCTCTTTCTTTTTTAATAATGCTTAGAGACCAAAGGTGCTTTAGGGTCACTGACCCAGAGCCTTCAGAGGCTGCTCAAGCAGCGGCCTGCTCCACTGGCACTTCAACTGGGAAAACTCCAACTCATCCCTTGAGCTGAACTTCGGGTAGAATATAGTTGTCAGCTGTCTCAATGTTGTTTCAAAATAAAAGCCAAGACCCAAGACCACTGGCTCAGAGGATGAAGCACCTTTATTTAAATTTAGTTGTTCACACTGGTTGTTCCCCCTTGGACCCAGGACTTGAACCCAGGGGTATGTGGCCTGCTCTTTTGGAGGAGATAGACCTAACTGCTACTCCACCAGGGAGCACCTTTCTTTTTTTTCCTAAAGGAAAGTTGCAGACAGGGATGAAAGTGAGCAGAGACAGGCAGACAGAAAAGAGAGGAGGAAGAATCCTTTCATTTATTTTATTTGGTTTTTCATCTTGTTAGTTCCCTCAGCCTCAGGACATGAACCTGAGTCCTTGGGAGGTATGTAGACTGTGCTCATTGAGAGGCAGCAGACCAAACTGCTACTCCACCAGGATGTACCTTAACCCTTTTTATAGATAAGGAAACAGACTCAATGAGATTCAATCTCTGACCCAAAGCATCACACAGATGGAACATTTATAAATTGGACTCAAGCCTAGGTTAATCTATCTTCATAACACCCCACTTTCCCTGAACTCGAGTCTGTTATCTACCATGTAACAACTCCTGGCAAGAGAGTCCATCACTCTGAACCTCAGTGTCTTGCCCTTGAGGGACACTATCTCCACAACCTTACAGTGTGGTGATAAGCACTGAATGAGAAAGTGTAACAGAAACCCTTTCACAATTGATAAGATTTATGCAAGTGCAAGTTTTATTACATAAGACGAGTAAGCGGGTGTCCTAAAAGCCATCTCTTCCCCTTTGTCCTGGAAGGAGAAAAATCCTTGGGAGCAGAGCCATGCAGAGACTCATGACAGAGACTGACATCTCTGTCAGTCTACACTGGCTGAGGAGGAAGGGGGCCTAGATGGGGAAGTGGGACTAGGGAGGAAGAAAAACGTACTCCGGATTAGGTTAAAGTCTCTAGCTCCAAACTGGCATGTCTAATAGTATCTTACCAAGGATTTGATAGGAATGTGATGTTTCCAGAAGTGGGATGGGAAAGACAGGGATTGAATGAGTTATTCTTGGACAGGCAGCTACCCCCATGAAATTCTTGTGCTCCCCACTGGCCCCTTGCCAGTCTGGGCTATCCGATGAGCTTAACCCACTGAAGACAATGTCTCCTCCCTAAGCTAGGGCCTTTTCCTTCCTGGCCTTTCCTAGGAAGGGAGGGAGAACAATTGAGCCTGGCTGTTTATATCCAGGTGTTCGCCCTAAGTCTGAGCTCTAAACAGAATACCACATGTCTCTCCAGCCACCAAGGCAGGCTCATCCTGCAGCAGACGGGCTCCGCAGCTGCCTGTACTTCCGCCAATCTTCCTTTCGATCCTTACTCCACTGAGCCCCAAAAAGGCAGCCCATTATCTCTGGCCCCGGCTTTATGAGCCGGTAACTTTGGTTTTCTCATCACTGTCCTTTGATGATCATGGAAATGCTAGACCTCAATCCAAAGCCAGTGTATATGGAGAAAGAGAGAGAGAAGGAGAAAGGTATGACAAGTTTGGACTCTGGAGACATAACCAGGATAAAGTTGGAAGAAAACCTAACTTCATACCCAACTTGAGAAAATATGTTGACGTTCAGGACCTGGGACGCTGCCCAGCTCTACCTTCCAAGCAGCAGCATGGGCACCATCCTAGGGAGGCTTAGATGAAACATGTCACTTGTAATCCTGTTATGGAGGAAAAAGGCCTGCTCGCCACTTCCAGTAGCCATGAAGAAAAGCCATAAAAACATACTGTGACCTGAGCTCGCTGGAATGTTGCCAGCAGACAAAAAACTTCCAGCGCTTGAAACCCCCTCCCCTAAGTTACATCTTTACATCCCTCTCCTCCCGCGCATGCTCTAACCTATGTAAGTGTGCTCTAACCGGAAGCCTGTGCTCAGCCCTTACCTGAGAAGGAACCCTGCTGAACCCGCGCACAACAAGTCTGCCTAAAATACTTCCAAAAGAGTACCTGCTTGGTTTACCCCGGAGAGCCAGCTGTGACAGTATGCACTGAAGGCTTGTCGAGGAAAAGCTTTGCTAGTGTGGCGCCACATGCCTGCCCACCCACTCCCTGATGTGAAGCGGCACCACATTCTAGCAGCAACACCTGGTGAATCAGCTTCTGGGTAACTCTGCTAGTCTGGCCACAGCCACCTTTAGGTCGATAAAAAGTTACTCACCACTGTGACTCAGGTGTCACTGGATCTTACCAACTAGCCCCTGCCAAGGCAGACTCTCTGCATGTTGATGGTAGCCTCTGGATGGAGCCTCAAATGTGTCTTAAACGAGTCCTTTCAGCTGCCACGTGGTGCCACGGGGAAGAACCGCCCCATCTTCTGGGTTCCCCCCACGCGACACCACTGCTGCCTCCCCCAGGCAGCCCTTCGCAAACAGGGCTCCAAACTGGAGCTGCTCACTGGTCCCTGATGCTCCACCACGGTATTCCCCGAACACAGCTTTCCCCCCTTCACGTCAGTGTCTGGGTGAAAGTGCTGTCTGTTTTCATGTGCCACCGCCATTCCCTTCTGACCCCGATGGGAATCTGAGAGGCCGATGGTGGACACCACCCGGAACTCTGAATGCCACCTCCCTGACAACACAAGCGTCACTCGGACTCATGTCATCTCCAACCCTTTTCCCTGAAGAGAAGTGTCTCCCAAGAGGCCACTCAGTCAATGAACCCAGGCAAGTCTGTCTCTACCCTCACTCCAAGCAGTTCCTGACGAGGCTCAATCCCACGGCAGGAAAGCAAAATCCCCAGGAAAAGCCCAGGGAGGACAACGGAGCCAGGGACTGAGCACTCAGGTGTCCTACAAGTGGAAACAGTGGGTCAAGCTAACAAAACCAGGCTGATTGTGTCATCACTGAAGGAAAGTTGGCACAGTGTCAGAAAACCAGGCCTGTTCCTCTGGATGGCCCAGGGCACAGTAAAGATTTAGTCCCAGCCCTGGAACGGTGCTGCTAATTTATTCTGTGCTTTGTTGTCCATTTTCCTTTTATTCCTTCACCCTGCAGACATTGCCGCCAGCCTTGGTCTCTGAGCTTCCAAACTCTGAGGGTTAACACCTGACCCTCCACTCCTCCTTGGCGGTAGCCTTGTGGGCGAAGAAGGTGAGCAGAGATTAGGGGAGTCTTCACAAAGAAAGACTTTTGATTTGTTTTATGCCGCCAGCCCAGGTCTTACACGTGGGTCCCCGGCCTGGGTCTCAGCCACCACCGGAGCCAGCCCGCCTGAGCCACAGGAGTGCACCAGAAAGTCACTTTGAAGCCGGTTGGTGGCTGGGGGGAGACTTCACAAGAAGAGTCAGTCGCGGGGTGGGCGTAGGGGGAGCCAGGGTAGGGAACAGCACGTGTCCCTGGCACCCCTGGCTGGCTCAGTGAGCTCTCTAGCCAAGCTGCCCTGCGAGAACGTTCAGGCAGCAAGAGCTGCAGGGTTTACTTCCTCGCTGGGCGCTCACTCTATGGTGAGGGGCAAATTCCTTTACCCTTTTAAGAAGCCTCAGTTTCCTTCAGAAAAATGGCAGAGCCTGGTGACCATAAGAGGGTCAGCTGGAGTGTCAAATCCTGTTGCAATTCCATTACTGGCTAATCCACATGAGGAAACAGCTGCTTCTGCTTTAACAAAACCAGGCCGACTGTGTCCATCACTGAAGGAACGTCTTGTCTGTATAACTAGAATAAAAAGCAGACGTCTCTCTCAGGATTGCCCAACGGGTATTGCGTCCCAGCCCGAGAACAGCGCCTGCCATTTCACTTTCTCATTTGAAAATGGGGAAACTAGCAATAATTACCTCAGAAGGTCATTCAAAGGATTAAGTGAGACATAAGGTGTGGCAAATTGTTTTACCTGAATAAGTTAACTGCTATTGCACTGGTACTCGTGTGGGCAGGAAGAGCAGTGCTGCTCCAGGATTCTCCCAGTCCACCCAGTATGGAGGGGCTCGTCACAGCTGGCTTCCCTGGAAAACCAAGCGAGTTGAGAGTGCAGGCCGTGTGTTAAGGAGTCCTGGGACCGACAGTGTCGGAGGGAGAAGCAGGAAGCAGGAGAAGACGGAGAAGTGTCCTGTGGACCCAAGGGGAAACTGGATTGGCCCCTCCAGGAGCTGAAATGACCCTTTTGAGTTAAGTTGAATTGGGTGGATCCTTTATTGCCCACATCTATTAGTCACCGGCTGTGAGCTGCTGCAGAAAGCTGTGTGACCTTGAGTGAAGAGTCTTCCTCTCTGGAGAGGCCAACAGCCGCTGCTGCTGCACAAACCTTTCCCGTGGAAGGGGACTCATTCCTTGAAGAGGGCGCCAGGCGGTGGATCACAGGGTCCCCACACGCAGGGAGGGAAACATGGAAACCCCTGCTGTGCAGTGGGAGCTTTTGTTTCAAAGGTTGCTGTCAAGATTCAAAGAGATATGGGTGTAAAGTACCTTGCAAAGGGCCTGGTTTAATGACAGCTAAAGGTAGTTAAAGACATCAGGGAGATTAGCAGGTGAAAATGGCTGGAAGAGCCTCTCCTTTAGAGGGGGCTCTCCTGGCTGCCGGTGACAAAGCCAACAGGTGTGCCAACCCTGCACCTTGGGTCTTCTCAGTTTGTAGTAAAACTCTAGCATCGGGGCCCTTCTCACCCCACCCAGGCACAGCAGCGAGGCTTGCCTGAGGGCTTCCTTCCTCCAGAGGTGGCCAGTGGCTGGGTGACAGCTAGGCTTCAGGAAGGGAGCTCCGGCACCTCCAGCTCAGCGAGGGAGTGCTCAGGCAGAGACCCAGGGAAAAAGAGATTTCCTTGCACTTGCCTCTCCCGGGAAAACTGCTGGAGGAAGTCCACAGGCAGAGGGCCTGCTGTGACCCTGCAGAGAGCCAGACACCAGCATCAATTGCCCACTGCAGGAGGGAGAACAGAGGAACTTCAGCTGCCAGGAAGGTGTGAGCAGCTGGAAGGAAAGGGAAGGTGACCAAGAGGAGGACTTGGTGGTGGCAACCTCAGTCTCTTCTCCCTTCTTTCTGTCCACCCTTCTCTCTCTCTTCTACCTGTTTCCCTGAGATAGGTGGGATGGAGGGAGGCAGGGTCATAAGATCTAGTAAATAAAAATACTGGACACTCAGTTAAATTTAACATCAAGGAAGCAAATAATGTCTTAGGGTAAACACACCCAGTGCAATCTGGGGGCTCTACGTTAAACAATTTTCATTTGCTTGTCTGAAATTGAAATTCATTTGGCAAGCACAGGTGGGTGCAGACGGTGTGCTAGGAGAAGCCTGCGGGCAGCAAATGCAGACAGAACAGGCCACAGGCCCATGGCCAGGGACAGTGTCAGAGAGACAGCCAAATCTGAGGACACACTCAGTGACCCTACAGCTCCCGAGCGGGGGGTGCTAGAGGACAGTGAGATGTGAAACTGGTCACAGCTGGGTGACAGCAGAAAGCATCAGGGGTCCTGGGTGGACTCATCCTGCCTCCATCCTTGACTCCCACCCAGTGAGTCAGGGACCTGAGGCTGCAGAGCAGCCTGGCCCAGCTGGCCAACGCCGCCTCCTCTCCACCACATTCTGGGCAGCCTTCGGCAACTCTAGATGGAAGTCACTCTGGGAGGCCTGCGACTGCTCCACGTTTGGGTAACACGTGGCATGCTGGGGTGATCTGAGTAACAGCCAAGAGGTGAACCCCACAAGGCTCTTGGCTCCTCCCATCATTAGAGGCAGGACTGCCAGCTTTTGCTCCTTAGCAGAGGTGAGCTCTGTGAACTCAACAGAATTCCAGTCTCCACCACCATTCTCTGCCTCCATCCCTGGAGCAGCGAGTTTCTCCCTAGCGGAAAGTCTGACCCTCCTTCAGTGCTCTCTCTAATAGAAGGAATCACAGTAACTATTGACGAGTGGTAGGAGAGAAGGGACAGGCTGGAAAACCTGGAATCCTTCCCTAGCTGCTTGAACTGGGAACACACCCCTAGTTACCTCCTCCCCTTGAACTCTGACTCTCCTGAGCTGCGACCCCTGGGTCCTCCCAAAGGGAGGTCCTGTCCCCCCATATATGAGACTCCATTTTAACAACTCACTCTTGCTCCTGTCACCCCAAGCTGCATGCATCACTTCTGTTCAGTTGTTTTCTAATAAGCTTGCCACGTGGTGTTGGGACAAGGTGTCTCCCCTCGAATTCTTTCCAAGACAGACAACACTCGCCCGTGCCAGGCACCCACATCAACTACGAACTCTTGAAAACATGTTCTTGGCCAGGCATCTTATTTCATCTTTATGGCAACCCTTCTAAGTAAATGCCATCACCGTTCCTACTTTATAGATAAGTTACCAAAGGCACCTCATCTAACTATGTAGCAGTGAAAGGAGATTCAAACTGGGGTCTGTGTGCTCTGGGGCTCCTGTCCTGCGTGTGTCTACAGGACATGCTTTTCTTATGACCCGTGTTTTGTAGACCTGGGCTATTGCTCCCAATGTGTCTGCCCTTTAGTCAGAAGCTGGCGACCCTGGAGGCATGGAGTGAGGCATGTCCCCTGCTCTAGCCTCAGTGTATCCACCAATAAAATGGCTCTGCCATCTAACTGGGCCTGGCTGTCCCTAGGCTCTGGCTGGTGACCTTGGGAGGATGGCCAGGCCGATTTTTGAGGGTGGCCCACTGCTTCTGCACCTCCCCACACAGATCTAGAATCTCCCTGAATCCTCAGTCCCTGCCACTGAAGGAATAATACTGTTTGTTAAAGGACTAAATCTTTTTGGAAAAAAATCTTTTTCTAAAATATACCCACATCCCATCCCTGTCCCTTGTCCCTCTCCCTGTCCTCCCAGGTCTTCAACAGCCAACACTTGGAATATGAAGAGCCTTTCACAGGTCCAGTCTCAGCCAGCACTGGGCCTCTGAGGAAGGAACTGGCTTGTTACTGAGTCTGTCCTTAGTTCTCCTCCAAAGGAAGCCCCTCCCTGGGCCGGCAGCTTGGGCCCTCGGTCTGGGAGGAGATAATGCTTTTGTTCCTACTCAGATAAACAAACAAAGCCGCTAGACCTTTGTGGGGAGGTGCAGAAGCAGTGGGCCACCCTCAAAAATAGGCCTGGCCTTCCTCCCGAGGTCACCAGCCAGGGCCTAGGTATCGCTAGGCCAGTTAGATGGGACACCCATTCTGCTGGTGGCTACACTGAGGCCCAGGGCAGGGAACCATGCCTCCATGCCTCCAGGGTCACCAGCTTCCCTGCCTCTCACCACCTACAGCCCAGAGAAGCACAGCACCTTGGGGTCACCACCCTTCACACTGCGGCCTCTATAAAAACACCCTCTGGAGCTTTAGGACACAGCAGCCTTTATGTCCACCACGCATGACCTGGGCCACTGGAGACCCTTCTACTCTCCTCTCCCTCTGCCCCTTTCAGATGAAGCCACAGGAAGCAGGGCCAGCAAGTGTGCAAACCAGGAGCCAAAATGGGGAAGTTTATTTTCCAAGAATCATCTAAACACATCAGGAATATTTTTAGTCCCTGCCTCCCACCCGGATGCCAAATCTAAACAGGGGGCCAGAGAGACATCCCATCGACCCTGCCCCTGGTCCACAGGTCTTCCTCAGATGACTTCCAAAGGAGAAAGACGGCCTTGGGCACTGAGGAGGTGCAGTAAAGGTGACCCTGGGTTCTGCCAGTGACCCTAGCCCCTCTCTCTCCTCAGCTCCCTCACGGGTGCAATGGGATGACTAATGCCACCCTTCCAGGATGGCAGTGAGGCCCATGCCCACACAGAGTGAGCATTCAACACGTGTGCATGGTGGGCACCAGTGACCCTCTGTGAGGGCTGATGTAACCAAGATTCTTGGCCACCACGCCTCTCCCAGGCCTGGCCAGCTACAGTGAGATGCATGTCACCTGGTGCGTACTCAGTGCTGTGCCTCATGGGGCATCAGAAGTGAGTGAGAGTAGAGCCGCAGGAGGAGAGGACAAGCTGGATCCTCTCTGGCATTAAGGTCATTGGTAGCCCTATTCCCTGCCTGAGAGCAGTGTCAGGAGTCAGGCCTGCCTGGGGGCCAGGCTTCTCCAGAGGGAGGGTCTGTTGAGGGCCAGGGGTACCCTGGCAGTGTGTGAATTTTCTCAGAAGTTCTCAAGAGCACAGAGCCGCCTTCTGGTGCAGTAGAGGTTTGTCACCTCCAAAGGAGCACAGGCCCCATACCCCTGGGTCCAAGTGGGGGGGTGGGGGGAGGCAGGGGCACCGGATGACACACAACTAGTGTGAACAACTAAATAAAATTCCTCCTCTCTCTCTCTCCCTGCCTGCCTGCCTGGTCACCTTCATTCCTGCCGGCACCTTCCTTTACACACACACACACACACTCACACATGTGCACACACACAGGCTCGCACACCCTGCAGGAGGAACAGGTAATTAAAGCCATGGATCCTGGTTTGAGACTGGGTCCTGAGAAGAGGCCTGGGCCAATTCTGCCCCCACTAGCCAATCTTATTACTGTGAAGTCAGCAGGCAGGGGAGGTCCAGTGCCTTCTGCCCTGGAGTTGGAGAGGCCAAGGCTTCCCAAGTCTTCAGCAAAGAGCTGGAACTTCCCAGTTCTACAGCAGGTTGTTCCCTGAATG